>JASMMZ010000011.1:11895234-12208488 GCA_038502455.1 Anisogramma anomala | reverse complement strand
ATTGTTGACTTTGTTTTTGCAGGGTAGCAGAACTGGTGACTTTACTCCTTCTGTTTTTATCTTTTTAAAACTGGTAAAGGGTAATATCTAGTGTTTTTTATCTCTTTTTCTTATAGCTATCAATTGTTGGTATGCGTATAGGGAAGCACCTTAACGTTAAAACAGTATAGTATTTTGACGATGGAAGAGGAAGAAACTAGAACTAGAAGCGAAGCTTAACGGAGCTGAGGATGTAGTAGTAAGATGCACAGGCAGGCACGTACCTATGTTTTCTTTCCCTTTCCATTCATGTACGCCCCATATAATGTACAACAAGGAATATCCTCCTCTATATATAGCTTGTAATCACATCCCTAGGCACAGGCCTTCCGTTAACCGTATTAGCTAAGTTTACCGTATTTACGGTCAATGTAATACATGTAAAAAGGGTCTTTTTCGTTGTTATTGAACTCTAAAGTTTATGGGTATATACCAGTCGAATTTGGTACCCATATTATGATTGTCGTAAACGAGGACCGCAACTAGCTAAAAAAAACCTTTACAGGTAGCGTTAGTATATTATAAGACGTATTTAAATTCTTAATAACCAACAATAGCTTACTCGACTTGCTAACATAATATGTTTTTGTCAGCTCTTACATTTTCTATTAGTTATTAGCAAGATATTAACCTATTGAACATCTGATTAAAAAGTATGTTTTATTGTCCAATCTTTTCTTATAATTCAACATGTAAAACTACTTAATAATATTTTAATTTATAAAATATTAGGTAAGTTCAATATCACATGTCAAGTAACCTCTAACACGATTGTAAATATTTCTGAAAAAAACAGCGATTCTTTAAATAGAAAAGGTAATAATTATCGACTTAATCAGTAAGGATATTGAGAAATAACTAGTGAAAGCCTGGTAGTTTAACCCTTATCTGGTTATTAATATTAAAAAAACAGGTGTAACTTAACGTTGAAAATGTTATACTGCTTACTGTTATACTTTTCCTTCCTTCTTTAAGTCTTAATGAATGTAGTAATTTCCGCTCAATCCGTATCCACTATGGGAATATCTCTAAATGAAAAAGTAATATATTTGTTGTAAGGGTCATTTCAATTGCTCGACCGGTGTTAGGGACAATGCTAGTATTCATAATTAGTATAGTTACCTTTGGCCGAACTTGGAGGGAAAAAACTAGTAGTTGTACCCACAGTAAGCTCGCGCATAAAGCTGCTTGTTCCTTAATTTTCTTGTTAAAACTAGACGTATTAAGGGGTCTGTGGAAATGGTATTTTTGGGTTTTCGTGAAGAACTTGTTAATGTTCCCTTTAGTATAAAAGGGCCCTTCGAGGCTTCTATTGAATTAACTGATAAACTTGAGGACTTGCCGCGCGTAATGTAATTGATTCTTGACAGCTAATTATTAGCTTACCGCGAAATTTAGGTAGAGAGGCTTGAAAAATGATATTGATTTAAACGCAACTTTACAAATATATATAAATACGTTAGGGTATATTATTGCTAACAACACTTTTATCCTTTCGTTGAATTTATTAAGAGTTTTCATTTGTGATGCATTCGTATAATAAGTTAATAAAACTACCGTATTTCCCTGTTTCCATGGGGAGTTAGACCTCATTGCTCAACAATTCAGTTTTTAACCTTGTTTTAACTTACCTATCTATCGTCTACAACATATTTAAAATCTATTTGTTAAATTATTCGTAAAAATTAAAGAAAGCGATAGATCCCTTATTATATCCTGTATAGTTTAAATCGAAAATATAGTAACTAATATAATTTATTAAGTACTGGAGGATAAAATCTTTATCAGTGTTCGTTTGCCAAAGGTTATTGTTAAAGTTTTTAACAAACGTAAATCCAAGGTTTTTAATTTCATCTTTTTGGGTAGGGTTGGTAATTGTGTCAATTTTGACGTTGCTTGAAGTTATTGTAGCGAAAATTGAAAGATATAGGGGGGAAACGAGTAATGTAAAAGGAAGTTAGGCTGTAAATATACTATAAAAGTTATTTGTAATTCAAAGTTATAGGATTTAGTCGTTTTTCTGACTTAAAATGTATAGTTGGATTACCTGTAATATTAATACTCGTAATAGTATTAATTTAGCCGTTTACCAACTTAACGATTTGATAATCTTCAAAACTTTGAAACGTTTACTTTTGAAGCTTTTCTTTCAAAACTAATCCGTAAATTTTTTTAGTATTTTGGATAACGATACCATCGTTACTTATAAACTGCCACGAACAGCTATACAATTTATAAGCCTTCCCTACTTACTACCGCGAACAACTGCATAATGTATAGGGGCCCTTCGTAAAAGCCTTTCCTTTACTTGGCCGAAATAAAGCGTAACAACCGGAAAGTTGCTTCTTCTTCTACCTAGTTTATCTGTACCTAACCTAATAAGCACTAATTAGTGTTGGTAAGCCTTTATCGTTACAACATAGTCGATTCGAATCTCTATGGTCGAAGTAACTGGTGCTGTATTAAAAGTGGTGATCTATTACTTCTAAGTTTGGCAGACCGCTAGCCGGTTTACACACTAATTTGTATGGTCAACTGCTTTGGCCCGTGCCCCACTTTGAAGTGGGCACCTACTGCACTTGACGTGCAGTCGATGCAGTCAAATCCCACAAACTACAGTCAATTTGCAGTCAGTACAATCAACTAACTGTAAGTATAGTTGACTTGACTGTACTGCAATTGACTGCTATTCCAACAATGCTAGTATGTACGTTTTTTTGCCATTATTGAATTGTTTCAGCTACTTAAGTTGTGATTTCAACGTTCAAATGTTAAAATTATAGTTGCGGTTTTAAATACCAAAAAAGTGCATAACAATTAATCTACGATGTTTTCCATACGCAATTAGAATCGTGAATTCATATACATTTTCCTACGGGGTCTTTCCAGGTTTGTCCTCCTGTGTCATTTGGCGCCAAGAATACGTGATAAGCACTACTATGTGCTCCCAAGTATGGAAGAAGGATGACGAGACCCGCCAGACCAGCCAGACCGCAATACGCCCGAGTCGGCCATTGGCGATCTATTTCCACGAACTTGATGAGGCAGAACCCGGTGTCCAACCAGCCATCTCCAGAACACAGGAGAAAATTAGGGCCGCGCGTAGGGACTTTTTTATTCCGGTCCAACGAAACGAGCATTCAGCGCTTGGTCACTAAGATTCACAAGGCTAACTCAGAAAATGGTCTTTTGAATTGTTTTTCAAAGCTCGAATGCTTTTGTGCAATGGTATTGCGGAAACGTGGGCAGTCTAAGAGGGGGGAAAAGCCCAGCCCCTAACGTCCCCAAAGCATCTACCCCAGGTCCATGCTGCTTCTATAGTCTTTGACCATGGTCCGTTTGCCTGTTTCTATCCACTGCCCCCCCGCCCTCCTCCCCACCGCCCCCGGTTGTACTACTCGAACACCAACTGAATCCCTCCGCGGTGATGTGATCACGTCGTGCTTAACCGATGACCAGCTTGCCATCCTCGGGGAAGTCGTACTCTGGGATCTCGAGGTTGAGCGGGGCAGGGCCCTTGCGTATCCGCCCGGAGATGTCGTAGTGGGAGCCGTGGCAGGGGCAGAACCAGCCTCCGAAGTCGCCGGCCTCGCCGATGGGCACACAGCCCAGATGCGTGCAGACACCTAGTCGTTCTCGTCAGCCATCGTGATCCAGACTTGACACGCGACCTCGTCTGCCTGCAGCCTGGTCTTCTTACCCAACATAATCAGCCACTCGGGCTTCTTCACGCGGTCCTCGTCCTGCTGGGGGTCTCGCAGCGACTGGACGTTGACCTTGTTGGCCTCGTCGATCTCGCCCTGGGTTCGGTGTCGGATGAAGACGGGCTTGCCACGCCACTTAATGATGACCTGCAGGAGAATTGTAGAGTCAGCAGCAATCGGCGACCAGTCCGGGGGGCAAAAAACCGGAGAGACTGTTTGTGTGATCGATTGACGTACGTTCTTGCCCTCTGGGATTGCCGTGAGGTCTACCTCGACCTTGGCCATGGCCAGGACGTCGGCTGATGCCGACATATTCTTGAGGAACTCTGTGCCATTGTTTTCGTCAGCCCCACCCATCCAGCTCCAAAGGAAAAGGCCCATGAAGCCAGCCAGCCGCCTTGCTCCCCCGCATTAACGGGCCCGGCCCCCAGTCAAGTCACCAGGCCCCACGCCTGTCCTCAAAGCCCATCTCTTGCTCCCGCCCATCACTCATATCCCCCACCAGTTCCCCCGGGTTCTCCCCTTCGCTCACCTTGGATCGTCGACTTGGCGCCCATGGCCGTGACGGCGCCGAACCCACCGACGATGAAGTACTGGTACATGAGGTTCTTGTTCGGGCTGGCGCCGGACGTGTAGCGGCTGAAGTCGGGCACCTTGGTGGTGCTGCGCTCGCCCTTGATGGTGAAGGGCGACTCATACGACGATCCCGCGTCTCCGCGGGCCGCCGTGCTGCTGAGGCAGCGCATCGCCGTCGCCGCCGCCGCCGCTGCTGCCCGTGCTGGTGCTGGCGATGCGGCGGCGGTGCGCGCGAGCGCTCGGGCTGCAGTTGTGAGGGGCGCCATCTTCGTTACGGGAGTTTCGGTTTCTCGCTGGGAAGGAAGGGGAAATGGCGGAGATTCGTAGAGAGGGAGGGGGCGCGGGTTCGCTGTTCGCGGTGGATGGCGATGTGGAGGCTTGTCGAGCTCGCCGTTGCAATCGGCAGCTGCCAAAATTCTGGCCTGAGGCGCTGAGCAGCGCTATGACGGACAAGGCTCTTCTGATTGGCCAATCCTGGAAGTGGGTCACGTCCTGCCGGGTCCGTTCGGTACTGGGGGTAGGGTGAATTTAGGGGCGGCGATGGGGTGGGTTTAGGGGCACAGCAATTAGCCAAACAAGGATATCATCAATTGGACTACTGCCCGGGCACCAAGAAGTCGTTTGTCTTGTAAGGTCAAATTATTTGATTCTTCACATCCACTATTATGAGTTGCTCAACTCGGGTGAATGCTGAAAGGCTGTAGGTTGACTTGCGAGGTGTTTGAACACCTGCAGCATGGAAGCACATATGCGCCGTCTACATGCTCTAATGCATCCGTTTGAGCTCTTCAATGTTGTTCCGCATATCCTCAACACTTGGGCCCAGGCCGTCACATACGGCCGCCTGCGTCTCCTCGTCCATGTCCAAGAACTGCTCGATGAGCTCGCCGTCCACAAACCGGAATGGCCCGTCTCCCGTGCGCTCTCTAGTCCTGAACGATCTGTAGTCTTGAAAGCGGAGTTCGCCAGGCGTCTCAACAACATCGGAAACTCTCTGCTGGAAGCGCAGGAGCAGATCCTGGGCATGTGCAGCCACGGTGCCGAAAAGGTAGATTCCACCCTCGCTCTAGGTGTTTGTTAGCGATACCCTGTCAGTTTGAACTTGAACTGCACTTAGGCTTACCGTCGAAACAAACGCCTTTGGGGTCATCAGTGCGTTCGGACTGGTCTCCACCTCCATCTTGCGGATGCAACTAACCATCTCGCCCAAGTTGAGTTCGCTGGTCATCTCTAACCGCCTCTGGTCCTCCAGCGTCGGACCGTTTATATTCCTCGTGAACACTGACAGATTTCCCTCTGCATCCGCCGACAACCAGGATTGGTCCTCGATGTGAGCGATGGCGGTAGTCCAGCCCGCCTGATAATCCCTGGCCACCTCCGTCAGGGCTGCAGGCTTACCCTCCTTCGCAGGAAAGTACTCGACGAGTGATAGTGACTTCATCAGGTCTCCCACACCGATGATGTTCCCTTCCACAACGGTGGTTACAGGAAACGTATTTGGCCGATATGATAGCAACTTGGTGAATGTGCTGGATGTGGATGACTCTTCGACATACCTGCCCAAGATCACTACCTTGGTTAAGCCGATGACAATTAGATCGTCGTTCATGACCGCCAGACTGCGACATGAGCCTTTGAAATTCTGACTGGCGAGAAGGTACGGATTCCTGTCCGTGTCAATACCAAGGACCAGCAGTCGGCCTCGCGTCTCATCCCCCCTTGAAGCCGCATCGCCCTCGACCAAGAAACTTGTCCCCACGAGGAATCTCTCCGCTGGGTTCCCGTACGAGTCCGGTAATGTTGCCCGTATCACACTCTCGACCATTTCTGGCGACGAAGACTGCTCGAGCAGGAAAGGCTTCCCGACCTTGGCAAAGACAACATCATCAACCAGCTTGAATGAGCTCGTGACAATCTCCTCGCCGTGCGAAAGTTCACGCTTGATGCATCCCAGCCCAAAGACCTGCTCTTTTGCTGAGTAGGCAATTCTCCGCACATTCTCGCCCATCTCCAGAGCTTTCACATGTGTCCGCCTCTCATTGTCGATTTTCGAGATCTTGATGGTCAACTCGGTCGCCACCACCACCGCGTCTGGATATGCATCAGCATCAAAGCTGCAGACATACATCGCATCATCAGCTGTCACCGCCGAGTACACGATCCTGCCCTCCAAGCCGTAGATCAGACTGGGGTTCTCTGTGGTCGCAAAAATGTTAGTGAGGCCTCCCGGCCTGACCAGGAGGTGTAGGCGCGCTTGCTGTGTGCCTAGTATCACGCTTTTGCGTCCACTTAACGACAAATCCGATGAGACGTTGAAGGTCACCACGTTTCCGTCTTCCATGGAAACAAAGAGCGTTGGCCCTCCCATGTTCTCCGGAAGTGTCTGTACCAAAGCGATATCCCTTGGAATGGAAGAGTTGTCGTCCGTCCTCCTCAGCGACTCGCCTTTCCGTGGTTCTAACGTTGCGAGGTTCACAATGGAGATATTGCCCGTCGTGAAGAACCCTACAACGCCAACATCTTGCAAGTGAGGAGAGGCATGGACACAAGCCACCTGGTCCAGGTCCTGGAAGTCCTGGGCTGATGATACTACCAAGTCTTCCACCAGATCCAGAGACACGAGCGATTTGCCGTCCACCGACAAAATGGCGTATCTCGAGTTTGCCGAAGCTGCTGTGATGGTCTGGCCGGTAGGCGTCCATGTAGTGATGGCCACGCCGTTCTCCTTGTCTGTCAGAATCGCAGCAACAGTCGTTACTTGTAGTCGCCGGTTTCGTGGCAGATCGAACGCCAAAAGAGTTTGGTGCTCAAAGGAGAGCCCTTCAAAAGCTTCCACTTCTTCAACATCTCCGGTTGGTTCAAATTTGAAGACTCTTGTCTCGGTCAAGAATGACACAGCCAGGACGTCGACCTTCGCCGAGCCGTTGGACTTAAGAGAGAAGACCCCTCTCGCGCTTTCAAGCTCGCCAAGAGTGCAAATGTCTTCGAGACCCACACCGCTTCTGACACTCCTCAGGCTTCCATCTTTGTGGACACCGCTGCCCGTGACAATTCGTGCCTGGCCAGACGAGTAAGCATTCCCCAGCTGACTGTCTCCTTCCCTATTGCCCATGTCCATAACAGCAAAGTCAAGGACAGGCGCGGCGTTCATAATGACCTGAGTGAGTTGGATCCTGTGCTTGGGGTCGGCGTTGAAGTCCACCTTCCACAGCTGCGAGTCGCCGTAATGTGAACCAACAAAAAGAACTTCGTTGGTGAACACCAGACACGCTGCTCGAGATGTCTTTTGTAAGAATGTCGCTGTCATCTTGGTGACCTCCACGCTGTCCTCCATCGTTTTGATGTGCAGAAGATACAGCCTTCCATAGTCATCTGCGAGAAAGAAGTTCTTCTCGTTGATCGGAGCCCAAGCCACGAAAATAGAAGCCTCATCCAGCGCACTTTCCACCATTGCATGTGTCGTGTCATCGAAGTATGTGAGCCGAGTTTCACCAACAACGATCACACCACCGAGGAAAGGCTTCGCGGAAGAGTTGTGTCGAGATATGTGCCTCTTCTCGCCATCCATCCTAGGGACTGGTATGATCAACGATGCTCCAGGATCTGGTATATCCCGTGACAACTCTCTGTCTTTAGAGGGATCGAATTTCGAGGCTAGTGTGTCTTTGTCGTCGGAGGTGAGGCGGTAGACGGCGAGCTTAGAGTCCATTTCATCGGAGCGTGACTGGTAAAGTATGGCGATCCTAGGATGGCCTGTCTCGGAGTATAGGAAGGTGCTGGACTTGACAAAGAGCTCAGACAATCGCGCCGATTCCATCCACTCCAGCTCGTTCGTCTTGCCCTTGCGTGGAGTCATTCGCATCACAGCGATTACGCCCTCCCATAGATGCATGGCCAGAAACCTCCCGGTTGGGTCTACTATACACCGGTCCTGACTCTGGGAGTCGCTCATGTATTTTGCAGCTTCGTCTTCCGAGAACGATTGTGCAGTCTTCAGTTTTTGGGTCTTCTCGTCCCACGCCATGGTGAAGTATCGTTGCCTGTCGGTGCCGACGAAGAGCATGTCGGTGGAGGAGTCCTTCGGCCGCAGCTTCTGGAGCATGGCGACAGTGCCATAGATGAGTTTCGAGTGGCGCAACACCAGCTTGTTGTTCTCGGCCAGACTGTGGATCTCGATCCGGTTCGCCTTGCTGTAGCGGCTTGTCAGCAGGAAGCAATCTCGCAAGGCAGTTTGGTAGGTGAGCGCCCTTACGCGACCACCAGATTCTCGTCCTCGCCATCGAAGAGTTTGGCCTGGACAGCAAGGCGAATGCTGCTCGGCTGGTGAACTGGCGCTATGTAGGCCATGGTGTGAGATGGGAAAGGAAGAAAATCATCAAGCGAAAGCAGTGGTTAGGTTGCCAGATGTTGAAGACTCCATCACAGTCTGCAATTTCACGGTGGACTTTGGAGCGCAAGTTGCAAGTTTGAGTAAGCCACTGGGCGGGAATTGAGGACCCGCTGCGCGCCAAAATGGCGGGGAAGGAACCCCGCCCCGAACGCCTCCTCTCGTCGCCGTCCACAACAGCTTGAATTGCAATATACTTGCATTTCATTGCAAAGGTTAGCAACTAATATCCACTGAAATAGAAATAATATACTATAGGGAAAGGGTTTAGTGTAATTTTTAATGTTTTTAAAGGATTTTATTCGTTTAATAATGTAATCATTCAATTACATTTTTTATAGTTTTAAAAATTTCAAAACTTTCAATTAAAAAACATCGGAATTAATGCCCTTTAATTCATCGTGTATTTCCCAACACAAGTATCGCATTATTTAATGCTATTGTTGGTAGTCCTTAGACGTTGCAACATTGTCAATTCGATTGGTCGAAGTAACAGTAGTATTGTGTAGTCAGATGGTGGATGTATTGTTTTAGGTTTGGCAGACCACTAGCCGGTCTGCATTGTAATTTGTATGGCCAAGTGCTTAGCCCGTGCCTTAGAGTGAAGTGCAGCATACTGCACTCGACTTACACCCAATGCGGTAAGTCTGTACAACACAATACATTTAACTTGCAATTCAATATAGTCAACTTTACTGTAAGTAAAGTTAACCTTCTGCACTACATGTAATATTATTCCAACACTGGCGGCTTTTTAGTTTGTACGCGTACGCCAGTGTAGCTAACCAATCTTTTTCAGTTACTACTGAATTGCTTCCTTGTCAACTGGTTAGACCCTCCAGTTTACTCCCATATTGTATTACACCCAGTTACATGTAAATTGACCTCATTTAACCTTAATTGCTCCGCCGCTTTAAGGCCCGAGTTTATTAACTCACACAAAAAGTTCTTCCGCCACAGCCCTTTGTAATTTCAACTATACCACTTAAACAGATTATTATTATTAATATCAATCCCCTAGTAATCTTCCAGTTTACTAGTATATTCCTGTCCGCCGTTACATGATTTAGGCTTTCCGGGCGGTTTATTCCTGTAGCCCTCGATACGTATAGTTAGATTATTACTATTTACAAACTTTTCCAGTGCTTTATTTGGTGTGGCCTTTGTTATGATATCTATAAGATTATCTTGTAATGATCACACTAAATACCCGTGGGTATATAGAAGGTGTCAGAGGGTTTATGTTATCAAGAAGGTAGCAGAGGTGCTGAGTGAACAATATCGCAACCGTGCAAGTAATGATCAAAAGCCATAAGGCTATTCAGAATATACTGAGACTGAATACTTAGATTGACAACTGAAGAGCTATGAAGGAAATACTATCTATGTGGTGATGACCATGTCCTTATATATCCGTGCCTTCATACCGTCTTCAGTACTGGATCCCTTGGATCAGTGCTGAGCCCGCTGATCCTGGATCACTTGGATCAGTACTGATCCCACTGATCCTAATCACGTGATTAGCTTAGTCATCTTCCGCTAACAAAGGAGAGGTGTTCCCCGCCTGATGTGTTGGACTCCAAGCTCTAAGTGACTCAGCTACACACTGGCTTGCTTCCTGACCCACCATTATACTTGGGTCGTAACATATCTTTGTCATCAATTTATCGGAACTCCTTTATCTCCTTCCCTTCGTAGGCTTCACGAAGTGCCATTACGTCAATTATTAGGTGTTTTTCACCGGTAGTTCCAAACTTTAATAGGTATTCAAAAACACTCTTTAAATCAGTATAAATTACCACCAGAATAGGAGGAATCCGCAATTGCTTAGTAATATGGTTAAGGGTTTCCCACAGTGCTATTCCCACGTTAAAACCCGTTATTATGCCGTAAATTTCCGAAGCCAGTACGTTTCGTGTAATCCTTTTGCTTTTGACGAAAATTAAGTAAATTAGGTTGCCAATAATATTAAATCAATTTTCCCGCGTATCTTCGTTAACGAGGGCTATTAGGAAGCCGATCTGTAAATATAAATCGGTATTGTTTATAAAAGATTCGTTCGTAAAGATTATTAGCTTTGCCTTTAAAAAGTCGATTAATGCCATATTAATCCCGCGGTTTAAGTTCCACATTTACCACTCTAACCTCTTATTTCGTCGATTAATGTCTTTATTTATTGGTATTTATATTTATGCCGTAATGGATAGGTCGTATAAGGCTTTCGGTTAACATAGAGTGGTAATATAGCTACCCTATATACGTTATTCACAGTACCATTAAACTCTAACCTTATTAGTTTTATCGATTATAACAAAAATAACGCCCTAACCTTTTTAACTGAAACTTAAGCCAATATTAATACTAAGTATACGAATTAATGATTTATTAAAGTTAAGTGGATTATTTTCCGTTAACGTTATTACCGGTTTACAATTTCAAAACTTAGAGTTCTCGATTACTTATTGTTTCTATACTATAAAGCTAGCCGTTTCGACGAAAAGGATATCGTTAATTTATATACCCACTATGTCGAAATCCTTCTTTTATGTTACTAATAAATACGGGTCGTATATTAAAGACTTTATCGTTAATTAGGCTTTAAAATACGACTGGTAAGTTAAAAACTAGTAAACGTTTACCTTAATTGATCTATATAATCTTTTAACATACCGTATTACCGTTTCTGGTAAATAAATAGTGCAGAGTTCCTATGGTAATTTTAATAATATAATATGCTGTAAATTTGTTGTTGATTATATATAAGCTCATACAATATTAGGGTTATTAAGTGTAAATTTACTCTTAATTCTAGTTAGTAAACTTGTTACCATAGTAATCACCAAACGTTAGATTATTTTATAAATTGTTGGCAACTACGTAAAAATTCAATCCTTACCTTTATTACCGTGTTTTTAAATAATTAGCCGTAACTTTTTATGTGGCCGTCTCATAGTTTTACCCTTAACTTCGTAAATAATCATCGACTTAAATATCGTGATATTTGGGTTTGAAAAGTTAAATTTAGCTTTCGACACAAATTATACCACATTTAGAATTAGTAAACCGTGGATCTTGACTTTATCGCTTTCCTTAAAAGGTTTACCAAAAGTTTTAATAATCCCTTATACTCTAAGTTTCATTACCAAGTTTTCGTTATCCTTTTTTTCCCTATTTACCTAAGTAGTATTATAAATGCGGCCCAGTGTATATTCTTCCTCTTTAACATCCCTTTTTTTCGGTGTTCGTTCGCGTCGGCGATGTTTTATCGGCTTGTTAATAATAGGTAGAGAAGGGTCGTATTAATCCGATCGTTTTGTTTATAAGACTTAAAGGTCTTCATCTTTAATACCCTTAATATAGGGCTTAACCTAGATAATTTGAAAGTATATAGAACCGTTAATAGTTTTAACAACCACTTTAAAGTTTAAAATACTTAATATCTTATACGACCTGCCTTATCTATCCGGCTTCCGTTACACGAAGACTTCACTCTATAATAATAAAGTAAATACATCGATTATTATAGGCCTGTTTTTAGTGTTAAGGGTGTCATTAACTTAACGGTGTGCCGATTCCCTTCGCAATTACTTTAAAGCTTTGTTATAAGACGTAGTACGTTTCTAAGTACTTGCCAAAGACAGAGATTTACTCGTTAGGCGTAGGTATACTCTAAAGACCAATAATGTTAATACCAAGCTGTTAGGGCTTACGATGTTATTAAAGCCTTTTACTACCATTTATAGACGTGTCTCGATATCCGTAAAACTTTTAATTTACAGTGTAAGGATGTTATACGCTTGGCAAAGTAAGGCGTGTGTCTTTTTAACTTTTCTAATACTTTAATAGGCTTTTACAGGTACCTATTTACACTAGATACCTATTATATTAATATCTTCCTAAAACTCCATCGTCGCAAAGTTAATACCGGTATTGTAAACGACGATGTTGGATAAATCCAGGTACGTATTAATTTATAATATCCTTAACGTTTTTTTCGTATGCTTTACCAAAAAGGATTTTAGAAATTTAGCTTCGTAAAAAGATGTTATAGAGTAAACGACGTAAAAAACAGTTTTATTATTTAGGTAAAATATATTAATAAAAATATCACAATTAAAGTTTTTGTCGTTTTTTAGTGTAAACTTAAATTTTCGGGGGGCTTAGGTATATATTTAACTGTAGTGATAAAGCCTTTTGATAATTTCTAAGACAAAGTTTTTCACATCATTATACTCTACAGACTTTAGAACTTTATACAGCCTATTAATAGCTGAGTGGTTAAAACGTCGGTATAATTAACGTATTTCCAGCTTTTTTAGGTTTGACACCGTTACTTTCAAACCTTAAAGATAAAACTATAAATATCCCTACTTAAAAGCGAGTAAAAACCTTTGACCGTTTTTAATTAGCTTGTTTACGTTAACGTTTACATTAATACCAAAGGTTTCTATATCTTTTAAGTAAAATAAAAAAAGGTTAGGGAATTCAAGCATATGGAATTTGATTGTTTTTATAATAGTTTAAACTACCGTTATCCTTGGTATCGATAGTTATTCGCCCCGGTTAAAGCCAACTTTAGCTTTGCCAGTATTGTAACGATTAATCTCAGTGACTGTAGTACTTTCCCTCTACAATTTCACATACTGCGAATAGCCTTTTATTAAGTACTTTACTGCCTCAGTATCTAGTATAATACCTTAAAACGTGTGGTCCGCATAACAATCGCGAAGTTTAAAGGTATATAAAGGGTTAAGGGTATAGTTAAGGTAAAGGTTAGGGTTTTTACTACCTAAATGGTATAAAAAAACATAGTCGATTATTTACTAGGTTACCGAACCGAAAATAGTATCTTCGTATTACTTAATCTATTTAGGGGCGTTAACAGCGATAGTTAACTTATCGCCTTTAATATATGTAACCTAGTCTAAGTAATTTTTTTTCGAAGTAGTAAGATATTAAGCATGGTACATTTCTTTTTTATTATTACCTTCGACGAAGGGGTAACAAGTTAACTAACAACCAACCTTACTATAAATCCAACATTTCTTACCATTATTACGATAATAATGCTTACGGTTAACAGGTCCACTAAAATTTTAATAACGTTAACGTGGGTTTTACCTCTAGTTTGGGGCTGAGGTTAATAAACCTGATCTTAGGCGTTATAGACGTAAGTACTTGCGGTCGATGTAATTAACTACCATGAAGTCTTCTTCATTTACGTTAAGAAAGTTGACGGATTGGAAATATATACCAAACTAGTTTGGTATACGTGTTATTACGGTGGTAAAAGAAGAACGCAATTGGCTAAAAAATTCTTTACAGGTGGTATCCGGGCATTATAAGGTGTATTCGAACTTATTAACGCCCGTAATAGCTACCCATACCTGCTTATAAAGTGTGGCTTCGTCAATTTAGGCCTTTTCCATAGCCTTTTAACACATTATCAGTTTATTAAGTATTTAATTAAAAACATCCATTAGTAATTACTCCTTTTTCTTTTTTGCCATTATTGTAGTCTACTACGTAGTAGCCTAATCTATATAGCATTACGTAAGGTGGACGTCATGTTCGAAGTGGCCATTTATGTTATCGTAAATTTCACGAAACTTGGTGATGTTTGTTAGGAAGGTTAAGTAGTAGTCTTTTACATAACCTGTAAGGATTTCGGGAAACAGTGAGTAAAAACCAGAAGGTGGCACCTTTATCTACTTATAAATATTTAAGAAGGGCATTATCTTAGTGTTAAAAAGGTTTTAAGGCTTCCCTTTATACTTCTTTATATTATTTTAAATCTTGGAGAAGTCCGTTATTAGCTTGTAATTAATATTGACTATTTTAATATGTTTTAAAGGGAGGTCGCGATAATTATTTCAGGCTTAGTTGGTATTTCCTAACGGCTTAAGTTTTGTAGGTTTCGAAGCACATTGTTAAGGGTAATTTCCAGTCATTTAGCTCGATGGGTATATTTCTGTGATAAAGCCTGTGGTAGGTTTGTGCGCATAAGTTTATTCAAAGGTAAAAGGTTTTTCAAGGCCTTGGCGGTAGACTAATTAAGAGACGATAGGTATTTGAAGGTTTTGGGAAACCTGACGATCTTATTTAATTGATTGGTGTAAAGCGCTACTATTGATGCCTTTAGCTACGTTAGCAGTCGTTACTTCGCATGCTTTATTACCGCCAAAGGCATATTTCCTGTTATTATATAGTTGTATTAAACTACTAAGCATATTAACAGGTTTTTCATCATTATTGTTTAAAAAGATTTAACTTAGCTAAGGGTAAAGAGGAGGTCCTCTGGATCGTATGTGTGGGTGTTAAGGTCATTTAATACCTTTTCTCCTTCCTTAAAAATCCTCAGAATTAGGATCCTAAGGGCAGTCCTTTTATTAGGCCAATTTAAAAAAGTTTTTTTTGCCAGTCTTACCGGTATTTCATTAGAAATATAAATGCTACGGTGTGTAACTTCATTTTTTTAACTTGGTTTTAACCGTTATTTGAATTATCTTTTACATATTAAGGGTTTAGTAGCTAAAAGATTCGCGGAAATCTTAAAAAGCGCGAACACTGCAACCGTATTCGTTATTGAGGTCCGCGTCGATGATTTACTAGCTAACTTAATTAGTTAAAATAGGTTTTAGTTAATATCTTATTAACGTCCGTAATCTAGAGTTTTTGGTTGTAGTGGTTGAGGAAAACTGATTCGAGGGCTTTAACTTTTTTCATATATTCCTAACCTAGGGCTATTTTGACGTTTTGGCCTGTAAAGGACGTGTAAGGCGTATGGAGCGAGTAATTTATTGATTTTTAGCGCAGCAAGTTCGGTGTTTTGGCGTAGAGTCGCGTGGGAACTTGGCGACTTAATAACTTGGTGTAAGATCGTGCGACGTGGCTTTCTTGGCGTAACTTAGTATTTTCGTTTCAAGTAGCTAACTTGATGATTAAGCTGATGTAGGGAGTAAAAAAAGTAGAGTAAGAGTAAAAGTTTGATGTAAAGGGTAAGAGCGAAGGTCGGTAGTGGAAGGTGAAAGTTATTATTTGGCCGTAAGACTTAGTCGTTTTTCTATAGTAATAGCACTTATAGTAGTACTAACTTAGCCATTTTCCAACTTGCCGAACTTTAAGACTTCTAATGGTCAATTTTAACGTCTTTAAGAAAGATTATTGAAGATTTCTTGGTGTTTTCGATAGCGATACCGTCATTACCTCTAAATTTCCGTAAAAACCAACGCAACCTAGAAGTCTTCTCTATTTACTGCCGTAAAAACCGACGTAGTAGTAGAGGCCCTTCGCAAGAATCTTTCCTCTACCCCAACGGTTGTATAACTTAGAGCGTAACAGAAAAGTAGCTTTTTCTTCTACTTAGCTTATCTGTATTTAACCTAATAGGCAAGCACTAATCAGTGTTGGTAGGCTTTCGACGTTGCAACGTTATCGATTTGATTGGTCGAAGTAACAGTAGTAGTACGTGGTTAGATACTGGATGTATTATTTTAGGTTTGGTAGACCGCTAGCCAGTCTCCACTGTAATTTGTATGGCTAAGTACTTGGCTCGTGCTCTAGAGTGAAGTGCAGCGTACTACACTCGACTTACATCTAATGCGGTAAGTCTGCACAATGCAATACACTCAGCTTGCAGTTCAGTATAGCAAACTTTACTGTAATTAAAGTAGACCTACTGTACTGTATGTAATATTATTCCAACAGCAATCTATTTATATATATATATATATATACAATAAAAGTGCAACTGTTGGTAGGGCTTTAAAAGTTGCAATATTATCGGTTTGATTGGTTGAAGTAACAGTAGTATTGTGTGGTCAAGTGGTGGATGTATTGTTTAAGGTTTGGCAGACCGATAACTGGTTTGCGTAGTAATTTGTATAGTTAATTGCTTAGCGCATGCCTTAGTGTTAAGTGAGCATATACTGTACTTGTTTTGCAGCCAATACAGTAGGCCCGCACAAAATAATACACTATACTTACAGTTGGTATAGTTAACTTTACTATAAGTAAAGTTGACCTACTATACTGCAAATATTATTTTTCCAACACTGGCAACTTTTTAGTTTGTTTTTATACACCAGTGTAGTTAAATAATTTCTTCCGGTAAGGGCTAAATTACAACCTTGTTAACCAACCAAACCCTGTCAATTTCAATGAACCTCGACAACGAATTATACACATTTGTATATAAATTAACCCTAATTACCCTTAATTACTTTACAGCTTCAAGGTCCGACTATATTGACTCCTATGAAATGTTTTTCCAATATATGCTTATATAATTTTTTACCTGAAGCGTACTAGTAAAATATATTGTCATCTTTAATCTCCTAGTAGTTTTCTTATTTGCTAATATATCTGTAGCCGTCATCCTTACGTAATTTAGCCTTACTGAGAGGACTATTGACATAGCTTTCGATATATATAATTATCCTTCTATTGTTTACAAACCTTTTAAAGGTATTAAGCGACAATATCTTCGTTATAGCATTACTAGGATTATCTTTACTTTCAATTTACCGATTTTTTTTAAATTTCTTGTTTTTGTAGGCTTCTTGAAATGTTATTATGTCTATTATCAAGCGTTTTTTGTTAATGGTTTCGAACTTCAAAAGGTATTGGAATAGGCTCCTCAACTCGATATAAAATAACATTGGAATAAGGGGAATTTTTAGCTGCCTGGTGATAAATTTAAGGGTTTCCTATAATATTATACCTATATTCGAGCCTGCTATTATATTATAAACCCCCGAAGTCAATACATTTTGTATAATTCTCTTGTATTTGACAAAGAGTTGATAAATTAAGTTACCGGTAATATTAAACTGCTCATTTTGCTTATCATTATTTACTAGAGTTATTAAAAAGCAGCTCTATTAAAATATATCGATGTTGTTAATGAAAACTCTATCAGTAATGATTGTTTATTTGGGCTTCGATAAATCGATTAGAATTATATTAGTTTTTCGGTTTAGGTTTCGTATTAATTACTCTATCCTTTTACTTAACCTGTTAAAGTCGTTACCTATTAGGTCCTATACCTGTGTCGCTATAAAAAGGTCGTCAAAGGTCTTTGGTTAGTATAAGGTAGTAATATAATTGTTACGGACACGTTATTTTAGGTACCTTTAGGCTTTAGTTACGTTAATTTTGTTCATTATAGCTAAATTAGTACCTTAGATCTTTTAACGAAAGTTCAAGCCGGTATTAATACTAACTATACAGATTAACGATTTATTGAACTTAAGTTGGTTATCCTTTAACATTATTATAACAGACTCACAATTTCAAAACTTGAAATTTTCAATTACTTATTGTTCTGATGACATAAATTTAGCCGTTTTTACGAAAATGGTATCATTAGCTTATATACCCACTAGACAAAAATCGGTTTTTTTACTTTACTAATAAATACAGGTCGTATATTAAAGACTTTATACCTAATCATGATTTAAAGTACGATGAATAGGTTACAAATTAGTAAACACCTGTTTCAATTAATTCATATAAAAGTTTAATATATAGTATTGCCGTTTTTGAAAAATATATAAATCGTAATTCCTATAGTAATTCTGATAGTACGATCCGCTATAAATCCATTACTAATTACGTATATATTTACATTATATTTCGGTTATTAAACGTAAACTTTCCTTTAGTTTTAGCTAATGAATTTATTATTAAAACAACTACTGAACGCTAGCTAATCTTTTCAATCGTTAGCAATTACGTAAGGATCGAGTCGTTTCCTTTATTATCGTATCTTTCAACGATTAAAAGTGATTTTTCGTAGGGCTATCCGGTGATTTTACCTTTAACCTCGTAAATTATCCACGACTTAAAAATTGGAATATTTAAATTCTAAAAGTTCAAGTTGGCTTTCGATACAAATTATACGACTTTTCGAATTAGTAAGCTGTTAATTTCAATTTTATCGCTTTTTCTAAAAAGTTTGCCGAAAATTTCAATAATACCTTATATACGAAGCTTTAGTGCTAAGTTTTCGTTATCCTTCTTTTTCATACTTACCTAAATAGTATTGAAAATACGACCTAGTGTATATTCCTTCTCTTTAAAGGGTTTTTTTCGTGGGTCGTTTACGCTGGCGGTATTTTATCGGCTCATCGATAATGCGTATAGAAGTTTCGTATTGGTTCAGTCGTTTAACTTAAGGAATTTCATCTTTAATAGCCTTAATATAAGGTTTAATCTGGGTGGCACGAAAAGATATAGAATCGTTAGTAATTTTAACAATTACTTTAAAGTTCACGATACTTAAGATTTCATATAGGCTCTCCTATTGACCTAGCTCCCATTATACGATAACCTTACTTTATAACGTCAAAGCAAGTACGTTGATTATTATAGAGTCGTTTATAATGTTAAGAGCATTATTAATCTAGTGAAATACCGGTTTCTTTCGCAATTATTTTAGTATTTTGCCGTAGGACATTACTTATTTTTATATACTTATTGATACCAAGAATTTACTCGTCAAATGTGGGTACACTTAAAAGACCAATAGCGTTGGTATTAGGCTGTTGGGACCTATGATATTGTTTAAGTTTTGTACCGTTATTTAAAAACGTGCTCTCGGATCCATAAAACTTTTAATTTCCAACATAAAGATATTGTTGTGCTGTATGTACGTGCGAACCTATGGTGGTATTCTAGTCTTCATTTGAAGGTGAAAGACTAAACTAAAGGTAGGAATCTACTAGAGCATGATAACAATAAGTACTTATAAAAAGAATAACTTATGAGAAAATAAGGCGTACTTATGAGTAGGCAGTCTCATAAAAAGGCACGAAACAGTCCAATATTTATATACCCCCTTCGTAAAGCAACAAATACCAGAAGCAAAAAAAAACTATGATATCCTCATCATTTTCACTATTTAACAGCAATAATCTCATTATTTATCTTAAAGGCTTTCATTAATTCCGGGTAATTTAATTTTGATACCGGTTTTCATTCGTTGTTACGATCCGCGAAGGATTTCCATTCAAGAATATATTAAACTTAATCCCTTTTACGGCGGCGTCGATCCACTCATTTGGCTAATATACATTTCACTTCCCAGTTTTTAATATTCGATCCGTTGCCCTTGTATTTAACTGGCTTAAATAGTGGTGTAATTCTTTAAATAAATCGTTTGCTAGATCCTAATAGAGTAGTAAATAAGTAATGTTAACCATTGGGTAAACTTTTAAACTTGATGGAAAATCCAAATTGAAAAATTAAATTATTGACTTTTTTTACAATCGTATATAGCCTTATATATGGTGGTGATAATTTTCCCTTTTTGTAAAGAGTTTGGTAGGTTTTTCCGAACTTTAACTATACTTCGTCCCGTATAATGAATTTATGCTAACGATAATTCTAATCGTATCGTTCCTTTTCCATAACAGTAATAATATGTATGATGAATTATACGTTTAATCCCAAATTTTCCCATAAAAAGTAATTTACGCTTGTCGGCGAGGTAAAATTATTATAAGAAAATTCATTGGTATCATAAACTTTAATTCAGATAAATACTAGTAAGAATTAGCTTTTAAAATACGTAATTTGTCGGTAAGGTCTAAATACGTATTCACGTGAAAAGGTAAGTAGAAGAGTAATTGTTAGATTGGTATTGTAGTAATAAAAGATGATCGATCAGAAAGGGGTATTCCAAAGAGTGCATGCTACGGATGGAAGGTTATAAACCTCTCATTCGGTCAGTAGCCCTTTTGCCGTATGCTTTCGAATATCCAATCCAGACATCTCCATACATTGACGTACGGCCTGAAATGGTTATTTCAGACCGCTTTATACATAATGTATTTTACGTTTTGCAAGAGTACAGTTTGTAGCGTAACACATTACCGTGTACCCTGCAGGAGAGCACCTTATAATACAGTGCATTGCCACTTGGCCTATGTATACTATCTATAGGGGTATATAGTAATATCTACACTGGAAATCTTTTTTTTATATGCTTAAAGCCTAGTAGCAATAGTGTAGTTATAGTAATTCCGTATACGTAGCCATATAATGACAGTGTAGTTATGAAGGTTCAAATTAGCAGGTTCTGTAGTAATAGTGTTGTTACTATATTAATTGTAAGAGGTTGAAATTAGTAGTTTTCGTAATGATAATATGATTATAAAGGTTTGGATTAGTAAGTTTTAGCCGCGGTGGTAATTGTAGTTCGGTTGGGATTAGTAAAATCTAGCCACTGTATTAATTGTAGTTTAAGTCTAGTTAGTATAGCTAGATAATAGTTATATGATTAGTAATAACACTTTTCGTGGTTTTTAATAAGAGTAATTACGTAAGTGCTACAGAGGGTGATTATGTAAGGGTGATTACGTAGGGTTAATTACTTTATTATGTATTAGGCTACTATAAAGAGATATATCGTCATCGGTTTAGGCAAAACTTCTTTTTCCTCCTTTTAAAGATACGTAGTTAAAGCTAATATAAGTTTTTATCCTAACTTAACTTAAACTTTATTTTAATTAACTATTTTAAATAGTTTCAACAAGTAGGTCACTTAACTAATACCCATATATTAACTTTTTCTTTCAATAGATGCCGCGTAAAAACAGAACAGCTAGGCGCCATTTGGCGCGAAAGCGCCAACATACCGCCTCCGCCGTAATACCTGCCACCGTTACCATTACTAATAGCCTGCTATTATCGCCACCCCACCAAGCCTTGCCGCCGCCGCCTTACCTCTTTTCGCTGTCGCCGCCACCCTCCTAAGCCCTGTCGCCACCGCCGCTTTGCCTTTTTCCGTCATCGCCGCTATTACCCCCCCCCTCCTCCCCTTTCCCCCTCCCACCTCCTCTTTTTCCAGTTTACAGGGAGAGGAACATAAGGCTTTTAAAGTTATAAACCTTATCTTTTCCCTACAAGTAAAGACTTTATTACCTGTAAGAACCCTTTTATACCATAAACGTACCTTGGCGCAATTATAGTAAGGTTCGTATATTCCAAATTTACCTGTATATATACCTTTAATATCTTTTTTTCTAGATAAAAAGTATGAGGCGTATTTACTTCGATGTTTCAAGCTCCATATTGTTAAAGTACGCTGCAAGACTTTTTTAATGCGTAACTCGTTAAAGCAACGTACTCGGGTCCGTAGTTCCTGGCTACTAATAAATACACCTTACATATCGTATGTCGCATCCGCGGCCGCGAGTAAGTTTGTTAACTATTACTAGGAAAACGGGGGTCTTTCGACCTGATTTTATCGTTACAAGAGGATTGGCAACGTATATGCCGCTGTTTCGGTGGTTTTAGAGTTGTAAATTGAGGCTGTATTACGCGCCCAACAGCTTTATGGTAAGTTTTAACCGAATTTCAAAAATTCTTTTATCAGAAATATAACGTTCGAAGCATTTCGAAAAATAATCGCGGTTGTAAATAATCAAAATAAGCCGATATTAATTATTAATAAACGTTAACCGACGGATCAAGGAGTCGGTGACCGCTATTATTTCTTGGAAACGTGGCCTATGTATATACTATATAAGCGAGTTTAACAACGTTACTGCAGGTCACTATAAAAAGGGTAAAGCCCCCTTTATGTTTTTACCTAAAGGTATTTAACGTAAGGTGTAAGGCTATATCCTTATTGGCGCTAATAACGTTAATAGAGGTGATGATAGTGGCGTTAATATAAAGGAGAAGGGTAACAGAGAAAATGGTGGAGACGCGACGACATCACCCTTTCCATTTTTTTGGTAGTAATTAGTTACTTCTACGGCCGGATCGACGTGCTCAGCCATATAAATATAATTACTTTCCTTTAAATCTTTACTTATAAATAACAGATATAATATCAAAAACTATAAAATAGAAAAAAGAAACATGTTAAAAGCGGTACGATATTATGGATGAAAATAAAAAAAAGTAAATAATAAAATATCTAGTAAGGTTAAAATGTATAAAATAAAACGTAATATTACGTTATGAGTGGTGCTAAATAGTAAAACCAAGTAAAGAAATTAAAACAATTCGATATTCTGTAGAGTTAAGGTATATAAAATAAAAAGTTATAGTAGGTTGAGAGCGACGTGAAATGGTAAGGTTAAACAAAGGTATAAATCGTAAGGGGTGTGGATAATGGAATTCGAACTGCTTTGAATCGATGAAAGTGGTGTAATAGCCTATTAGGGTTATAAAACCTTTTTAATTACATTAATAAATAATGTAATTATTGTTATAAATGTTTTTAACGCTCCGTTTAGTATAGCCTTGGTTATCACATTAACTAGGTTTAATTTTCTATTAATTCATCTTATTTCTTCGATTTTCCAACGTTCGTATAACTCGTTTAATTCCATAATGTCAATTATTAATCGATTTTCATTTATTATACCTAACTTGACCAAGTATTTATAAAACGAAAAAGAGTTGGTGTATATAACACAAGGAATAAAGCGTAAACTAAAATTGGATATAATTATTCGAACCGCTATTATTATAGTAATATTTAAATCGAAAGATTTAACTTTGCCGTAAATTTAGAAAGTTAAAAAGTTTTCTCAACCATTTTACACTTAGTAAAACTTTAATAAATAATATTTTTATGGATCGTAAAGTTGTTTCGAGCCGGTATTTCATTGCCAAGGATTAAAATAAAGTTTATTTGTAAACTACAGTCATCATCATTAGCAAAGGAGCCGTTAGTAAAAACAAACATCTTTATAGTACGTATATTTAACAGTATAAATTACAAACCGCGCTTCAAATTGTGTGTTTTCCACAGAAGACGATTGTTAAGCGTTTTACATATACCATACATCGTGGTGGTTTGGTATTACGCGGCGACCGAAAGGTTAAATATCACGTTTAATTATATTATAAAAGCAACCTAAGTGATACGTACGCGTTGTCATTTATATTCGTCAACCCGTTTTACGCTATCTAAAACTATAAGGACAACTTTATCTAGTTACCCTTTTTACGTAAATATTATAACCTAACAGCTGCAGGTCACACCAGTAGCGGCCCACAGCACTAATTAAAGAAATCAGTTGGACACAACTTGACGGCAGGTATCTGGTCCCACAGACCCTCCAGGGTTAAGGTCATTAAGGACCCACTCGGTACACTGAGAACCAGAGACTGAATATGTTGAATATGCTACATATCCAAATGATCCAGTCTGGATATGTTGGATCGCGCACATATCCAACGTATCACACGCTACCACGTCAACTGAAGAACCTCGATATAAGGACATGGTCATCACCACGTTAGGTGGCTTCATTAGATAGTTCTTCAATTGTCAATCTAAGTATTCAGTCTACACATCTGAATAGTCTCACAGCTTTTGATTATTACTTGCACGGTTACGATATTTTTCACTCAGCACCTCTAATACCTTCTTGATAATATAAAACCTCTGACACCTTCTATAAACTCACGGGTATTTATTGTGATCATTACAGTAAAGCCTAAAACGCTGTTCCGAAGAGTAATAATAGAATTATTAAAATCGATTACGTGGTCCTTTATTAAGTACGTCTTGAGTTTCGCTTTTAAACCGGCCTTTAAAGGTTCATTTTTCAAACGCGGAAAACAAGGCGTTACATAACGTTAAAATGTCGTTTGTCTACATACATATTAGTGTAAAGCCCTTCAAAAGAGTTTTCGATACCAATACGCATAAGTCGAAGGTAAAGCTAGTTATCTGGAGCCGTTTCTTATAGTACCTTTAATAGGTGTTATACTAGTAAATACCGGTTTTAACTAAACCGTAAAGTGGTTTTATAATACGTAAAATCGTCTTAAACGTGTAATATTTCCTAAGATTTTTTGGCATATCGACGTAAATTCACTGTTTAAGCCGTTCTTTAAATTTAGTATATACTTGTATTATATGTAGGAGCTCGATATATAGGTTACATAATACGTTAAAGGAGGTTGCAAACGTAAGAATTAAGTGGTGGTTAGCCTGTTGTAAAGTAGGTGACTGGGTTATAATATCCTTTTTACTTTCGTTGTTGTAACATTTAATAACTAAATGGGTCTTTTTAGAAGGTTTACTGTTTTTATGCTTAATTCAATGGACGAGGTGAATAAGATTTTTTTTGTAAACTCCTGAGATCATCGGGTCGAACTATTCAAAACGAAATACACATTAGTCGATTGATACAAAAATCTTTATTTAAGTAAACTATTCGAATAGGGCACTTAGAGTAGTAATAATGTTATCGTAACGAAGCTTTAGGCTAAGTTCGACGTTAGCTATTTCCTTTTAAGTAATAAAAGAATTTACAGCAAAGTTTTCGGGGCGTTTTTTTAATTTTCGAACTAAAGGAGCGGCCTTGACGACGAGGTTCAGGTGGGGTTAGCATAGGTGGGACGCTTTTATTTAGTAAAAGCGGGCCAGGTACGTAATTCGAGAGGTGGGTTAAAATTAGGAGCGGTTTGGATTTATCGTCCTGGGGGGTATTTCGTCGGAAATTTTATTCGGATTACGGTTTCGTGCCGGTTTTTTCATTATTTTTTTAATATTTTCGTTCAATTATTTTCTTTGGTGAAACGAACTTATTCCGTTTGACAGGTTAACTAACATATTATGGCCTTTAAACCCATTGATTTGTTAAGGACTAGTTTATCCATCCTTGGTTTTTTAAATTAGGACTTCGAATTATAATGGTAAGTTCAGAACACCAGCTTCGTGTAGGTTATTCCTTATAGCTAACGTTTTGGACATATTGATTTTAGCTCGTAAAAAACGTAATACTGCCATAGCCTTCGCTATAGTATTCGCCTTTTTTACTGTAGTTAATAATATTATAAAGTCTGTATAGATTTTTGTGTAAGTTCCAAAAATAAGGAGCGTGGAAATAAGTTAAGTTGGGCTAAAGATGTTATTAACGGCGTTAACCGTTATTTAAAAGATGAACTCCTTGGAACTTGTGCCTTTCAATTTCTTGTATAGTACTATATACGCCTTTTTAAACGATTTATAGTATCGTTAACATTTTCTAATACTTTATAAGGCTTTTACTAAAATCTATTTATACTCGTTACCGGTTATCTAGGCCTTAGTACGCTATTCAGTAAAGTCTAAGGCTACATTATCGTCGTATATGATCAAATTTGGGGGTCTTGAATAAATGTTAGATTAAAAATTAACCAAAACGTCTTAACAATTTGTAATGGAATAGTTTCGTATAAACTTGGCGGCTTGGAATAATATTTTCGTGTCGATAACGTAAAGGATTGGCTAACTGTTTAGATATATAATATTAATAATTACTGCGTAGTTAAAGTTTATATAGTTTTCAAGGTGGAATTGAAACCGTCGCAAGGCTTATAAATATAGGTGGTACTTATGGTAAAACTTTTTAATAGCTTTAAGTACATCTTTTCCTATATCCATATGGCTTACAGCGTAAAACAAGCGTAAAAGGCGTTTTACAACCGGGTATCCGAATTAGCGGTACGGATACGTTATCCGAAACACGGATAAGTTGGTTAGTCGTATTCCAGACCTTAATTCCGAACATATTTATATTAGCTGATAAAAATAAAAATATTATTTTCAAGTTTATTACCTAAAATTTTACTAATTCCAAACGCGTATTTACAACAACCGTTTCTAGTAACGACGTTTTTCCTTTAGTAAATAGGATCTTTTGGTATTTTTCCTATTTAATCTAGTTAAAACTTCGGAAACTTCGCTATAAGCGCGTCGAATTACCGTTTTCCGGTCGTTAAAATTTCGGCTACACTAATATTAGGTATAATACCCTAAAACCGATTGCCTTATTTATTAAAAAGCTTAAACTGCGACACTATATAAGTATCTAGCACTTCGTTAACGTAATCCATGACTATAACATAAAGGAAAAAGGTGTCTATAACCTTACGAAAATACGTTAGACGATTTTATTGTCATAGGCTATTAGGTAAGTGTTGTTACCTTTAAAATATTTATTTTTAAAGGTGTATTCGTAGGGGTAGGCGTTAAGTTTATCATTTATGCTTTTGTATTCAGGCTGCGTATATTGTAAAATTAGTTCTTATGCAGTCCTTAAATGTATACTCTGCCTAAAATTGTCGTTTAATCAAAATTTTCCCGTAGGTGGAGTGGTTAGTAAACCAATAGTCGATTTTACCGTATACGATACACCACTTTTGCAAACCCACAGGGCTTTTTATATCTTCCCATAAGTATTACTATGGTCGCGGTACGTTTCGCACATTTCCGAACGATCGTTCTTATCTTTTATTATTAGGGTTTCCTTTTTAATACTTGTACCTCAATCGTTTGTTTAGCTTTAGCTAAACTTTAAACCTTCGATCTAAAATGAAGTAAATAGTTTAGATGAGGTTTACTTTGGTAATTTAGCCTTCGCCTTTAGTTTTATCGGTTATTCATGTTATTCCAAAGCTCGCTTAACGGTGTATAAAGGTTTTAAACAACGTTTTAAGGCTTGTATAAAAATCCTTTAGGTTTTTTTCCAGATTGAAAAGTGTAAGGTCGAAATCCGGGTTTCCGTGGCATATTTTCGTTATTACTTAGATAAATAGTTTATTACCTTTGTATTCTAGTTGAAGGGCTACTTAGAATTTCTAAAATTTAGTTCATAAGGCGGTAAAAATCTCATATGGTTTTTCATCAGCGTTTTCCATTTTTTTTACGAATTCTTAAGTTATACTGGTCCAGTCCTTATTGTAAAATTCGTGGTTAATTTTTGTATCAAAGTAAGATTTTAGGTGGTTATAACACCTTACAAATGTATTTACCTACGTGAAATGGTATATATATCATTTATTAACTTACCCGGATAGTATACCAGGCAAAATAACGTAAAATTGAGATAATTTAATTTTTTGTTTTTACACGTATTAAGTATGTCTCATATTTTGGTATTAAGTATATTATATAGTTTACCGCTATAATTCTGTTTTTATCCCAAATTTTGCTGAAGTTAGTAAGCTTTGTAGGATATTTTCCATTAGTGGGAAAGCTATACAGTAGGAGGTTACGGTAAGGGTTATAGCTGGTGGGTATTAGTCTGTAAAGCACGTATTGACGTTTTACGCCGCTTTTCAATTCCTAAAAAGGGGCGTTTTTGCTATTTGGGTCGCTTTTCCCATGGCTAAACTGGTTGTTAATAATAATCGGGGTATGGTTTTATTTCGGTTTCGGTCTGAAACTGCATTCCAGGGAGGGTTCGTATTTAACCCTCATTGTTAATAATCGTTATGGTGCTTCCTCCTTTTTCTTCGATTTTTCCAGCTCTGTTTCTACCTTACAGAGGGCGTTTAGTTTTATTAAGCGCCGTATTTTCATTTATAATAATTTTTCATGTTATTGGCCTGTTGTTTCTAGTAGGCGTTCCCGGCGTTTCTTTAGCTGGTAACCTTTTACGAATTTCACGTTTATTACTTCGTCATTTATCTATTTTGACATTTATGTATGTTGGGCTATTGCTATTAGGGCTTTTACAATTCGGTTATTATTTTTACCGGTTATATTAATACATTTACTTCGTAGTTACTTTCGTAATATTTTTAAAATTTTATTATCTATTATACGTCACATATCTAATGTCTAATTTATCAAGTCTTTTTTAAAATCTTCGAATAGGTCACGACCTTCAATTTCGTTATTAAAGTAATTAAAAATTATATTCATTATATACGTGTTTTTTATATACGGCTCGGAATATTTTACTATTATTACTATTTTGTTATCCCATAGGTTAAAATCCCAATGCTTTATAATATTGCCGCGAAACAACGTGTAAGTAAAGAGGTATTCTATGTATTCGTTAGCCTTTTCCAGATCCGTTACTAGTGGTGCCATCTTATCTTTAGATGGGTAGTTTGTATATAAAAGTAATATTTAGAACGGTGCAGATAAGTAATTTCGCGCCGTGGTTAGGTGTTATGGTCCGACCTAAAATGGTAAGCCGAGTAGGTACCAAATGGAATTTACTATTGAGGTGCGGAGGGAGACTATAAGAGGCTACCGTAGCCCAACATGCAGAGCCTTTGGGCAGGGCCAGTACCCAGTCCGCTACATGCCTTCATACGTGCCATGCACGGACCGTTCCCTATCCGTGTACGGATCGTGTCCAGCCTGTACCCGGACCGTGCCCTGTCCGCGCCCAGGCTGAGCCCAAGCCGGGCGTTGCCATCCCATTACGTGTACAGTCACGTAACCTATAAGCCTAATGGTTAACGATTTAAGTCCATAATATTAGGTATATTCGTAACTTAAATTAAGTGTATAAGCGCGGAAGTATAAAGGAAATAATTTTTTGAGTGTTTACGAATATAAATAAATTT
Source organism: Anisogramma anomala (assembly GCA_038502455.1). Taxonomy (NCBI): domain Eukaryota; kingdom Fungi; phylum Ascomycota; class Sordariomycetes; order Diaporthales; family Gnomoniaceae; genus Anisogramma; species Anisogramma anomala. The sequence goes on along the minus strand of JASMMZ010000011.1, from coordinate 12,179,460 downwards.
GAAATAAAACGTAAATAAAAAGTGAATATCAATTAATCAAGAGTTCTAAATTGGATTTGTTAGCGTTGTCATGACCCAGACAGCGGTTAGGTCAGGAAAACAGGCCAGCAAGGAAACTACGCCACTGAGACGCCTGAAGTCTAACACATCAGGCGGGGAACATCTCTTATGTCAGCAGACCCAGGGTTAGGGTTAATGCCAAGGATATGTTAGATATGTTATATATGAGGTTATCCAAGCTATCCAAGGACATGCCAAGGATATGTCGGATATGTTGGATCGGAGGTTATCCAAGCTATCCACATTATACAGTACTGAAGACGTATGAAGGATTGAGGATATAAGGACACGGTCAGCACCACACAGATAGTATTTCCTTCATAGCTCTTCAGTTGTCAATCTAAGTATTCAGTCTACCTGAATAGCCTCACGGCTTCTGATCATCACTCGCACGAACACAGTCTTGATATTGCACCTTTTGTTACCTCTGCTACCTTACTGCTAACATAAACCCTCTGACACCTTCTATATACTCACGGGTATTTAGTGTGATCATTACAAGCGTTTAATAACGTTATATTAGTAAAACGGCTAGAAAGAACTTAAACGTCGTGAATACTAAACTTAGAATATATAGGGCGAACGTAGGCAAATTTAGAATACATAGGGCAGACGTGGGTAAGTAGATAGGGCAAAGGGAATATAATTGTGGAAAATTGTGTTATTTAATCCGGTGTAGGGGTTTTATTTCATATATAGCAAGCGGTCGGAATTATCATTTCGTAGCCGCGTTTATCAAAGCGAACAGTTTGGTTAGCGTATTCGTAACCGCTTTTAAATTAAGCGAACGGTTTAGATATTATATTCGTAAACTCTCCTGTGTTTTGCAAACGGTATGGATTGTCGAAAATCGGACGGGTCCTAACAAAGGTTTCCAAAACTTGGTGGTTTTGGCTTACGTAACCTAATACGTAATAAGACGTTCTTTAAAAAGTGCCCGGATACGTTTAAAGCGTTAATACAAGTTAAAGGTTCACGTAACGTAGCTTTTTAGTAAATAAGGTACTAATTTGGTTAATGGTATCGTATTAAAAATGTTTTTTTAAAGTCATTTCAAATCCAATAGTTTTACTATGTTTTAGGTTTTTCGGCGCTCCGGCGTAATTTTACACTTCCGTATAGTTTTTGTAAGTCGTAGTAGTAAAGTAAAAATAGTTGAGACCGTTATAATATCCTGTTATAGGTATTTTACTAAGGTTTATCTTTTTTTTCTTTAGCTGTTTATAGTCGACTTAATCGGCTACTAATTAATATCAATGAGGTCTAAATACATATTTACGTGAAAAGATAAGTAAAAAAGTAATCTTCAGATTTTAATTATAGGAATAAAATATAATATATTAGGAAGAAGTATTTTAGAGAGTGTACGCTACGGATAGGAGGTTATAAACCTCCTATTCGGGAAGTGACCTTTTTGCTGTACGCTCTAAAATACCCAATCCAAACCGCTCCATGCATTTCCGTGCGGCCTGGAATAGCTATTCCAGACCGCTCCATGCATGATGTACTTTGTGTTTTACAAGAGTCTAGTTTGCAACATGACACGTTACCGTGCACTCTGCAAGAGAGAATCTTGCAATACAGTGCATTACCACTTGGCCTATGCATACTATCTATGAGGTTATATAGTAATATCCACATAATGAAGCATTATTGAGGTTTGATTGTAAGGCTGGTATAATATTAACCTAATGTTATTTAGAATGTTTTATGATAAAGTAACGTAAAGTCAATTTAATTATTTGATTATTTCTTTTTTCTTATCTATCAGCTTGTGAATAATAGGCTGTTATTATTATTAGACGTACTTTTAACCTTTTCATAAGCTCTACTAAAAGGTTAATACAAACTTAATATGTTCATCTGAAATAATTTGTCGTAAATATGGTTAGTCACATAATAAGAATTATTGAACCAAAATAGCCTTTTAAAATTTTGCCATGTACATCGTATGGCAGGGAATTAGGAGTGTTCATTTAAATATTTTGCATATAATAGGTATTGAAACATCGGAAAATTCCCCGTTGGGTAACATTTAAGATATGCTTTTGAAAGTCACTATTAGTAATAACATTACAAAATATATACAAATTATATGTATTAGTTCTTTAGGTATTTAGAGGAGTTTAAGGCAGCTGAGTGGTTTTTGGTTGTCATTGCGTAATTCTCCTCAATATATGAAATTTCTAGCGTATGCTTTTACAAGCTTACGTTTCCAATGAAAATTTACTTTATTTAAGGTTGCTATTATTCTTTTAGGTCCTAAATAGTATTTTTTTTATCGTATACCTCGATGAGAAGTTCCTATACGAGTGTTGTAGAAACTTTAAGGTTTTTATCAGTACTCTTATTACAATTATATAATAAGCGATTAACTAATCGAAATAGGTGTTTAAGTTTAAAAGTATTAAAAGGTATGTCCTTGTCCTTTCCATTTTTTTGCGAAATTTTATAGAATTTCACGCTAAACGGAATTTTTACGATAAACAGTCTAAAAAAAATGTCGTATATTATCGATAATTTACGCCTTGGAGAGGTGTATTATTTAGTGATTTACTGTCGGCAAGTTATTAAAGATATAATCCAAAACCAGAATATTACTTTGGTAAGGTTGTCGTTCCTTATGAAAAGGTAATCGATTAAAGGCGCTTAACACTAAATTAAGGCGTCCCGGTAAGTAAACCACATTTAAAAAGTATAAATTAAGGTAAATTAACGCGTTAACTAGTAGTCTATTTGCCTTATCCGTAAATGTTATATTTAGTAAAATTTGGTTTATAATACCTTGAAAATCTTTATAATCGGTAAAAAACAATAATTAATTAAGGGTTGCTAACCAAGGTTATTTGCAGGCGTTTATGTATTTATATAAAATACGTAACTTTATATTTTAAAGTACTATAGTTAAGTTTAACTTGAGTTAGGTGACGATTTGGAACATCATTAGCTCGATAATAATTTCTGGGATAGGTTACCGTCTTTATGAAGAATAGCTCTTTCTAAGGCACAAAATTATAATACTAAATCCATGTTTAAAACTTTTATTAGTTTTCAAAAGAAGTGGACGTGTTAGATTTGGGTAATATAACTTAAACTGTTTACATAGATAGGTTTGTGTGGCCTTAAAAAACTTTTGTTATTTAGGTGTAGAATAAATGAATGTAAACTACGTATAATGTATTTTTTTTCGAGATTACCAACTTTAAGTTATCCTTATTTTCTTTTTCATACCAGTAAATATTTTTTAAGTTTTTAAAGTAGACCTGATAATTGGGCGTAATGGAGTATTATTATATGTAAAAATCCTGTTATCTCTAGGTATATTTCGAATGCTTTTAAGTTAAGAGTGAAAAAAGGATCCCGAAAACTTTAGAAAAATTGAGTAATTGAAAGTCCAAAAAAGTTAACGTAAAATTTCAGACGTTTCATCAATTGAAAGTTAATATAAAATTTATCCGGCGATAAAGAGACGTTTTTGTTGGTGAAAAGCTTAAATACTGCCTTCAAATAAATAAGGTATTTTTCGAACATATTAGAAAAAATGATGATATCGTCGATAAATATACGATGAAAAAATCGAAATTCCTTTAATATTCGAGTAATAAAACGTTAGGCGTGAAATAGTAAATTATAAAAACCTATAGGAATTACTTTTCCTCTTTAGAGTCCGCGATAAGTGACCAAAGTAAAACAGTCGCGAAAATCGGGATATATTAAAAGTTTAAAGAAAAATTTGGTAACGTCTATAATAGTAATTCATTTTTTTTCTTTAAATGGATTCAATAATATCCTTTTACAAAGGTAATGAATAGAAGTGTGAAATGGCTAATTTATTCACTAGTTGTAAATCTACTATTATTCTGTAGATATTACTATATACCCTCATAAATAGTATACATAAAGCTAATGATAGTGCACTATATTGCAGGGTGCACTCCTGTAGAGTGTATGATAACGTGTCATGTTGCAGGTTACACTCTTGCAAGACGTAAAGTGCATCATGAATGGAGCGGTCTGGAATGGGTATTTCAGAGCTTACAGCAAAAGGGCCACTGCCCGGATGGGAGGTATATAACCTCCTATCCATGGCGTGCCCTCTTTGGAATACTTTTTCCTGACCTATTATCAGATTATCTTTTATTACTACAATACTAATTAAACGATTACTTCTTTACTTACCTTTTTACGTTAATAAGTAATTAGACCCTAGCAACATTTATTAGTAACCAACCTGATCGATTACAGATATCTTAAGAAAAAAGATATAAATACAAGTTAAATACCTATAGTAGGATATTATAACAATTTCAATTATTTGTGATTTAACATTACGTTTTTACCGAAATTACACGGAATGTATATAAAAACTGTAGAATCTAAGAGATTTTAAGAAGGATAACTTTAGTAGGATATTGTTAACCCTTATTTAGCGTTTTATTTACTAAAAGTTTCTTTATGCTACCATTAACCCTTATTTAGCGCTTTGACGTACCCGAGCACTTTTTAGAGAGCTTCTCATCATATATCAGACTACGTAAGCCAAAACTACTAAGTTTCGGAACCCTTAGTTGAGACCCATCCGATTTGAAATGGATAATCTACACCGCTCGCAAAACACAGGAGTGGTTATGAACAAAACATCTAAACCGTTCGCTCAGTTTAAGAACAGTTACGAACACACCAACCAAACCGCTCGCTTTACTGAGAGCGGCTGTGATACACTAATCCGAACCGTTCGCTCAATTTAAGAGAGGTTAGGAACAGACCATCCGAACCGCTCATTCCACCAAGAGCGGCCACGGCACACCAATTCGAACTGCTCACCAAATACCAGATCATATAACATACCTCCACATAATCACACTCCCTTTACCCTGTCCATTTTCCTACGTCCGCCTGTGTGTTTTAAGTTTTCCCACGTTCGATACGTGTATTTTAAGTTTAATACTTATGAAGTTCAAGTTTTCCTAGCTACTTAGCTAGCGTAGCGCTACCAAGCGCTAACAAAACTAATTTGAAACGCCTGACTAGTCTGTGGTTACGTCTTATTTATGTATCGTTTGAAATTCATTTGTATTAACAAGCGCTAGTAATCCCTATTCCAACCACTTTAATTATTTCATTTACTTTGTATTTGCCGTTTGTACAATGAACTACCCTAGACTTTAAAATCTTGACGTACTCAAATCTAACTACAGTACAAAATCACCAATTTACACCGTTCTAGTATACCAAGTACGTACAGAAATCACTATCCCCAACCGCCCCAAGACACCTACAACTATAGCCCTAAAATCCACGATACTGGAGGAAGCCAGCACTTATTTTAACCTTTTAGTTAAACATATGAAAGTCAAAAAGGTTATAATATATGCAATCGACCTAAGCCTTTGGGATATCATTGATATACTAGTTGAAAAACTCGACTTATATATGATAATCACGGCAAATACATATATCTTAACCGTTATGTTTCGCTATTAAAGGGGAAAAGCCTAAGGACTTAACTTGTTGGATAATTTCCATGAAAGTTTTTCAATTTAAACGTTAGGCATGTAACGAATGTAACCCCTATATTTTCAGAGCCTTACGAATTCAATTACGAAATAAAGTTATTAATACTTTAGGAGGCATGAATAGCCGTTTTGTAAAAGCCTTATTCGAAAAGACATAATTCGTCGATGTACCAGACTACGGCGATAAAGATTTATACCAAACGGAATTTATAAAAGAATTTTACTATAGATATTACTATATACCCTCATAGATAGTATACATAGGCCAAGTGGAAGTGCACTATATTGCAGGGTACACTTCTGCAGAGTGCACAGTAACGTGTAACGCTGTAGGTTGCACTCTTGCAAGACGTAAAGTGCATCATGCATGGAGCGGTCTGGAATGGCTATTCCAGACTGACGGAAATGCATGGAACGGTCTATAAAAGGTACTTCAGAGTGGTATGTTCTAGGTAAAAGGCTGATAAGCCCTCATCTATAGCGTGTACCTCTGGATGATTTTTTATAACTATTATCTTTATACTATAATACTAATCTTTTTGATTACTCTTTTACTTACCTATTTACGTAAACAATTACTTAGACCTTACCGATATTAATTAGTAACCGACTCGGTTAACTATAAACAGTCTAAGAAAGAAAAGATAGATATAAGTTAAATACCTATAGCGGGATACTATAACAGTCCCAATTATTTGTGCTTCAATACTTCGTTTTAATAAGAATTACACGCCGACGTATATAAAGATTATAAAGATTATAAAGATTAAGTGACTTTAAAAAGGATAGCTTTAATACGATACTATTAATCCTTATTTAGCGTTTTATCTACTTAAAGCCCTATTACGTTATTATTAATACTTGTTTGGCGCTTTAACGTACCCGGGTACTTTTCAGAAAGCGTCCTATTAAGAAATAGGCCACGTAAGCCAAAACCAACAAGTTTCGGAACCTTTCGTTGGGATCCGTCCGATTTTCGATAATTTACACCGCTTGCAAAACACAAGAGCGGTTACGAATAAAGCATTCAAACCACTCGTTTAATCTAAAAACGATTACGAATACGTTATCCAAACCGATCGCTTCAGTAAGAGCGGTCACGTATAAAGCAACTAAACTGCTTACTCTACCAAGAGCGGCTACGATACGCCAATCCAGACCAATTACCAAATACCGGATTATATAATTATACTCTCTTGACTCTACTTACTTTCTCACATCCGCTTGTGTATTTTAAGTTTTCCTACGTTGGCCCTATATATTTTAAGTTTAATACTTACAACGTTTGAGTTTAGTTTACCACATAGCTAACGTAACGTTACCAAACGCTAACAAAACCAATTAGAAACGTCTGATTAGTCTGTGATTACTTTTTTTTACGTATCGTTCAAAATTTATTTGTACTAGCAAGTGTTACTAAGCCTTATTACAACCACTTCCATCATTTTATTCCTTTTTCATTTGCGGTTTAAGAAACGAATTACCTTGAATTTTCAAATCTGGATGCATTTCAATTTAACTACGTCCCGAAATTACCAATTTATGCCGCTTCAACATACCAAGTACATATAGGAATCACTATATTCAACCGCCTCAAAACACCTATAGTCATAGCCTCAATACTAACGATATCGAAGGAGATTAGCGTTTACTTCGACGTTTTAGTCGAATATATGGGAATCAGGAAAGCTATAATATATGAAATCTATTTCAGTCTTTAAGATAATACCATTGATATACCAGTTGAGGAATTGAACCCCTATATAGCAAACATATATATCTTAACCGTTATGTTTCGCTATTAGGAGTAGAATATCGAAAGACCTGACTTATTAGATAATTTTTATTAAAGTTTTTGGAATTGAAAGTTAGGTATATAGCAAATAGTAAACCTATCCATTGCTAAAGCCTTACGAATTCAACTACTAATCAAAGGAATTAATACTGTAGAGGGTAAAAATGGTTGCTTTGTAAAAACCTTATTCGAAATAACGTAAATTACCGACTTACCAAACTGGAAGTATAAAGATTTGTATTAAATAGAATTTATAAAAAGATATTACCTAACGGAATATAAGAGATAGTTGATAAAACGGCGGGAACGAGATGTAGAATGGCTTAGTTCTATGTTTGTACCTTAGGTCAGGAATAAAGGCTCCAAGGAAGAAAAACGACCACAATCCTTATTTATCACACAGGTATAACACACTCTTATACCTACACATACTATAAAACAAAACCAAATACTAAACCACTTTCCGAGTACTGGAAACAGCCCGCTCAGCTATAGCGGGATCAGCCGAAACATCGAAAATAACCCGCTTGACTATAATCGAAGCGGCCGAAATATAAAAAATAGCCCGCTTTAGGAAAAGATGAATGTCGTAAAACTCTAATACGTACCTTACGGACCAATACCCGCTAATTACGACCCTTACCGTAACCTTTTACTGTACCTCTTCCCTACTAATAGGAGCGACCTTATAAAGTTAAACAAATTTTCCAGGCCTTGAGATAGGGATAATGATTGTAGCGGTAAGCCGTACAACGTATTTAATAATAAAATATGCGTTATACTTAATACATATAAAAATATACATTAAACCATTTTAATTTTATATTATCTTTCCCAGTATATTATCTGAATAAGTTAATGAATGGTATTTTTACCACATTACTTAAGTTGATATATTCGTGAAGTGTTATAATCGTTGAAAATCCCACTTGAATTTAAATATTAATTACAAATTTTACGATAGGAACTAAACTAGCATAACCATGGAATTCGTAAAAAATAAATAAGATAACGCTGATAAAAACCTATGGGGGATTTTCAACGCTTTATGAGCTAAGTTTCCGAAATGCTAAATAACCCTTAGACTGGAATATTAAAGTAATAAACTGTTTATTTAAGTTGTGATAAAAGCTTGCCGCAAAAACCCGAATTTCAACCATATACTTTTGAACCCGGAAAAAAAACCTGAAGGCTTTCTATACAAGCCTTAAAATATCGTGTAAAACTTTTATACGCCGATAGACGAGTTTTGGATTAGCATTTGTGGCTAATAAAACCAAAGGCGAAGGTTAAATTACCAAGGCAAGTCTTACCGAAACCATATACTACATTTTGAATCAAATATTTAAAGTTTATCTAAAGTAAAAAGAGCGTCTGAAGTATGGGTATTAAGGAGGGAACTTTAATAATAAAGGATAAGAACGTTTGTTCGAATATGGGCAAAACTTATCGTGACTATAATAGTACTTACAAAAAGGCATACGAAGCCCCACGATTTTGTAAAAAATAATGTATAGTATATGGTAATATCGGCTGTTAGGTTATTAACTATCCTATTTACAAGAATATTCGGATTGAATGACAATTTTAAACAAATTATACATTTGAAGATTGGATAAAAGCCAATTTTTCAATATATGTAACCGAATACAAAAGCACAAATGATAGATTTAATGCCTACCTATACGAATATATATCCGAAGAAAAAAACCATAAGGATAATAATATTTATCTGTTAGCTTAGGATGATAAGACTATCTAACGTATTTTCGCAGGCCTATAAAACGCCTCCTTTATATATATTATAGGTATAACTATTGTAAACAAATATTTGATACCTATATAACGTCGTAATTTACGCTTCTCAACATATAATATAAAATTTTATAAGAAATTATACCTAATATTAATATAACCGAAATTTTAACGGCCGGAAAACGGTAATTCGATACGTTTAGGGCGAAATTTCCGAAATTTTAACCGAACCGAATAGGAGAATAGTATAAGATCTTATTTAGTAAAGGTAAAACATCGTCGCTCGAAATGGTCGTTATAAATACGTGTCGGACCAGTAAATTTTTACATAATAAACTTCAAAATATTATTTTTATTTTTAATAGCCAATATAAATAAGTTCGAAATTAAGGTCCGGAATACGATTAACCAACTTGTCCACGCTTCGAATAGCGTATTAATACTGTTTCGGTTTCAGTTAGGCTATTTATAGTTTTTTTTCTAAATACGTATAATTAAGGCCATTTACTTAATATAATCGGAATTGCGGATTTTATACCGACGATTTGGATACCCGGTTATAAAACGTCTTTTGCGCTTACTCCACGCTGCAGGCTATACGGATATAGGAAAAGACGCACTTGAAGCTATAAAAAAAAATTGTTATAAATGTTAATTACACTTTTAAGCCCTACGAAGGTTTAAGTTTCGCATTTAAAAAGATATAAACTTTAACTACAAAGTAATTATTAATATTATATATTGAAATATCTAACTTGTTCTTTGCGTCGTCGACGCGGCAATATTATTTTTAAGCGCAAAATTTACACGAAACGTTTTCGTTACAGATTACTAAAACGTTTTGGTTTACTATTCAATGAAGGTTTATTTAAGACCCTTGGATTGAATTACATACGACGTTAATATAGCGTTCGACTTTACCAAGTAATATATTAAGGTTAGGATAACTTGTAACGGATATAGACAGATCTTAGTAAAAGCTTTATAAGGTATTTAAAAGTATAAGCGGTATTACAGACTACTTAAGAGAGCGTAGAGGGAATTATCAAAAATACTAAAAGATACCAGTTTTAAAGAATCAATCCTTTACATAGTGGTTAACGCTGTTAACAACACTTTCAACCCAAGTAAGATAATTCTTACGCTTTTTGTTTTTAATGCCTAACCGAGGATTTATATAAACTTTATACCATTACCGTTTACAATATAAAGAGATAGTGTTATAATGAAGGTTATAACGGTATTACGGTCCCTATAGGCAAAAAAAAGACGTGTATAAAACGTTGATTATAAGGAATAATCCATGTAAAGTTAGCGTTTTGGATCTATCATTACAATTTGAAGTTTTTGTTAACAAACGAGAGATAAATGGATTAGCTTTTAATATATTGACGGGTTAAAAGTTTATAATGTATTCATTAATTTTCTAAACGATATAAGTTTGTTTCGTTAGATAATGATACATGAATATAAGAGAAAGATAGAAAGGAACGGCCTAAAACCGTAGGAGAAATAAAACCATTGACGAGATACCCCTTCAAACGACGAATTTAAACTGATTCCAGCTTTAGCCTACCCCCTAAAACACGATTTTTATCTGTTTTTATTAGATAAAAGTGACCCGTTTGTACTAACCTTACCATTATCTCGCTACCGAAGGAGCCCCTTCGGTTCAAAAAGTAAAAAACGCTCCAAAAACCTTACTACAAACTTTTTTATTACGTAAAAGGAAATGAAAAATCGCTAAATAGGCCTAAAACTTCGTTAAAGGGGTATTATTACTACTTCGGATACTCTGTTCGAGTAATTAACCCAAATGAAGATTATAGCCTTAATTAACTAAGTTGTTTTTTATTTTAAACAGTTCGATCCGACTATTTACGACACCTTTAGATTTTTTCAATCCGCCTTATCCATAACATAGAGGGTAAACCCGGTTAACCTTACGATAAAATTCGCCGAATTGTAAAAAGATATAACGATAAAGGTAGAAGAGATATTATAACTTAATCTCCTATATTATAACGAGTTAGTCACTACCCGATTTTTACATTTGCGTTCTATTTTAACGTACTATATTACCTATATATCGAATTTCGAAAAATAATATATGTATATACCTATTTTGAGAAACAGCTTAAACAACGAATTTACACTGATATGTTAAAAGATTTTAGATATTACCATTCGCTCGAAACGATTTTACGTATTATAAAACCATTTTACGTCTTATTTAAAGCCGGTGTTGGTAGGCCTTAGACGTTGCAACGTTGTCAATTCGATTGATTGAAGTAACAGTAGTATTGCGTGGTCAGATGGTGGATGTATTGTTTTAGATTCGGCAGACCGCTAGCCGGTTTGCACTGTAATTTGTATAGCCAAGTGCTTGGCCCATACCTTAGAGTGAAGTGCAGCGTACTGCACTCGACTTACACTCAATGCGGTAAGTCTCCATAAAGTAATACACTTGCATTATAGTTAACTTTACTTACAGTAAAGTTGACCTACTGTATTGTATGTAATATTATTCCAACACTAGAGGCTTTTTAGTTTGTGCGCATACGCCAGTATAGCTGACCAATTTTTTCCAGTTATTGCTGATTAGCAGCCTCGTACCCCCTGTCAATTCCAATTAACTTTCATACTACATTGCACCCAATTGCATATAAATTCACCCTATTTGACCTTAATTTCTCCGCCGTTCCGAGGTCCGAGTTTATTAATTCCTACAAAAAAATTTCCCGTCATAATCTTTCGTAACTTTAACTGTACTATTTAAACAGATTACTATTAATCCCCTGATAGTCTTTTAGTCTGATAGTATATCCTTATCCTTTGTCACGTGATTTTGGCGGCCTATTTACGTAGCCTTCGATACGTATGGTTAGCTTGTTGTTATCTATAAACCTTTTTAGTGTTTTGTTTGGCGTGGCCTTCGTTATAGCATTTGTAATATTATCTTTGCTATCGATCCATTAGAACTCCTTAATCTCCTTCCCTTCGTAGGCTTTACGAAGTGCTATTACGTCGATTATCAGGCACTTTTCGCTGGTAGTTCCGAGTTTTAACAGGTATTTGAAGAGGCTCTTTAAGTTGGTATAAATTACTATCAGGATAGGAGAAATCCGCAACTGCCTGGTAATGTAGTTAAAGGTTTTTCATAATGTTATACTCACGTTAAAACCCGTTATTTTTCTGTAGACCTTTAAATCTAGCACGTTTCGTATAATCTTTTTACACTTAATGGAAGTCTAGTAAATCAGATTACCAGTAATATTAAACTGATTTTCCCGTTTATCTTCGTTGATAAGGGTTATTAGGAAGTCAATCTATAAGTATAAGTCGGTGTTATTTTTAAAAGACCCGTTTGTAAAAAATCATTAGTTTGGCTTTTAAAAGGTCGATTAACACTATATTAATTTCGTGGTCCTAGTTTCGCATTCGCTACTTCAACCTTTCATTTAGTCGATCAAAATCTTTATCCGTTAGTATTTGTGCTTGTACCGTAATGAATAAATCATATAAGGCTTCCGGTTGGCATAAAGTAGTAATATAGTTACTCCGCATACGTTATTCCAAGTACTGTTGAATTCTAGCCTTATTATTTTTGTTAATTGTGGTAAAAATAGTGTCTTAGCCTTTTTAACAGAAGTTTAAGCCAGTATTAATACTAAGTATACGGATTGACGATCTATTAAATTTAAGTCAATTGTTTTTTGTCAACGTTGTTACCGGTTTACAATTTCAAAATTAAAAGTTTTCGATAATTCGTTATTTCTATATTATAAAGCTGGCTATTCCGACAAAAAAGATATCGTTAATTTATAAACCTATTTTGTCGAAGTTCTTCTTTTACGTTATTAACAAATACGGGTTGTATGCTAAAGACTTTATCGTTAGCCGGGCCTTAAAATGCGATTGGTAGGTTAAAAACTAGTGAACGCCTATCTTCGCCAATTTATATCGTGGTTTAACACACTGTATTACCGTTTTTGGTGGGTAAATGGCGCGGAATTCCTGTAGTAGTTCTAATAATACAATCCGTTATAAATAAGTTATTTATTGTATATAGGCTTACGTAATATTATGGCTATTAAGTGTAAACTCGCCCTTAATCCTAGTTAGCAAACTTGTTATTATGGTAATTACTAAACGTTAGCTGATTTTCTAAATTGTTAACGATTACGTAAGGATACAATTTTTGTTTTTATAGCCGTATTCTTAAGCTATTAACCGTAACTTTTTATATGGCCGCCCCGTGGTTTTGCCTTTAACCTTGTAAATAATCCTCGACTTAAAGATCGTGATATTCGAGTTTTAGAGGTTAAAGTTAGTTTTCGACATAAATTGTATTATACTTCGAGTTAGTAACCCGTCGATTTTGACTTCGTCGTTTTTTTAAAAGGTTTACTGAAAGTTTTAATAATCTCTTATGCCTTAAGCTTTACTGCTAAGTTTTCATTATTCTTTTTTTTCTACTATTTACCTAAATAGTATTGTAAATACGGCCCGGTATATATTCCTTTTCTCTAACGTTTTCCTTTTTTTCCCGAGAATCGTTCACGTCGGCGGCGCTCCATCGGCTTGTTAAAAACGTGTGGAGGAAGATCGTGTTGGTTCCATCGTTTTATTTGTAAGGATCAAGAGTCTTTATCTCTAGTACCCTAAATGTAAAGCTTAACCTAAGTAATTTTGAAGGACACAAGACCGTTAATAGTTTTAATAACTATTTTAAAATTTTCGATATTTAATATTTTATATGGCTCTTTCTTCTTTTCCAGCTTCCGCTATAGGAGGACTTTACTTTGTAATAGTCAATCAAACACGTCGATTATTATAAGCTCTTTTTTGGTGTTAAGAGTATCATTAACTTAGCGGCGTACCAATTCCCTTTGAAGTTCCTTTAAAGCTTTATTATAAGCTGTAATACGTTTTTAAGTACTTGCAGAGGGCGGAGATTTACTTTTTAGGCGTAGGTACAATTGAAAAACTAGTAGCGTTAGAATTAGGCTGCTAGGACCTATAGTGTCGTTTAAGCCCTTTACTATTATCTGTAAGCGTGTCTCCGGATCCGTGAAATTCTCAATTTCTAACGTAAGGATACTATACGCTCGGCGAAGTAGGGCGTATGCCCTTTTAACCTTTCTAATACTTTAGTGGGCTTTTACAGGTATCTGTTTATATTAGATATCAATTATTTTGACATCTTTTCAAAACTTCGCTGCCGTAAAGTTGGTATCGGTATCGTAGACGACGATATTAGGCGGCCTTAAGTACGTGTTAATTTATAGTATCTTTAACGTTTCCTACGTATCCTTTGTTAAAAGGGATTTTAAAAACTTAACTTTGTGGCAAAAAGTTACGGAGTTAACGATATGAAAAACGGGCTTATTATCTAAGTAAAATATATTAATAAAGATCCTATAACTGAAGTTCTTATCGTTTTTTAATATAAAGTTAAATTTCCGGGAGGTTTGGGTATATGTTTGGTAATAGTGGCAAAGCTTTTCTATAGCTTTTGGGGTGAAGTATTTTATATCTTTATGTTTTGCAGACTTTAGGATTTTGTATAGCTTGTTAATAGTTGAGTGATTAAAACGTCAATGTAGTTAACGTATATATGGCTTCGTTAGGTTTAATAATATTTCTTCCGGGCCTTAAAAATGAAATTATAGGTATCCCTACTTAAAGGCGAGTGGATACCTTTGGCCGTTTTTGACTAGCTCGTTTACATTGATATTAATGTTGACGCCGAAAGTTTTTATATTCTTTAAGTAAATTAGGAAAAGGATAGAGGACTTGAACATGTAAAATGTAATCTCTTTTATAATAATTTGAATTACCGTTATCCTTAATGACGATAGTCATTCGCATGAGCTGAAGCTAAATTTGACTTTGTTTATATCGTGACAATTAATCTCTGTGGTTGTAGTACTTTCCCTCCGTAATGCCACGTACTGCGAATAGCCTCCCATTAAGTACCTTATTGCCCTAGTGTCTGGTATAATACTTTGAAACGTATGGTTCGCGTGACGATCGCGAAGGTTAAAGATATGTGAGGGGTTAGGGGTATAGTTAGGGAAAAGGTAAGGATTTTTACTATCTAAATGGTATAAAAAGATATAGTCGGCTAGTTATTAGGTTGTCGTATTAAAAGCAGCATTTTCGTGTTATTTAATCTGCTTAAGGGCATTGGTAACATTAATTAGTTTATTGCCTTTAGCACTCGTGACCTGGTTCAAGTAATTTTGTTTTAAAGTAACAGGGTATTGGACGTGATACGTTACTTTCTTATTATTACGTTCGTTGGAAGGATAGCGAGTTAATTAGCAGCTGACTTTGTTATAAATCCAATATCTTTTGATATTATTACGACGATAATACTTACGGTTATTAGGTTCACCTGAATTTTAATAACATTAGTATAGGTTTTGCCTCCAGTTCAAGGCCTAGGTTAATGGACCTAATTTTAGGAATTATAGGCGTAGGTACTTGCGGTGGACGTAGTTAACCACCGTAAGGTTTCCCTAATTTACATTAAGGAAGTTATTGGTTTAGAAATAAATACTGAGATAGTTTGGTGTACGCGTTATTACAACGGCAAACGAGGAACTTAGTTAGCTAAAAAAAGCCTTTATAAGTGGTATTTGAGCGTTGTAGGGAGTATTCAAATTTACTAACGCCTATGATAGTTGTTTGTACCTATTTTCCAAGTGTGGCTGGGTTAATGTAAGCCTTTCCTGTTACTTTTTAACATATTATTAGCTTGTTAAACATTTGATTAAAAACATTTATTGGTGATTTTTCCTTTTTATTATTTAATATTATTATAGTTTACCTCGTAGTGGTTCAGTTTGAATAATATTACGTAAAATGAACGTTGAATTCGAAGTGACCTTTTATGCTATAGTAAATCTCGTAAAACGTGATAGCGTTTATTAGAAAAGTTAATTAATAGTTTTTGACGTAACCTGTAATAATTTCTGGGAATAATAAGTGAAAACCAGAAGGTGGAACCTCTATTTACTTACTGATATTTTGGAAAGATATTTCTTAATGTCGAAAAGATTGTAAGGCATTTTATTATACTTTTTTATATTACTTCAAATCTTGACGATATTCGTTATCAGCTTATAAATGATATTAACTATCCTGACAGGTTTTAGGGGAAGGTCGCGATGATTATCTTAGGTTTAGTTGGTGTTCTTTGGCGGTTCAAATCTTAGAGGTTTCGAGGTACGGTGTTAAGGGTAATTGTTAGTCGCTTAAACCAATGTGTAAAGTTTTGTGGTAAGACTTATAGTTGGTTTACGTGCGTAGGGTCCAAAAGGAAAGGGTTTCTAAGGTATTTGAAGATTGTAATACTAAGGGTCGATAGAGCATTGTAGATTTAGAAATGCCTGACCATCTTGATTAATTGACTGGTGTAAAGCGCCGATGTTAATACCTTTGACCGCGTTGTTAGCCTTTTATTCGCGTGTTTTCCCGCCGCCGAGAGCGTACTCCGCGTTATTATGTAGAGGTTTCGGTATATTGAACAGATTAACGGGCTTGTCGTCCGCATGTGAAAAGGCTTGGTTTGATTAAGAGTAAAGTGAAGGTCCCCTGGATCGCGTATAAGGGCGGTGAGATTTTTTAACGCCTTTCCCTTTTTCTTTAGGCTTTTGAGATTTAGAGTCTTAAGGGCGTTTTTTCAGTTGGGCTAGGTCGAAAAGTTTTTGTGTCAACTTCGTAGTACCTTTGAATAGTATATAAACTCCTTGTCGTTTAAGCTTTGCCTTAACCTTTAGCTTAACCCTTTTTTGAAATAAAGTTTAAATGTTAATAGTTTAGTCGCTAAAGAGGTTACGGAAATTGTTAAAAGCGTGGTTAGGGTCTTTAGTATTACTGTGTTCGATGATATAGTAGCCGATAAAGTTGGTTAGGTGTTTTTCTGTTGATTTTTCGTTAATATCCAATGTTTAAAGGTTTTCGTTGTAAAACTTGGTAAAGGCAGTTTCGAGGGCTTTAATTCACTTTTGAATCTTTGTGGTAAGTTTTATCTTAAGGTTTAAGGCGATATAGAACTTGGTGGGGCGTATATAGTAAGCTAATTGATTATTTCAAACGTAGGGATTTGGTGTTTCGGCATAAAGTCGCGTGGAAATTTGGCGATTAAGCGACTTGATAACTTGGCTTGAGGTCGCGCAACGTGGCTTTATTAGCGTGACTTGGTGATTTTCGGTGTTTTTATTTAGAGCAACGAACTTGATGATTAAAGTAACATGGGAAGTAAAAAAAAGTGAAGTATGGTTAGAGATTTGATGTAAAGGGTAAGATTAGAGGTCGTTGTTGGTGTAGGTTAAGGGCGAAGGTTGTTTGTTGTTTGGCGTAGGGACTTAGTCGTTTTTGTAGTGGTAGTACCTATAGTAGTACTGACTTGGTTATTTTCTAACTTGCCGTACTTTGAGACTTTTAGCGGTTAATCTTAATGCTTTTCAAAAGGGATCAATGAAGATTTCTTGGTGTTTTCGATAGTGATACCATTGTTAACTTCCAGATTGCCGTTATGAAACTGACATAGCCCAGAATTTCTCTTTGTTTTCCTGCTGTTATGGGACTAACACAGTACTAATAGAGGCTTTTCGTAAGAATCTTTCCTCTACCTTAGCCGCCGTAACCGTAGAGCATAACAAAAAAGTAGCTTCTTCTTTTACTTAGCTTATCTTTGTTTAACTTAGTAGGCAAGCACTAATTAGCGTTGGTAGGCTTTAGACGTTGCAACCTTGTCGATTCGATTGTTCGAAGTAATAGTAGTATTACGTGGTCAGATGGTAGATATATTGTTCTAGGTTTGGTAGACCGCTAGCTTGTCTGCACTGTAATTTGTATGGCTAAGTGCTTGGCCCGTACTCTAGAGTGAAGTGCAGCGTACTGCACTCGACTTACACCTAATGTGGTAAGTCTGTACAAAGCAATACACTTGCAATATAGCTAACTTTACTTACAGTAAATTTGACCTACTATACTGCATGTAATATTATTCCAACAGCCGGTGTTTATTAGTATGACACCTACTGAAGGTATTATAAGAAACGGTTCGAAAGGCTTTATATTAACGAGCATATAGACGGACAACACTTTAACGTTATATAACGCCTCGTTTTCCGCATTTAAGGAAAGGAAACTTTTAAAGGCTGGCGTAAAAGCGAAACCTAAAACGTACCTAACAAAGAACTATATAGTTGATTTTAATAACGCTACAATTACTTTTCCGAATGGCGTTTTGGGCTTTGTATAAAAGGGGCAACTGGATGAAGTTACCATTATCGTTTTACATAACGTTAACGGGCCGACGAATATAAATATTAACGTGTATATAACGTTTAGGTTGCATTTTTAATATATTTAAAGGCGGAATTTAACCTTTCAGGTGCCGCGCAATACTGAACCGCTTTAACAAACGATATATATAAGGAGCTTAATAAGTACCTCCTATAGTAAATACATAATCCGAAACGCGGTATACAATTTATGTCGCTAAATATACGTATTATAAAGCTATTTGTTTTTATTAACAACTTATTCGTTCATAATAACGACTATAGCTTGCAAATAAACTTTATTTTCGTCTTCGATAACGAAATACCGGCTTGGAAAGACTTTACGCTTCGTGAAAATATCAACTATTAAAGCTTTATTAAGTATAAAAGGGTTGAAAAAAGCGTTTTAGCTTTAGAAATTTATTATATGGTTGGAGGTTTCGATTCTGGTATTACTATAATAATAATAATCCGGATAATTATTTCCAACTTTATTTGATACCCTATCCTTTTTAATTTGTGTACTAACTTTTATTCGCTTTATAAATACTTAGTTAAGTTTGGTATTACATATGAAAAACGGTTAATAATAGAAATTATGATATTACGCGAATTATACGAATACTGAGAGATCGAAAAAAAACAGAAGGAATTAATAGCAAATTAAACCCAGTAAACGAGATAACTAAAGTTATAATGAATAAAGCGTTAAAACCCTTTATAACGACATGCACTTTTTTGTTAGTGTAATTAGAAGATTTTTACGACTTTAGTAGCCTAACATACCACTTTCGCTAGTTTTAAAACGATTTAATTTCCGTTATCCGTACTGATTTACGATTTATACCTTTATTTAACCCTATTATTTCACGCCACTCCCAATATTTTGTTAATTTTTCTTTTATATATTTCGACCCGACGAACTATCCTATTTCATTTATTTATTTATTAGGATCCACAATATCGAACCGATTTTAACATATTACCTTTCTTTATTTTATATATATTTAGTTATACTTATTAAGTTTTAAAACCGATTATTTAAAATAAAGTAATAATATTAATATAGATAGGCGTGTCGGTCCTTCCGTAAGGGTAGCTAATCATTGCAAAAAAAGGGAGAGGGCGATGCCGTCGCATCCTTACCGTCCTTCCCATCACCCTCTCCTTTTATGCTAGCGCCACAGCTATTACTGTTATTGACTTTATTAACGCTAATAATGATATAGCCCTACGCCTTACGATGAATACCCTTAAACAAAAGCGTAGGGGGTTATTACCTCTTTTTCGATGATATACAATAACGTCTTTAAACTCGCCTACGTAATACATACGTAAGCTCCTTTTTTAGGCGGTAACGGAGACCGCCGACTTTTTAAACCGCCAGTTAATGCTTATTATTATTTAATATAGGTTTATTTTAGTTATTTGCGATCGAGATTATTTTTCGAAGCGCTTTCAACGTTACGTTTCCATTCAAGAAAAAATTTAAAATTTGGTTAAAACTTGTAATAAAGACGACTAACGCGTAGTACAGCTTCGGTTTATAGCCTTAAGATTACAGAAATGGGGGCATATAAGTTATTAATCCACTCGTAACGGTAATAGCAGGCTGAATGACCTCCGGTTTCATAACAATTGTTAACGGACTTGTCCGCGGCCGCGAACGCAATATACAATATGTAAGGCGTATTTATTAACGGCTTGAGATTATGGACCCGGGTATGTATTTTTAATACTTGACGCTTTTAATAGGTCTTATGTCATACCATAACAATACAAAACTTTAGGCGACGGAATAAGTCCGCTTTTTACTTTTCGTTTATAGGAAACTGGAGGTATATGTATGGGTAGATTTAGATAATATAAACCACGAAAAAACTTCGTCAAGTTACGTTTACAATGATGGAAAGGCCTTACGAGTAAGGGGGTTTTGACCTATAAAAAGAGGATAAGGTTTATAACCTTAGGAAATCCCCCCCTCCCTCCTCCTCCTAAAAGCTAGGAAAAGGATAGGAAGAAAAAGGAAAGGGGGGGGGGGGGGGGTAGTAACGGCGGCGGCGAAGGGAGACGAAATGGTGGCGGTAGGGTTAGGCGAAGTGGCGGCGGCAGGCGGAGTGGCCGCTATTAACGAGATTATACCCGATGAGGGCGGGTTGTTAGCGGTGGTTGTAGCGGTTGCATCAGCGGTGGCAGCGGCGGCATAGCGGCGCTTTCGCGCTAACCGGCACCTAGCTATCCTATTTTTACGCGGCATCTATTCGAACTAAATGTTAGCATATAGGTATTAGTTAAGTAACCTACCTATTAAAGCGGTTTGGTTTAATTAAATGAAATAGAGATTAAATTAAAATAAGGACTTATATTATGTTGGACTATACGCCTTTAGAAGGAAAAGAAAAGAAGTTTTGCCTAGATCGATAACGATATATCTTTTTTAATACTAAACTAATACATAATTACGTAATCACACCTATGCAATCACCCTCATGTAATTACTCCTTATAACACTTACGTAGTTACCTTTATCAAAAACTACGAAAGGTATCATTACCAACCATATCGTTACCAATTAGCTACACTAACCAGAGCCGAACTACAATTACTACCACGGCTAAACCTTATTAATCCTAGCCGAAATACAATTACTACTGCGGCCAAATCTTGCTAATACTAACCTAACTTACTAATTTGGATCTTTTACAATTAATGCCGTAATAATACTATTATTACCGAATTTACTGATTTGGATCTTTTACAATTGATACCGTAACAATACCGTTACTACGGAAACTGCTGATTTGGAACCTTACAATAACACTATCACTACGGAAACTGTTAATTTAGACCTCTTACAATTGATACGACAATAATTTTATTATTACAAAATCTGCTAAATTAGACCTTTACAACTATAACTATAATGTCACTACTGAACTATATGTACGGAATACATAGGAAAAAAAGAAAAAAATACCTATATGGATATTACTATATACCCTCATAGATAGTATATATAGGCCAAGTAGCAGTGGACTGTATTGTAGGATATACTCCTACAGAGTGAACGGTAACGTGTTATGCTGTAGGCTGCACTTTTGCAAGGCGCAAAGTGTATCATGCATGGAGCGGTCTAAAATGGCTATTCCAGACCGATGGCAATACATGGAGCGGTCTAAAAGAGGTACACCAGAATGGTACGCTCTGATTGAAGGGCTTATAAGCCCTCACCTATGGCGTGCGCCTCTGGATGCTTCTTCTATAACTATCATCTTATTTTATACTACAATACCAATCTTTCTGATTACTCTTCTACTTACCTATTCATGTAAACAAGTATTTAGACCCTACCGACATTTACCTAATGGAATACAAAAGACAATTAATAAGATGACGGGAACGAGGCATAAAACGACTTCTTCCTATACCTATACCCCAAATCAGGAACAGAAGCTCCGAGAAAAAGAAGGAAGTTCCAGGTATACAATCCGGGCCACACCTACAAGAAAATAGAAGCCTAGATACACAGTCTGAGCCGTAGCCTTAGGAAGAAAGAGGGCTATAAGAGGAGGAAGAAAATGAAAGGCCAGATACAAAATCTAGGCCGTACCTATAGGAAAAGGAAGGTCTATATGTACAGTTTGAACCGTAGGGTTAAAAAGAAAGAAGGCTAAAAAAGGAGGAAGAAAAGAAGGGGCCAGGTACGAAACCCGGACTATATAATTAAAAAAAGGAGGGTTTGGATATAAAGTTCCGAACCGTTTACGAAACCTAAAAACGGTCCCAAATATAATATCCGAACCGCTTACAAAATTCAAAAGCAGTTACGATTATAATACCTATACCGATCGTACTAAAAAGAGCGGCTATAACACTATAATCCGGACAACCTTAATAATCCGACTTTTAACTTTCAAGACGAAAAGTGTTAGGTAAAGGATTCGAATTAAGATTTTAGGAGGAAAAATATCCAAATACTTTATACATGATTAAACCTTAATAACGAAATATGTATGATCCTATTACCACGAAACGCTTTAGGAGCCATATTAAAGCCATTTCACAAAAGTAAATCATTTAGGAAGCGGTACGAATTCTACTACCCACGTTACTCTCCGATTTTACCTTTATTTAACCTTACTATTTCACGTCGCTCCCAATATACTATTATTTTTTTATCATACACGCTTCGACTATATCAGATTTATTATTTTACTAATTTTTCTATTTAGATTTACCATTTTGATCTACTCCTAAAATATTGTTATACTTCGATCTAAACCCTTCGACCCGATTATTTTTTTTATTCGCCCCCTTCGGTTCGAATATACGACTTTGCACCGTTTTTAAAATACTTTCACCTTTTTTTTTACACACTTTAAACTAATTAAGTTTTTATTCTTTACCCTTTTTTGTTTCAATTTACGATATTGTATCGCATTTAGTATATTGTCTTTTATTTTATTTTATATATTTTAGGTTATATTTTATTTTATATATTTTAGGTTATATTTTATTGGTAGGCCTTAGACTTTGCAATGTTGTCGATTCGATTGGTCTTCTAAGTAACAGTAGTATTGCAGTAGTCAGATGGTAGATATATTGTTTTAGGTTTGGCAGACCGCTAGCTAGTCTACACTGTAAATTGTATGGTCAAGTGCTTAGCTCATGCCCTAGAGTGTAGTGCAGTGTACTACACTCGACTTACACCCAATGCGGTAAGTTTTTATAAAGCAATACACTTGTAGTACAATTAACTTTACTTATAGTAAAGTTGATTTATTGCACTACATGCAATACTATTGCAATACTGTTTCAATACTGGCGGCTTTTCATTTTGTGCCTATACGCTAGCATAGTTTGCTATCAATTGGTGGCAACCTCTAAATTCCCTCTTTTATCCACAAGCCAGACCCCTGTCAATTCCAATTAATTTGTATTAAAAACAACCTTAATTACGGCCCCTTGTGGCCCTTTTACTTCACCCCTCCAAGGCTTTCATTCCTTAAATCTCATGCATAGATCCTTCACCATAAATCTGCAAATCAAGTATGTTACTATTTAAGTACCTTTTGCCAGTATTTCAAACTGCTGTTATCGTCACTATTATCCTGACGGTCTTTTAATTTACCGGGGAAACCCTATTCCTCCATATTACGTATTACACAGGTTACGTATCCCTCGATTCATATAGTTAGCATATTGTTATTTACAAAATTTTCCAGGATACATTTTGGTGTGGCTTTACTTATAGCATTGGCAGGGTTATTTTTACCGTTAATACACCGGAACTTATTGATTTTCCGGGCTTCGTATACCTCACTTAACGTCATTACGTTTATTATTAGACGTTTCTTACTAGTCGTGCCTATTTTTGATAAATATTCGTAAAAGCTTCAGGAATCGGTAAATACCACTACAGGTATTGGTGGCAAATGTAATTATTTAGTAACAATCCATAATATACTGTTAATTACCATACCAATATAAAAGCTTATTATTATGCTGTAAACTTTAAAGTCTAATACGTTCCGAGTTATACACTTATACTTGACAAATGTTTAGTATATAAGGTTTCTGGTAATCGTAAATTACTCTTTAAACCTATTCTCGTTAACGAGAATTATTAGAAAGCCGATTTGCGATATAAGGTTAGTATTATTAGTGAATAACCCGTTCGTAAAGATTATTAGCTTCGCTTTTATTCAATTTAAAAAAACTATATTAATTCATTTTTTACATGATCCATTTGCTACTAAATCTGCTTATTTAACTTTTTAAATTATTTATCCTACGGGTTTCATACCTATATCGCAATAGAAAGGTCGTACGATACCTTCGGTTAATATAACGTGGCGATATAAGCCGTACAGGCCCTTTACTTTAGATATTTCTATACTTTTGCTTCGTTAACCTTATCGATGGTTTTCAGGCTTGTAGCTTGCTCCTCTTTTCGAAGGTTAATATAAGTGTCTATTATAGCTTTAATACCATATATACGGAGTGACGATTCGTTGAAGTTAAATTTTGTACCTTTAGCTAACATTTCAATTAGTTTACACTTTTAAAAGCATAACTTTTTGATAGCAGGTTATTTAACCGTTACAAATCTAGTATCGTCGAGGAAAAGGGTATCGTTAGTTTCCATGCCCACGATGTTAAAGTTTTTACCTTTTATAATTAATAGTTATAGGTTAAATATTAAAGTTTTTATGTCTAACTTGTTTTTAAAGTGCACCTAGTACATTAAAAACTAATAGACGTTAGATTTAGTTAGTTCGTATAAAAGCTTGATATAATGTATTATCGTATTAGCCGAGAACTTGTCTCTTAGTTCTTATGGTAGTTTTAATAGTATCATTCGCTGAAGATTGGTAGCAGATCACGTGTACATTTACGTGATATTCCGGTTATTAAGTATAAACTAACCCTCTGCGTTAATAGTTAAATTGGTCGTAATAGTAACGATTAAATGCTAGCTAATCTTCTGGATTATAGGCGATTAAGTAAGGATTTAGTCCTTACTTTTATTACTATATCTTTAGGCGATTAACCGTGACTTTTCGTACGGCCGGTCCATGGTTTTAATTTTGACTCTGTAAATTATCCTCTACTTAAAAATAGTAATATTTTGCCTTTTAAAATACGTTAACGGTATAAATTATATAGCCCCCAATAATAAAAGGCCGTTAATTTTCATTTAGTCACTTTTCTTAAAAGGCTTACCCAATGTATTCATAATACCTTCGATATGTAGTTTAAGGGTAAGTTTTCTGTTAGAATTTTCCTTTGAAGACACTTATACGGTTGTATATACCCTGTTAGGCCTATAGTCTTCATTATCCTCCTTTTTCGTATATATCCTCCTTTTAGGTAGTTTTCCACACCGTCAACGTTTTATCGGCTTGTTAATAATCGGCTCGGGGGTTATCAACATTGAAATCTTTATTAAACTTAAGGGTTTTTTTATACGACTTGACTTATATAATTCAGAAAGTTACGGGGCCGTTAATAATGTTAACTACTACGTTTAAATTAGTGATATTCAAAATCTTATACGGTTTATCCTATTTGCTTGGCTTATACTACGTGAGGACTTTACTTTAAAGGAAGAGTAAAAGCATGTTTATTATTAAAGGTTCGTTTTTAGGATTAAGGGTATAGTTAACCTAACGATGTGCCGATTCCTTTCTTAGTTCATTTAGTGCTTTTTTATATATTTTAATACGCTTTTGTATGCTTAACAAGGGTAACAATTTAGCTGTTATACCTGGGTAAGCTTTAAATACTATTAAAGTTGGTATAAACTCGTTAGGGTTAATTATATCGTTAAAATCTTTTACCGTTATTTAAAGCCGTATCTTTTAACTTGTAAAACTTTTGATTTTCAATAAAAAGATATCGTGAGCTTTTTGTAAAAGTACGTGTACTCTTTTCACCTTGTTAATACCCTATTATGCTTTTATAAGAACTTATTTGTACTGAATCCCTATTAATTTTATATTAGCTTAAAACTTCATCGTAATAAAGTTGGTGTCAGTTTTGTAAACAAATATATTTGGTGGACTAAGGTAAGCATTAATTTACAAAATACGTAATACTTTTTGCATTTTCTTCGCCGTAATGGTTTTAAGGAACTTAATGCCGTTAAAAGCTGTGGCGAAGTTTACAACGTATAATACTGGCTTGTCGTTTAAATAAAATACGTTTACGAAGATTTTGGAGTTAAAATCTTAGTTTTTCTTTAAGGTAAATTTGAACTTCGAAGGGGTTTAGGTGTATATTTGAAAGTAGTAGTAAAGGCGTTTAAATACCTTTAGTTTTGGTAGATTTCTATCTTCATAATCAATTACCTTTAAAACCTTATAAAACCTATTAGTTGCCGAGTAGTTAAACCTATGATATAGTTAACGAAGGCTTTTCTTTATCAAGTTAAACATTATTACCTTTGGTTTTTAAAGGTAAAATTGAAAATACCCCTACTTAAGACTAAGTGGAAACCTTTTACCAGCTTTTATATATATTAGCTTATTAATTTGAATATTAACATTAACACCGAGGTTTTTTTATATATTTAAGGAAAAGGAGGAAGGGGGTAAATCATTCTAAGATATGGAAAACAATAGGACTAATGATGATCTTTTTTTTCGTTAATTCAAGTAAAGATATCTCTTTTCCAGGGCTAAAGATAACTTTGGCTTTGCCAGTATCCGGGTGGTTAAGTGTTGTAATAATATCCATATCCTTTTGTAACATAATATATTATAAATAGCCTTTTGTCAAATACTGTATTGCCTCTGTGTCCGATATAATCCCCTAAAAGACATGCTTAGCGGACCGGTTTTAAATGGTGAAGAGTTATATAGGGTCAGTTCCTTTATCGTTATAACGGAGATAGGGGTCTTTACTTGTAAAGTGGTATAGGAATACGTGGTTGGCTAGATATTACATGGCTTTCGGGCTAGTATTGGTGTTAGTACTAGTATTTTCGTGTTAGCCGATAACCTTCGGCTCGTTTTCCTCCTTTTTAACTTTATTTTTTAAACTACGTAATACGTTTTATATAGTTCTATTTTGAAGTAAAGGGGTACTACGTATATTATATTACCTATTTTACGTTACGTTTGATGTTAATATAACATGTTAACTAGCAACTTTGTTCACCGTATATTTACCATTTTTTGGAGTTTAAGCTAAAGTTGTTTAGTCGATTTGAAAATCTTAAGGAGGATAAATACCCTTTTTCGTAGGTAAAGTTTTGGACCCTTTATAAACCGTATTTTCCGGGTCGTCTGTACCGTCAATTAATATAATACGAATTGAAAGGATCTTTTTCGTTACTGAATTCTGGAGCTTATGGGTATATACTAGTTGAGCCGGAAACTCGAGCAGTTACGGTCGTAAAAGAGAAACGTAATTAGCTAAAAAACCCTTCGCAAATGGCATTAGGGTATTACAAGGCATATTCGAATTTTTTGTAACCCGTAACTATTTGTCGGACTTACTGGCGTAAGGTGTTTTCGCTAGTTCCTATATTCGTTGTTACTTATTGGCAAAGTATTCGCTTGTCAAGTATTTAATATAAAAGGTTTATTTTACTTGATGATTTTTTTTATAATCTAATATATAAGACCACTTAATAATGTTTTAGTTTGTATAATATTAAACGAAGTTGATATCGTATTCGAAGTATCCTTTTATACTTTTGTAGATTTCGTGAAAAGAAGTATAATTAGTTAGGTATTAGAGGCAATAGTTTTTAACTTGACCGGTAAAAATACTGGGAAAAATCAAGTGAAAACCTGATAATTTAACTTTTATTTGGCGACAGATATTAAAGAATAGGCGTAGCTTAATATCGAAGAGGTTGTACGACTTACTATTATACTTTTTTTTAAAAAAAAAAAAGAATTGACGAACGTGGTGATTACAATATAATTCGTATCCTTTATAAGGACGCGCCGAGGTAAAAGTGTAATATATTAGTCGTAAGGATCTTTTTCATTTAGCTGTGAAAAATATTAAAGTTAATGTTAGTGTTAGTGGGTAGGATAATTACCTTTGGCCGAGTTTAAAGGGAAAAAGCTAATAGTTGTGCCTATAATCGGCTTACGTATGAATCTGGTCCTTCCTTAATTTGGTTGTCAAAACTAAATATATTAAGGCGCTTAAGGGAAATAAGCCTGGTATTATCCACCGTGAGGAAGTTAGCGATAATTCTTTTGGTGTTAAGGGGTTTGGCGAGACTCCTGTTTAATGGATTGGTGTATTTGAGGGCTTAAAGGATATAAATCCACTGATTCCTTTTAAATAGGTTTTTGCGAGCTTATGTATAGTCGTTGTAAGTTACTGTTATTAGCAACTTTTTTACCTTTAGCTAAGGTTTATTGAGGGTTTTTATCTATAGCGTACTCGTAAAGTACGTTGGCGAAGTTGCCGTCTTTACTAACTTTTAAAGGTAGTAAAATCCCTCGTTGGCGTAAGTTAGCCTTTAACTTAATTTTAACTAACTCTTCTATCTTTTTCTATATATTCAAATTCTAATCCCTAAAAAACTCGATATAATTGTCAAAGGCTTTGATATTCATGTCTTAATTATTATACACGACGTTAAGGATAAAGCAGCCAACGTAGTTGGTAAGGTATTCGGAGGTAAATTCTTTAATGACTTCGGTAAACTAGATTTCTTCGTTGTAGTTTTTTTCGAGGATGTCGCCGAAAGCCTTAATTATCTCCTTTCTGACAAGATTGGTAACAGCTTCAAACTAAGTGTTAGCGAAAGCCATTTTAGCGTTCTAACTGGTGAAAATCTTGGTGGTTAACTTAATAATCTAAGGTGTAGGAACTTGGCGATTCGTGGTATATGGACTTAGTGTTTTTAGCGTAAAGTCGCATAGTAACTTGGCAACTTGGCGAAAAGTCGCGTAACATGGCTTTCTTGGCGCGACTTAGCGATTCTCAGTGTTTTTGCTTAAGTTAGAGACCTTAATGATTAACATGGCGTAGGGAGTGAAAAGAGTAAAATAGGGTAAAAGTTTGGTATAGGAGGCAAGGTCGAAGGTCGGTATTGGTAGTAAAGGTTGTTTATCGTAAGAACTTAGTCGTTTTTCTTACGATTTATAGTAATAGTACCTATAATAGCAATTAATTTAGCCGTTTGTCAACTTACTAGCTTGGTAATCTTTAAGACTTTTAGCGGTTAATTTCAATGCCTTTAAAAAGGATTAATAAAAATTTCCTGGTATTTTCGAATAACAATACCGTCGTTTACTTATAAACTGCCGTAAAAAACCGACGAAGCCTTAAAGTTTTCTCTACTAATTGCCGTGAAAAACCAACGCAACAGTAAAGACACTTCGCAAAAATATTCCCTCTACCTTGCGCAATTACAAAGTGTAACCGGAAAGTAGCTTTCTCTTCTACTTAGCCAATCTGTGCTTAACCTAATAAGCACTGATCAGTATTGGTAGGCCTTAGACGTTACAAAGTTATCGATTCGATTAGTCTTTAAAGTAATAGTGGTATTACAATAGTCAGATGATGGATGTATTATTCTAGGTTTGGTATACCGCTAGCTGGTCTATACTGTAAATTGTATGGTCAAGTGCTTAGCCTGTGTCCTAGAGTAAAGTGCAGCGTACTGCATTCGACTTACATCCAATACGATAAGTCTCTACAAAGAAATACACTTGCAGTACGGTCAACTTTACTTACAATAAAGTTGAGCTACTGCACTATATGCAATACCATTACAATACTGTTCCAACATATTTATTATTTATAAGTAATTTTTTTAAAGGAAAGTAATGATATTAACGTAGCTGAGTCCACCGACAGGCTAGCTGTAAAAGCAGCTAGTTATTATTAAAAGAGGGAAAAGGCGACGTCGTCACGTTCTTATTATCCTCCCCGTTACCCTTCTTTTTTATGTTAGCGTTATCGTTACTATTACCTTCGACGCTACTAGAGTTAGCGAGGATGTGGCCCTATGCCTTAGGTTGTATACCTTTAGAAAAAAGTGTAAAGGGGTCTTTACCTTTTTTATAGCGATGCGCGATAACGTCGTTAAACTTGCCTACGTAGTATATACGTAGGCCTCGTTTTTAGGTAACGAAAACAGCTTCCGACTTTTTAGTTTACCGGTTAGCGCTTAATATAAATTAGTATCAGCTTATTTTAGTTATTTACGACCGCAGTTATCTTTTAAAACGCCCTGGATATTTTTTTCGGGTAAAAAAAAAATGAAAATCGGTTAAACCTTACTATAAAGTTGGCGGGCACGTAAGACAACCTCGGCTTACCTCCCTAAAACTTTTGGAACGGGGGCGTACAAGTTAATAATTCGTTTGTAGCGATAGCAACGGACCGAATAACCCCGGTTTTCGTGGTAATCATTAACAAACTTACCCGCGGCCGCGAACGCGATATATGGCACGTAAGGTGTTTTTATTAGCGGCCCAGAACTACGGACCCAGGTACGCTGTTTTAACGTTTTACACGTTAAAAAGGCCTCGTAACGTATCCTAACAATATAAAACTTTAAGCGATAAAACAGGCCCGCCTCCTATTCCTTATTAATAGAAAATTAAAGGTATATATACGAGTGGATTTAGATGATACAAACTGCGGAAAATTTCTATAAAGCTACGCTTACGACGTCTAGGAGGCTTTACGGGTAGAGGAGTTTTCACCTATAATGAGAGGGAAAGATTTATAACCTTAGAAACCCCCCCCCCCCCGTTTTCCCCCCTAGGATCTTAAAGGGAAAGGGAAGGAGAAGGGTAGAGGAAAAGGGGTAGCGGTGGCGGGGGACGTTAGCGAAGCCGGGAAAAGGGTAACGGCGGCGATAGGTAACAGTGTAGTGGTGGCAACAGGGGCTGGTAAGGCTAGTAAGGGGGTAGTAAAGGCGGCGACAACGGCTAATAAGGCTAGAAAGGGGGTTAAGGTGGCGGCGACGGAGCTCAAAGAGGCCTAAAGGGTAATGGCAGTGAGCTTCGAAACGACAATTAATAACATGGTGCCCGAGGAGGGCGGACTGTTGCTGCTAGTAGTAATAGTGTTATAGGCGGCGGCGGCAACAGCAGCGACGACATGGTTGGCGCGCGTCAAATAGCGCCTGACTGACTTAGATTTAAGCGATATCTATTAAAAGGAAAGGTTATTATGTAAGTATTGGTTAAGTAACCTACCCATTATAGTGGTTGGATTTAGTTAATTAGAATAAAGGTTGAGTTAAATTAGGATAAAAACTTGTATTAGCTAATAGTATGCGCCTTTAAAAGGAAAAAAAAGTTTTACCTAAACCGATAGCGATATATCTTTTTATACTAACCCAAGACGTAATGACGTAATTACTCCTGCATAATCAACCCTTGTAGTATCTACGTAATTACCCCTATCAGAAACTATAAAAAGTTTTATTACTAACCATATCGCCCCTATTTGGCTACACCAACCAGAACCGAATCAAAATTACCACCGCGGCCAGACCTTAATAATTCCAATCGAACTATAATCACCACCGAGGTCAGAACTTACTAACCCGAACCTCTGCAATTAGTAACGTAAATATACTATCACTATAGAAACTGCTTTTGCAACCACACTATCACTACAAAACCTATTAATTTAGATCTTTACAACTACAACTACACTATTACTACAAAACCTACTGATTTAGATCTTTACAACCACAACCAAACTGTCACTACTAAGCTATAGGTACGAAATACATAAGGAAAAAAGAAAATATTTCCTGTGTAGGTATTACTATATACCCTTATAAATAGTATACATAGCGTTAATGGCAGTGCACTATATTATAGGGTGCACTCCTACAGAGTGTACGATAACGTATCACGCTGCAGGCTATACTCTTGCAAGACGCAAAGTGCATTATGTATGGAGTGGTCTGGAATGACTATTACAGACCGCATGGCAATACATGGAGCGGTCTGGAATTTGTATTCTAGAGCGTATGGCAAAAGGTCCACTACCCAGATGGGAGGTATATAACCTCACATCTGTGGCGTGCCCTCTCTGAAATACTTCTTTATAACCTATTATCAGATCATATTTTATTACTACAATACCAATCTAACGATTATTCTTCTCCTTACCTTTTCACATGAATAAGTATTTAGACTCTACCGACATATTCAACCTTTATCCACTTCTTATATAGTTTTTTATATAACGAATACCGGCAATACAAATGGCGAAATGTTGTCAGAAAATTCTATACATTTCTATTCATACAAAGTATAGAACTATTATTAAAGCAGTTTTTAGTCTTATTTGAATATAAGATAGAAATAACGGTTAAGCTTGGTATATTACTAAGCGTTCATGAGTGGCCCCGTCATTATTCAATTTAAATGTATTTTAATTAAACCGATATTTTTTCAAACAGTTGGAGTCGTTTGTAAATTCGTTACAATTAAATAAAACGTATCGGATTAGTTGCGTTAATGGGAGTATTATGTATAGTTTTTATTATAGGCATATTTTCAGGTATCTTTATGCTTAACGATGTATATTGGTGATATAACTTGTTGCGAGGTTCTACGAAACTTGCTTTTTTATTAACAAGGTTTACCACCTTAAAGACCCTAAATTCTTAAATTAAATACGCTATTACGTTTAAAAAAAATGGGTGGTTAAATAAGGCTTAACAAGGGCTATAGTAAAGGAAATCGTATTTGTTAACGCGATAACAGCATAAAAAGTTTGGAAAATCCAACTTAAATTCAGTATTAATTTCCGGAATAGGAGTGAATTTATTTAAGGTTTTAATAGGAGTAAAATGAACTTAATAGTTATTAATTGCTATTTATATAGGTTATACCATTATAAAGGATACTTTATTAATGCTTATAACTTATACAAAGGCTCGTATAACTTTCATCTAAACCGCTTTAAAGTAAACGTTATTTTCGCATTCCATAATGGTTTCTAAACGCATATGTTTAGTAAAGCGTACTGCTTCGGCGTTGGGATTATAAAGTTATATTATAAAAGAAATAGTGGTGTCGATCAGAAAATTGAAAACATATGAATATTTTATTATAAATATAAAGGATTTACCCTTATAAAGGCTAGTATAATTAATTACGACGTATATTGTTTATCTAGGTTAAATAACGACTTCAATCTTAAAGGTAACCTTACAAACAACGGATTGTGTAATTACTTTATATATTAAAAAAAATTCGAAGTTGTTGTTTTTAAAATAAACTATATTCCTCAACATTAGTATATCTGTATCACGAGACTTTATCTAGTAGTTTATTAACAAAGCGCTAGTATTTAGACCATCAATAATCCGAGTTTTAACTATTTACCATAATAAGGTAGAAGTGCCGTTAGATTTATACCTAGGAATATTAAAAGTCTAATACGCATTGGTGGTGAGGCAGATAGAAGAACCTATTACTCTATTAATTATTTCGCGTTTAGCTACAGACCCATTTTTCGTAATATATTTAGAGAAGTTTATATTTAGCTAAACCTTAAATAAGAGGTTTTTGTCAACACCCGTGTCGAGGTAAAGCGTGTGAGTTTTGCCTGTAAAGTTAGCTCGTACGGTAATTTGTAAGTAATGATAGCTACCTATAACGAATGCTACTTCCTCGTTAACAGGCTTATCCATAACAATATTAAGTTTTTCCATATTATTTACGATACTATTTAAGCTAGTTACGGGTTGTATATGGTTTAACTATCGTATACGTCTCTTTATATCGTTAGAAGAGAATCTATTTCTCCGGGTATAAGCTTTTAAGTGTTTGAATAAAGCATTATACGAGCTATAATTTTCGTTATAATATATATAAATACATCGACTGGGAGGTGCAAGGGTAAGGATAGGCTTTATTATATAACCAATTTTACTGCCCAAGTAATAAAAGCTTATTTATAAGGGTGTTCGTAAGTGATGAAAATAATCGTGATTTGAATGGTTTGTATCGTTTGCTTTAGACTGTATATTATCAACTTTGTATTTGCTATCGCGATCTCGATTGTTATGAGGATGGTTTCCATCGCGTTTTCGCTTATTAAAATCACTTTTTCGCTTATCCCAACCACAGTCTCGGTTGGTATACTCGCGAGGGCGATAGTTATATCGCTTACGATTGTATTTCTATAAGGGGCTTTTCTCGTACCTTTTGGTATTGTTTTTGGGCTTACGGGATTAGTACTCGTCCCTACGAAAATACCGCGAGTTATACCTCTTACGTATGTTTTTCTAAGTAAATTAGTGATAGGAATAACGCCATATAACTACTACTAGTAATATAAGTTTTCACTTTTTGATTTTAGTTAAGTATTTTTTTATAATTTACTTACGATATAAAGGCGACAAGTATTATTAAATATCCAAGTTTAGTATAAAAAATATTGATTATAACGTTATACTAACTGTTATTATAGTGGTTTAGTATACCCATAGCTTTTACATATCGTATTTTTGTTTATATATACGTAAATAACTTATTTTTATTGTTTAGAAGATTTCGTAACGAGAATTTGACTTCTTTAAACTTTATAGTAATTTATGCACGGTTTATGGTAAAGCGGTCGACGAGAATATCTATAATATATACGAAACTACAATGAGATATTTTACGACGTTTGTAAAAAGTAACCTCGGTATTTCACTAGTATACAGCCGATTCCTATTGTAAAGTAGAGAATATTTTTACGATTTAACTCTTTAATATTCAAAAGGTATTTACGAAAGTGTTTAAACATTGTTAAAAGCTTTACACGTCGGTAAAAACTATATCTTTACTTGCCGCAACAATACCCATATCCTAAAGATCAGGATACTTAGAGTTAAATACCCTGATCTCTTTACGCTTTATACGGCGAGTGCCGCCGGCCAAGTATTAGTTAACTATCGTATTCGGGGTTTGAGAAGAATCGCGACGAGTTTGAGAACGAAAGAGATAGCATCAAGAAGGCTCGCGGCGGTTGCGAAAAGGTTCGCGGTGGTCGCGAAAAGGCTTGCAGCAACGGCGAAAAGGTTCGCGGTAGCAGCGAGAGGACCCATATTCGCGACGGTCGTAGGAGGGCTCGCGTTCCTTCCCTTTATAATGAAAGCGATAGCAGCTGCCCCTAGAAGTATCCTATTAAGTTATGAAAATAAGCGAAACTTGATGATGATAGCGACGAGAAGAGGGTTTACGATTACTAAAATGATGAATTTTAACAATTAAACTGTTGAGGCGCCTTATGACAGCGTTATACTCCGCACGTCTCATAGCATCGCGTTCCTCAAACTCAAAACACAGGTTTACCACAAGTTCTGCGGCATTAGCGTTGCTGACGGGCTAGCTACTAAGGATACTTCTCTTAATTCCATAGTAATAAGAGGTATAGCAAACAAATATCGAATCGGTGTAGGTAAAAAATGAGCTGAAGGGGTGTAATAATATAAAGTCATGGGCTAAGATACTGTAGGTAAAGGTACGGGTATGGGCGAAAGTGTGACTTTTATTAATATAAATGAAGGGAAAGTGATAGTTGACTTTGGTATGACAGGTGTAGGTTTTTTCCAAAGCTTTTGTGTACGGGTTTACTAATACGTACGACGAGAGGTTTGGGGTTTATTTGGTATAATGCCTAAGACTGATAATTTTTGCTAACTTATATGTTGAAATTAGAGACTTGTAAAGTAAAAGCTAACGATGTAAGATAAAGTTGGAGGAATAAGGGATAGGGAAGGTTATGGTTAGTGTTTTTTTGGTGGTAGAGTTGTTTAGTTATAGTTTCACATTAGTAACTTTTTAATTGCTTTATATCAATTAATTGGTTTAGCGCCAAGAAAAATCTCAGCTTACAGTTAACATTTATTATGTTGTATATACGTGAGAACGTATAGTGGTATTCTGGTCTGTATTTAAAGGTAAAAGACTAAACTAAAGGTAGGAATCTACCAGAGTATTATAACAATAAGTACTTATGAGAAAAATGACTCATGAGAAGGCACAAGATAGTCCCATGCTCATATACTTCCTCCGCAAAGAAACAGATATTATATGCTTTGCAAAATAGGGTATATACTTTTTTAACTATTCTAATACTCTAATAGGCCTTTATAGATACCTGTTCGTACTAAATACCTATTATATTAGTATTTTCCTAAAACTCTGCCGCCATAAAATGAGTGTCGGTATCGTAAACAATAATTTTTAGTAGGCATAAATATGTTTCAATTTATAATATGCTTAACATTTTTCACGTATGCTTTACCGAAAGGGATTTTGAAAACTTAAGTCCATAAAGAAAGGTTATGGAATTAACAACGTAAAAAATAGGCTTATTATTTAAGTAAATCATATCAATAAAGACTTCGTAGTTAATATTCTTATCGTTTTTTAGTATAAATTCAAATTTTCTAAAGATTTCAATTTGTATGTAGCAATAGTGACAACGCTTTTCAATAATTTTTAGTGTAAAATATTTCAAATCTTTATACCTTGACCATTTCAGGACCTTGTATAACCTGTTAACAATTATATGGTTAAAACGCTAGTATAATTAACATATTTCCGGTTTTATTAGGTTTAACACCACTTCTTTAAGGTCTTAAGAATAAAACCATAGGTATCACCATTTAAAAGCGAAAGGAGACCTCTGGCTATTTTTAACTAGATTTTCAATGTTAACGTTAACGTTAACTTTGAAGATCTTTATATCCTTTAAATAAAAAATAAAAAAGGTAAGTGATTTCAGAATATAAAACGTAATCGGTTTTATAATAATTCAAATTACTGTAATCTTTGGTAAGAATAGTTATTCGCCTGATCCGAATCTAACTTTAACTTGATTAATATCGTAACGATTAATTTTAATAGCTTCAGTATTTTTTCTTCATAATACTATAAATTACGAATAGCTTCATATAAAGTACCTTACTATTTTTATATCTAAAATAATACCCTCAAAAGTGTGGTCTATGTAACGATCACAAAGGTTAAAAGTATATAAAGTGTTAGAGACTTAGTTAAGGTAAAGGTAAGGGTTTTTACTGTCCAGACAGTATAGGAAGGCATAGTTGGCTAGTTACTAGGCCGCGTTAAAAGTAGTTTTTTTATGCCAATTAGTTTACTTAGGGTAATTATTGCCGTTAATTAGCTTATAGCCTTTGAAAATTGTACTTCAATTTAAGTAGTACTATTTAAAAGTAATAGGGTACTTGTTGGAACAATATTGACTGCTATTTTTAGTAGATCAATTGCAGTACAGTCAGTCAACTTTACTTATAGTAAAGTTGACTGTACTGATAGAAAGTTAGTTGATTGCTGAGTGCTCGATTCAGTCTAGAGTATGAGCCAAGCAGTTGGCCATACAAATTACTGTGCAGACTAGCTAGCGGTCTGCAAAACCTAGAATAATACATACACTACTTGACCAATTCAATACTACTATTCCTTCAACCAATCAAATCGACAACGTTGCAACGATCTAAAGACCTGCTAACAGTATTAAATATAATATATTACTTTTTTGTTGTTTCGTTTGGTAAGGGAGTAGCGAGTTAACTAATAACTAGACTTATCATAAATCCAACTTTTTTGCTATTATTATAACGATAGTTTTTACAGTTAGTGAAACCGTCGAAATATTTACCTTATTATTGCCAACGTAGCTGTTGCCTTTAGTTTAGGGTCGATAAGCCAAACCTTAGGTGTTAAAGGCGCCCGTAACCGTATTTACAGTCAATATAATTAATTATTGTAAGGTTTTCTCTATTTACGTCAAGGAAGTTGTCGACCTAGGGTTATATACTAAGCGAATTTGTTATATTCATTATTAAAAATACAAATAAGAAACGTAGCTAATTAAAAAAGCGTTTGTAAGTGGTATTTTGGCGTTATAGAACGTATTAAAACTCATTAATACCTATATCAGTTACCCGGACCTACTCGCAAAATATGGCTTTGTTATCGTAGGCTTTCCCTATTATTTATTGGTATAACATTAACTTATTAAGTATTTGGCTAAATATATCTATTGGTATTTCCTTTTTTTTTTTCTAATTATTTTAATTCATATGATAGTTGCCTAATTAGTATAGTATTAGGCGAAGTAGACGTCGTATTCGAAGTAGCCTTTTCTACTATTATGAATTTTACGAAAGGTAGTTGCTCGGATTAGGAAGGTTAGGTAATAGTCCTTAGCGGGCCTTGTTAAAATTACGGGAAATAATGAGTGAAAACTAGAAAGGAGAATCTTTTTCTACTTTCAGATATTCAAAAAGGAAATTATCTTTATATAGAGAAAATTATAAAGCTTTTCTTTGTACTTTTGTTCGTGGTTACAGATTTTAGCGAAATCTATAAAAAGTTTGTAATTAATATTAACCATTTTAATAAGTCTTAGGGACAGATCGCGATAATTATCCCAGTCTTTATTAGTGGTATTTCCTGGTAGTTTAAGCTTTAAATCCTCCGAAACACGGTGTTGAGGGTAATTACTAATCGTCTAACCCTAGGGGCAAAGTTTTGTAGTATAACTTGTAATAGGCTCGCGCATATAGGCAAACCTATCGCGGTGAGAATTTTAACGGGTTTACCGATTCTAATTAAAGTGTTAGGGGGTAAGAAAAGCTTCAAGATTTTAAGGGACTTGATGATATTGCTTAATTAACTTGTATAGAGCACCGACGTTAATTCCTCTGGCTGTATTGGCGGCTATTACTTTACGTGCCTTACCACTATTAAGAGCATACTCCACGTTGTTACGTAATAATGCTGGACTTCTAAGCAGGTAAATAGGTTCCTTATCGCTAGCGTGTAAAAAGGCTTAACTTATCTAAGGGTAAAGGAGAGGTCCCCTAAATCGAGTATAAAAGCGTTTAAGGTTTTTAACGTCTTTATTTTTCCCTTAGAGGTTTTAAGGATAAGGATCTTAAAGGGTTCTTTTCCTTTAAACTAGTTTGTAAAAGGTTTTAGCTAGTCTTAACAGGGTTTCTTTTGAGGATGTAAATGTTATGACGGGTAACCTCTTTTTTTAACTTGGTCTTTATCTTACGTTAAATTATCTTTTATATATTAAAAGTCCAATAGTTAAAAAACTCACGGAAATTTTAAAAGACGCGGGCACCACAACCGTAGTTTTAGCTAAAGTTTACGTTGAGAATATAATAGTCAACGAAGTTAGTTAGGTAAACTTTAGTTAAGGTCTTATTAATATCTGTAATTTAAAGCTTTTTGTTGTAATAGTTAACAAAAACTATTCCAAGGTTTTTATTTAGTTTTTTTTCACGCGGGTTCGGTAATAGCCTAAAAGTAAGCACTTGCGGTTATTATTTTAACGTTTTAACTTGTATATGACGTATAAAGCACGTATAGTGAGTGACTTGGTGATTTTGAGCTTAAGAAACTTGGTGTTTTGGCGTGAAGTCGCGTAAAAACTTAGCGAATTTAGCGTTAGGTTGTATAACGTGGTTTTTGTAACATAACTTGGCGATTTTTGATATTTTCGCTTAAAGTAGCGAACTTAACGATTTAATTAACATAGAGAAGAAAAAAGAATAAATTAAAGGTAAATGTTTAATGTAAAGGGTAAGGTTAAAAGTCGTTTGTTGTTATTATAGGTAAAAGATCGATAATTATTTGTTATTTTAACCGTGGAACTTAATCGTTTTTACAATAGCAACACTTATAGTGGTATTAACTTAACCGTTTGCTCATTTGCTGAACTTTAAGACTTCTAATAGTTAATTTTAACGTCTTTAAAAAGGATCTTTGTTAAAGATTTCTTGGTATTTTCGATAGCAATACCGTTATTACCTCTAAATTGCCGTAAAAACCGGCGTAGCTTAGAATTCTTTTCTATTTACTGCCGTGAAAACCGACGCAACAGTAGAGACCCTTCGTATAAATCTTTCCTTTACTCTAACCGTTGTTTGACGCTAAGCATAACCAAAAATAGCCTTTTCTTTTACTTAGCCAATCTATATTTAACCCAATAAGCACTGATTAGAGTTGATAGGGCTTTAGACGTTGTAACGTTGTCGGTTCGATTGGTCGAAGTAACAGTAGTATTGTGTGGTCAAGTGATGGATGTATTGTTCTAGGTTTGGCAGACCGCTAGCCGGTCTACACAGTAATTTGTATGGCCAATTGCGTGGCCTGTGCCCTAGTGTGAAGTGGGCGCATACTGTACTTGCTTTGCAGCCAATACAGTAGGCCCGCACAAAACAATACACTATACTTGCAGTCAGTATAGTCAACTTTACTGTAAGTAAAGTTGACCTACTGCACTGCAAATACTACTATTCCAATATAAACATTAAAATTGGTATATAACCGCGTTTTTTTTCGCGAACCGGTTGCATAGCACTTTTGCTGGGGCCTAGTGTGTTTTTGCAAAAGGTCGGGTTTCCTTTGTAGGCGCGCCAAAGGCGCGCTTTGTCGATTTGGCTCCTTTGGCGTTAGCTATGGTAGGAGTCATTGGAGAATTTTTCGACGAGGTTAAGAGATCGTATATAAGTCTGGTGGCAGCACTAACAAATGTGGGGGGCTGCCCGTGAATGTGTCGGGAAGGGTGTGCAATTGACTGTTGTCCCCACAATATCTTTAGTATTGATTGAATGCGTTTTCAAGGGAAATATTTACTCTGTATTGTAGAAAGTGGGTAAAGGTGGGTGATGTACGGTAATAGGAGAGAGAGTTGCTGCCGGCATAGGTCGGCCAACCTTGACTCTAGTTAGCCAACACTACTAGTTTAGGGCCAAGGCCCTCCAGGCCTTGGCCCAACCTAGACTGAACAACAAGCAACAACGATCATCACAAACAGCAGCAATACATACGGACTACAACGTGACATCACAAAACAACCCACTAGTGCTGTACAAACAACTCGATTGCATCTTGATCACACTATAGGCCGTACCAAGAATATCTTCAATCTGGCTGCAAATTGAAACACAGTCCGTGCATGTGTTCGAGCTCGGAAAGTGGGATGTTGATTCAGGATGGAGTTGTTAGGTTTGTTGTGCGCTGAAGGAGGCGCTTCCAGAACATGTATCTCCGAAACATGAAGTCGGGAATTCTAGGCCGCGACGTCTGTACAGTGACAGTGACAATCATCCCGATTTCCCGATTTTCTCCTGCCATAGCCCAAAACTCAAAAGCCACCAACACCCTGCACCCTCTTCACGGCCCCCACCACGCCCCGCGCCCACGCAAAGCGGCCCGGGTCCACGCCGATCGCCCCGTCCGCCATCGCGCCGCGCGCGTCCGTCCATATGCCGCGCTCCTTGTCCAGCGCCCCGTACGCGTGCGTGTTCTGGCCGCGGCGCAGGCCCGCGACCCACGCGCGGCACACGGCTGCGCTGTCGACCATCACGTTGGCCTCCTGCGAGTGGAACCAGCTCTGCGTGTCCTGGTTTCCGTTGCCGATGACTCCGACCTGCTCATCGGCAATCAGCAGCTTGATGTGGCAACTGCGCCGCCGCTTCGCCTGCACG
Organism: Anisogramma anomala; assembly: GCA_038502455.1. NCBI lineage: Eukaryota > Fungi > Ascomycota > Sordariomycetes > Diaporthales > Gnomoniaceae > Anisogramma > Anisogramma anomala. The sequence goes on along the minus strand of JASMMZ010000011.1, from coordinate 12,138,048 downwards.
AGCGGCGCCGTCTGGTCCTTGGCCACGTACCAGAAATAGTGCAGGCGCGCCCGCGCTGCCGCCGACGCCGACAGCGCCGTGTACAGGCGGTGCGCGACCATGTCGTTGTGCCCGCCCTGCATCGGCAGCAGCTCGCCCACGTCGTTGTAGCCCAGGCACACGTAGCAGTAGACGTCGACGCCGCGCTCGCAGGCCTCGACGATGGCTGGCACCAGCGGCTCGGCGTTGAGGGTGGGCGTCTGGATGAAGACGTTCTTCTGCGCGTTTCGCAGCGCCGAGAGCCAGGCTGCGTTCTGCGGCACAGACACGGACTTGTGGTTGGGGGTGCCGTAGGGGGGGCGGTTGACCATCGCGATGGGGAATGGCTCGTGGACCGTGTGTGGGATGTAGGGCGTGATTTCGTCCTCGGAGGCGCATTCGGGGGCTGTTGAGGGGAAGCCAACGTTGATGGTGTGGTTGAGGTGACGGTTGACGGCTTGGATGGCTGTCTCGCCATGCTTTGCTGACACTGATGCTTGGATGCGGAGGATCTCGTTGGCAATGTTGTCGTCCCAGTGTGGATCATCTGTGGTGTGCTCTGGCAGACTTTCCACCTTTGCTGTCGGCAGCGGTACATGTGGTGAGATCGCGTCTCCCTTGCCGAGATATTCTGCTGTTGCCCTATCTGGCGCACTGGCTGCGTTGGATATATGGGGTTGTCCGGTGGCCGTCTGGTGTGAATTCAAGCTGAGCGTATGTTGCGGCTCAGGCACCACGTTCTCGGTCGTAGATGGACCAGAGGCGATGTCTGCGCGTGCAGCATCGTCATCGTTCTGCACTTGGGTCTGGTTTCCTTCATCATGGCCAGGCTGCAGCGCCCTTGGAGTGTACCCGTACGCCTCTCGGGGTGCTGCTTTCGAGGGATCGACCACCGCAGTATGCCTTTGAATGGACCCGTTCGGCTGGAATATGCTAGCATGTGACTCGCTGAAGCAGGAGATCCCACCCTGAGTAGCGGGAGAGTTGTGACTTGGGAGGGGAGGTTCAAGGCGTTTGTGCCAGGAGATGAGAGCCATATCGTACATGGAGTCCACGATGGGCCCTTCCATGTGCACCATCATCTCCAAATTTTCGTTGTCCTGGATGTTGTTGCTCTGCAGGATGGCCACTTTCCTGTCGACCACCATGTATTTGGCGTGGAATGTGCCCAGCAATGGGTGGTGGTAGTTCATGACTTGCAAGTCGATGTTGGGAATCTCCTCTGGCTTTGGGATATTGACCTTGTCCGAGGTATACTCTTTCTCCGAGACGAGGTAGTGAGGCTTGATCAGCTGCTTTGGGCTCCCCCTGTCATAGATTATCTTGAACACGATTCGGGTGCCTCTGTCTCCACAACGGCGCGAGAGCTCACGCATAGCATCTGTGATGAACTTGGACGCGGTGCTGTTGGCCCAGAAGTTGGTGGCCAGGAAGACTTCACTCTCTGCGCGCACAATGCAGTTCGACATGTGGCGCACGATATCTGGGATGCTAGTCAAGCGGTGAGCATGGTTTCATGAGATGTGGTTTGCGACAAACTGACGTGGAGATGATTGTCAGTGGTAGCACACCACAGCTGCCCATCAGAGACGGGCTCACGACTGCATGCCCCGGGTTCTCTTCCAGCGAGTTGATGGCGTCGTGATACATCTGTAAAAATAGCTTGCTCGGCTTTGTTGGTCCCCAGTTACCAGACTCTGCCGCCGTCCGCAAACCGTATTCGTCCAACGGCGCGTGCTTTCCCGCATGGTGGATAGAGCGAGGGCCCTTGGGCTTTCCAGCATACTGACCATACAGTTTCTTCCAAGCGTCCTCGGGGCTGATGGTGGGGTCCTGGGCCAAGACAGACGACACACTCTCTGGGGAGTTGAACAGCTTGAAGAGCTCATCGCTGATCGGAGCTGTGAACTGACCACCCTCCTTGAGCTCCTTGGGGCGTTTTGGGCTCTTTTCCAGCATATTCTGTTCGTTGCTGATCGTCGCGTTCGAAAGGGACTGCGGCTGCGGGCGCCGTGTGGATACTCCTCCGAGGGTCTGTGGTGCTCAGCCCGTGGGTTTCAGAGATGCACTTCCACCGACGACACGATGATGGATCCGGAGTATGGTCCAGGGTCCAAAGGCTAAGCCTTGGCCAAGATCTCGGCTCCGGGATTGTTTGAATCGACTGGGTAAGGATGCAGGCCGTGGAGTGCCAAAAGCCGAGTCGAGAACGGTTGCTGCTTGCCGAAACTAAAAGGGACGGAGGAGAGGTTCGGAGCGGCATCTTGGCACTGCTGGACTCGCGGGCAAGTGCGATCTAGGCCTTGTGTCGTCGCCAGTCCCGTTGCTTGCTTGCTTGCTGACGTCACGCCACAGCTGGTCCACGCATGCAGCAGCACGATTGTAAAGTTTGCATGGTCGTATTCGGGTCTCCTGGGCCAATCTTGCTGGCTGCGCTGTCCTGCATACTGACACTCCCGAAAATCCCGAAAGCCACCCACCCACTACGGAAATAGGAAATCAAAATCAAAATCCCGTCCCGACTGCGAACAAAGCGCGATGGAGCAGCCGCGCACTCGAAAGCTGCCGACCATCCATCTACAGCTCATCCACCACATCGGCGCTCTTGAGCTTGGCGAAGTCGGTGAAGCCCAGCTCGTACTGGACAGCATATGGTCAGCAGGGTGGCGTGGGCGGCCAGGGACAAGGCCGTCATCGTCGACTTACAGTAAAAGCGAGCGCCATGCGTGCATGCTGGAGCATGTGATCGAATGACAGGCGTTCCATCTTGTCCTCCGTGGTGTGGATCTGGTCGTTGCTGTCCTCGACCACCGACTCTGTCACCAACGCCGAAGGGTAGCCAGCCTTGGAAGCAGACGCGTGGTCGCTGCACGCGTAGCCGCACTTGGTCTCGACAGACGGAATCGAGCAGTATTCAGCAATGATCTTCATGATGAAGTCCGTGAGCTTCTTGTCGACAAAGTCGTCGATGATCACACCAATGCTGACGGGCTTTCCCAAGTCGATCGTCTTCTGCACATAGCCTGTCATGTCCTGCTGGAGCATGGCCTTGACATCGCGGCCTTCTTTTTCGTACGACTGGAAAATGGCCTGGCTACCCAGAAGACCACCTTCCTCAGCCGCGTACCAGTGAAACTCGACTGTGTTCTCCAGCTTGACCTCCTTGACCGCATCCGACGTCAGGAACACTCGGAACGCCTCGAGGATGGTGACAGTCCCGCTGCCATCGTCGTCGGCACCAGGAGCAGCAAGAACGCTTGGTAGCTGCGGGTTTATGGAGTCCTGGTGGGCGCCGACCACAACTGTCGACTTCTTTTTCCCAGGAATGGTGGCGATGATGGACGACTGCTGCCAGGTGTGTGGAAAGTGCTTGGCAAAGACGCGCTCGGCGCCAGCCTCCTTGATTATGTTCTGTACCTGCTTCAGCAACCACTCGGAGGACTGCTTTCCGTAGTCGGACTTGTAGTAGCGCGTGTGGAAGGAGGAGAAGGTCTCGAGATTGTCGTGCATGCACGACTTGGTCAGGTTGGCAAGGAGGGGCTTGACTTCGTCTTGGAATGAAGCGTTGCCAGGGAAGATGGCATCAGCTCGCGAGCTGATACGAGAGGCGCCGAGATCCTGAGTCGTGGTGATGTCCATGAAGCGTATTCCGTTCTAGACAGCTCAGTGATTTGCGTGAGTGCGAGGACGCTGCCGCCCAACGGGCCGTAGGGAGAGGTAGAACGAACACGTTTCAGCGCCCACTTCTCGTCCTCGGTGACCCATTGCGTGACCCCCTTGCTCAACTCGATGAGGTACTGCTCGGGAGATGCCTCGTGGAAGCCCATAGGATAGAGCTGAACATTGTCGCGTTCGTTAGGTTCGACAAATCGGCCAGCGACGGTCGGGGCGAGTAGCGCAAGAACGGATGATTGGGAGAGCTTCATGGTGTTGTTGGTTGTAAAGTGAAGAGGAAGTTGAGAATGGTCAGGAGGCTAGAGTTGGCGCGGGATCGTCGTTATCTCCGTGTCAGTGCTATGACCACCGAACGAGCTCCGCGTGATTTGCGGACTCGGCACAGAATAACTGACAGTCCAGCCGTCGGAAAGCATTGGCTGATGAGGCAGGCTGCAGTCTGAAACGGCCTTGTCGTCACTCGGGTCATTAGGGTCATTCGGGCACGACTCAGTTATTCCAATCGGTGCTGCGCAGCTCCCTTCGATAATCACGTCCTGAGCTTGGTACGCCAACTTTGCAGTGGAATACGCCAGCCAACAACGAGAAGCCACTGTCTGAACCACACAATGAATGCACCAGCCCGGCGCCTACTCACGTCTCGGTATCCGCGATGCAGCAAGACCAGCGCATGCCCGAAGCTGGATGGATGGCGACAAGCAAGGAATGGTCTACAGGTGCCTGGACAATTCTCGTTTTGCGTGGATACGAGAACGTTCAATAGTCAAATCTACACCTACATATGCTTTCTGATGCGTAATGACGCTTGGAAGCCACCCACTCGCGAGCATCCCCTACATACATACTATGTATGGGTGCTCCCTTCCGTTTGATGTTTACTTCCACAGGCTCAAGTCTTACCTGGTCACTGTGTTGGTATCTGCAGGTAAGGCCACGATGGAGTCATCAACTTTTGCCGTTGGTGGCCATCTGTTGTCCTGCTGGTTAGCCCGCAGGTACCTGGTAGGGTAGCCCTCTTTCAAGACAGCAGTGACCCTGACCCCTCTTTCGGCCTAGGCGCCACCACCGCATGTGATTTTTGTTGTGATTTTTGTTTTCATCTCCCGACTGCAAGCCCATATTCTCTGTCTCGACAGACGCTAGGCATGCAGACCTCAGGAACAGGAACCCACCCCATGCAAACATCCTCGCACATTGCAAGTGCACCAGGGAGGAGTGTAGGGAAGCTGACGCGACCGCCACCTTCCACGTTGGAGATGGCTGGGGGCCGATTTGATACTGTCGACAATGCCGCGAAGCTTGACTTCTCCGCCGAGTGTTCCGGTGCGCGGAGCCCAGTGTCATTCAAGTAAGCTTGGCGTGGAATTCTATCCCTTGGCCTTGTATCCTGGGAAAAGCTTGTCTATATATAAGATGGCGAAGTATATCGTCACGTTGCAACACAGTGGGACTGGCGCCCTCATTAGTACGTGGACCCGAGGTCCTCCTGTCTTGGATTCTGGCGTGGAATCACCTCTATGCTGCAACACCCTCCCTCTCTTTACTTAGAATCAGGTTCCTGACTTGCTTTGCCGCAAGCTGGTTGGCGATCCCGCGCTACCAACCTTCGGTGGGCCTCCGTTGAGTTGGGTTCATGGCTTAGTAAGTACTCCTCCTACAGGGTTGATGGTATGGAATGTTAAGAGTCTCTAGGTTGAGGAGCAAACGGTTCATAGATATAGAGTTCAAAGGTTGTGATGAAGAATTTTGATAGTTTATAGCAGGGAGTTCATATACCTATCGTCCGTGTTCAGATGTTCTCGCCGGGCCTTTGCCACGTTTCACCAAATCCACTTCGAGAAGCCAAACCCTCATCTACCTTCCGAATTAAGCTCTCTATATTGGATTGTAGGTCGACCCACTCCTCTGGTAGCGTACAAAAGAAAAAACACCCCTGTTGGATACCGACAGGGATAGAATGCATCCCTGCTGGGATGGGTGCACGGATCATATGAACATGACATGGACGATTTTATTCACTTACTGTGGTATGGTTGAGTGGAATGGTAGTGCACGGGCCACTAGTCCTCAATTGTGACTGCAAGTCTTCAAATAAGCAGATGGACGACCAGCCTGCGTATTTGCTTTGACATTGCCTCTTCATTTGGTCTCCTGGTTACTATTTATGCGTGGAATGCTACACAGGAGTTGCGTGAAACGTGCAGCGTGGCTTGGACAGAAATTTGCGGGAGAAAACCCTACTGTATGGTATGATCGCCACGCTGCGCCACGAGTATTCTTCTAACGGGATACGTGCAATGCAATCCAATGGCACACGGCTGTGGCAAACCCCGTGCGGCACACTACAAAACCGCGCGGCCACGCACCGCATTACATCGTCGATCTAACGAATTACCTGCCTATATAGGAAGATCAATAGTTTCCCCTTTTTAACAAGCCAAGGCCTACGTATCTAACCATAGCCTATTCTTCTTAATTAATATAAAAAATTAGTATAAACGAAAAAGTCTATACCTGAATTAAACATCGTCAACCTGAATACTTCTTTACCTACAAAGCAACTGACTTGTTGCTTAGAGTCCCTAGTATTTTTGGGGATACACAGCCACGCCATGCCATGGCTCCAATGAAAAGAGTCGCATGGCATGGTTCTTCTTTGGACTCAATCCCCCTCGGGCTTGTCGATGTGAACATGTCTTATTGGATATTCCATAAATTATTAATTGTAGATGAATTTTATGCAATCAAGGCAGCGCGATCTGCGTAACCTTCAGGCCCAAAGTATTGCTTTCATTGTAGCGCAACGACTCGTAGAGGTCGCGTTGTATTGCACCTACACGAATGGATGTATTACATAGGTTTCTTTATGTGTGTTCCTGGGGATATGCTTGACATTGTGGGCCTTTCCAAGCCCCCGGGTTGATATCGGAGCAGAACGAGCAAAGCATCCATAGCAGTCCTTACAGACCAGCCATGTAGTGGGATCTCTAGTAGTGTCCGCTCGCACCAGCGGCTGTTGTATGAATGCCTAGGCACAAGATATAAAGAACAAGCGTGTCGGGTATGGCAAGATGCTGGATGCTAATTCTACGAAGGAAAGCCACGATAAGGATCTGTCCCAGTCGGCCCGCAAGACAAACCGGACGTGCCCCATCAGCCTGGAGCGTGATACTTATTGTTCATCTGATCAAACAGAGAGTTCCTCGGAAAAGGCTCGACTACAGTGGGAAGGCAAAATTGACGAGTCGTGGGGTCCACCAACAACTTCAGTCATCTAACCCTACACACTAAAATAGTTACAACTTCAGCCACAGTAGGCACAGAGAGTTCGTTGGGATATAAAATTGCAGCTTCAAGATTTACATAAGAGAATTTTCATTTTGGTTGTTTGCAGAAGAAAAAAGGGAGGTGGGGAGCAATTTGTATTCCAATTCAAACTCAACTTGTATCACAAAACGTATGCGAGGCCCGTTATTTTTGTCAACCCGCTGTAAGGCAAATCCATGACTCGTCTTTCACATTAGCGAGGAATACATTCTGTCAAATGGAAGAATACCCGGCAACAGCTTTCCATCTTTCATACAAATACGAGCGCCGAGCGAATCTTCAGACCGGCTGTGGTGTGTTCAGTCAAGCTACTATTTTTTTCCCCGGGTCCCATTCTCACTATCATTCATGGTTTTTTTTCGTTTTCTTTTTTCACACTACACCTGGCTCCTTTTGCGCCAGGACTCCGCGTCCACAATGAACCTGTCCAAAGAAGATATTCAGGCCCTTGTGGATGCACAGCAGCCGATTCATCTTGGACAGCGACCATCCCTCTTCGTACTCGTCATCACCGCCTGCCTCACACTTTCTTTGGTGGCAGTCGGGCTGCGCATATACTGTCGCCTGTGGAAGAAGCGATCGATGAACATCTGGGGCTGGGACGACGTGACAGCGATTCCGGCACTGGTCAGTACAACAACAACACACACACACAAAGGGGGAAAAAAAACAAAAAAACCCCACCCCCACTGTGCTTGCCACAAACCACCCACTCCCGCGCGACACCGGGCACTGACGCGCGCGACCGTCCAGCTGGCGTACATCATTCTCTTCGCCATCACCGTCGTGGCCATCCGCTTCGGCCTCGGCGCGCACGACGGCGCCGGCGGGCTGGGCCTCGCCGCGCACGTCCGCGCCGTGCGCTACACCGAGTGGGCCAACGTGACCTACTTCGTCGCCATCGCCTTCACCAAGGCCTCGATCGGCATCGCCGTGCTGCGGCTCGCGCAGCGCCGGCCCATCCGGTGGTTCGTCGCCGCCATGATCGTGATCTCCAACGCCACGTACGCGGGCGGCTTCGTCCTGGACCTGGTGACGTGCAAGTTCATCTGGGACCGCCGGATCCTGTCGGGCTGCAACCGGCATCCTTCGTTTCGTAAGAGCCCCCCCCCCCCCCCTCCCCCTGGTGCTGGGGGTGGAAGAGGTTTTCTTGTATATAACCTCACGTACTGCACTGTTTCGTATGGCTGACTCTCGCTCGGCAGCTGTGGTCGTCATGACAATGTCGACGCTCACCGACTTCGCGTACGCCATCATCCCGGCCATGCTACTCCACGGACTACAGATGCCCGCGAGGCCCAAGTACGCGCTCATAGGTGTGTTCGCTATGGGGAGTATTGCGCCGTTTGTGTGTGCCGTTCGGTTTCCGATCTTCTTATTCTACTGGAACCGTCTGACGCCTGGGAAAGGCAGTCTTGGTAAGTCTGCACCTGTGTGAACAAACACACAGCCAGCATGTCTCCAAATTCTCAACGAGTCCACATGCTCACGGCCACGGTGCAACAGTTATGGCAGTCTGGGTCCCGGTACTCTCGTTGATCGAGGTCACCATCGGACTGATCGCTGGCTCGCTGCCGTCGCTGGGGTCCTTGTTCCACTTCTTCGACGCCTCTCAGAAACCCACGTGCTCCCTGGCGGAGCGGCCGCAGGCCTCCGGGCTCGCTGGTGGGTCCGCTCCTCGCAACCTCGCCTCGTTTCAACGCGATGGGTCTCTTCGCTTGGCAACGAAGGGGGTTCACTGGACCAACATCACAGCCGAGAGCGGGGCATTTTCGAGTATAAGCGAGAACAGCCCGCAAGGCATTTTGGTCACCGAGGACATCTCCTGCTCTGTCTCCAGGAAGGACAGTAAGCGTACGATTTCAGAGGAATACGATGAGACGACAGTTCACCAACACACGGACCCCGGGGAAGGGACGAAATAGTGTTGAGATGCAGCGTAGCTGGGATGTGTATCATAAATGTAGCCAGGCTGGCAGCGATCCACTGTATTGAAATGCACGTTTATCATGGAATAGATGTAAATGACACTTCTATAGTGTATATGGAATTAATATATAGTTCTTGGACGAAAACCTGAAGACTTCTTATTTACGATAGTTGTATTAAATCATTGGCTCACCGCCGTGAAGATCAACGCTTTGGACTCATTACGTACCTTCATACAAACGATTGCAAAACTTATGAGGCTATTTAATGCGTACTTCTTCGACCTTTGTATATATTTGTGCTATTTCATTCGGATTCTTCAGGTCGTATTTGTTCATTTCAACCACATGTATTTCCATACTCATTTTGGGTCTACTGTAGTTCCCCACAATTTCGCATAAGACTCCTTAAGGAGACAATATCCACGAGGAAATATTTCAGCGAAGGACAAAGCGTAACAATGGTGAGACTAATTCACAATATTATAATAGTATAACGTTCCAGATCCGCAACAACAGTGGAGGGAGTGCTGAATAGGGGTAGTTAGAAAGCGGGTGAATACCTGGTTTAATTTCAATAACTCCCCCCCAGCCCGAAAAAAGAAAAAGAAAAAGAGGGGGAAAAAAACTAATACATGCATGTACCTGCTACAAAAAGCAAGTCATATTCTGTATTTCTTTCATGACGTAAATCTTCTTTCAAGTTATCAATGTATAGTTAATATCCAAACAGGGGCGAATTGTACTATTATATATCATATAGCATTATTCCAAACTCCCTATACCATATGCTACCGCTATTTTTGGCGAACTTCAGGAGTGATTGTTTGTTGGCCGACTCCACGCTCCATGGTGTAAGGCCAATGAGCTCATGTGTTGAAAACAATAAGCCACTGTCACATGCAGCCATGGGGCAAAGCCACTCCATGCGAGCCATGACATTGCCGAGTCATGGCGTGGCCATAGCTAGCCATGAGCCACGCCATGAGGATTTTTCCCTCATGGTTGGCAATGCCACGCCACGCATGAACCTCATTTATTGGGGGCCATGGCTGCCACACCCCACAAAAGGACACGGCGTGGCGTGATGTGGCGTGGCTTTTCTCCTTGCATGCAGCTGTCACAGAAAACCTTAAATACGGTCAGCGTCTGGTACAGCCTACCGGTCAGAAGAGGATACAGGCCCATAATTGATCGCTCCTCACTTTCTCTAGCGTGCCGGCCAGCGTTTCATATGCTAAATTTGGGTACGTTCTACGAAAGGGAACAACTGTATAATATTTGATACATTGCCTTACATGCAACATTGAACATGAATTGCAATGGTACGCACGATTATCTCCGCTGATTATAACTGACTCCCGCCACCCAGCAGGAAAGACTACCTCCGCCTTGCGTGTACTATCTCGCTTTGGGAAAAGTGGGCTTCGCCCGGAATTAGAAACATGGCTGAGGCTGTCGCGACTCGCACGACAGCCATGCCTCACCGTCATCAGCCTCGTCTAAGTCACGAGTGGAGCCGAAGTCATGGCCCCGTGCAGGAAAGTCCCTCGACTTTCAGCCTTCTGCACCGAACAATGGAGTCTCCACTGTGTTCGCTGCCCGCCATCAAACAGATCGAAACCCTAGTCTATACGGCGACCTTGCTTACAAAATTGGCTTTGCAAGCAAACCCGTCAGCGATGGTCTATACTCGCCGCGCATTGGATTAGCCTTTTATATCCCGAATACATCGCCATTATTCCCACTTAACACTCCGACTGTACGACCCCTACATATTCATACAATCAGTTAAATTCACATTTTAGTAATATAAACATCAATTCACGAGTCCTTACAAATAGTTTTTTTCATAACATGAGTAAAATAATCCAAATAATAATAAAGAAAAATACCCAACAACATATTTGAGCGATAATGAATGATCAGTCATTGAAATGTCCGTCGATTGGAATCGCCGTCGAAATAACATATGATATAACATCAAAGAAAAAAAAGACAATTTTTTTTAATTGAACGAACTGTTAACTAATGCACACTTTAATTGTTATAAGTTTATAGTAAATATATACTCTATATTAAATAGGCACTCTACTTATATATATATAGGTAACATAATCAATAATAATCATATATTCACAAATTTTTATTTTATATTAATACATTGTTGGAATAGTACTACATACAGTGCAGTAGGTTAACTTTACTTACAGTAAAGTTAACTGTACTGCAAGTTGTGTGTATTATTTGTGTGGACTTACCGTATTGGGTATAATTCAAGTGAAGTACACTACACTTCACTTTAGAGCATAAGCCAAGCAATTGATCATACAAATTACAATGCAGACGGGCTAGCGGTCTGCCAAACCTAGAACAATACATCTACCATTTGACCAATATAATACTACTGTTACTTCAACCACGATTCGAATCGACAACCTTGCAACGATTTAAGGCCTTACCAACACTGATTAGTGCTTATTGGGTTAAGCACAGATTAGCTAAGTAAAAAGAAAGCTACTTTTCGGTTATGTTTTACGGCTATAGCGGCTAGGGTAGAGAAAAGATTTTTGTGAAAGGCCTTTATTAGTATTGTGTTAGTCTTATAACGGTAGGAAAACAAAGAAGACTTTTGGTTTGTATTAGTTTTATAACGGCAATCTAGAAGTTAGCGATCGTATCGTTATTGAAAACACTAAGAAATCTTTATCAGATCTTTTTTAAAGAAAAATGTTAAGAGTAATTGTTAGAAGTTTTAAAGTTTGGTAAGTTGGCAAACGGCTAAGTTAGTACTACTACGGGTATTACTACAACAAAAAAAAACGACTATGTCTTTACACCAAACAACCTATAATAACAAACAACTTTCAATCTTACTCTTTACACCAAATCTTTACCTCTACTTCACTTTTTTCACTTCTTACGCCAATTTAATTGTTAAGTTCGCTACTTTAAGCGAAAACACTAAAAATCGTCAAGTCGCGCCGAAAAAGCTACGTCACGCGACTCTACACTAAATCGCCAAGTTCTCATACAACTTTACGCCAAAATACTAAGTTCCCACGCCTAAAAATCATCAAGTCCTACACAAGCCAAAACCTTAAGATATTTACCACAAACAATCACTTTAAAGCCATTATCAACCCCGAAAGGAAAGAAGTAATTAAAGCCTTCGGAACTACTCTTACTAAGTTTTATGATGAAGACTTTTATGTGTTAAATTTCGATAAAGACTTAACGGAAAAACACTTTATTAACTTCGCCGGTTATTATATCGTTAAATACAGTAATATTGAATACCTTAACTACGTCTTCAGAAAATTTTGTAACCTTTTTAGTAATTAGACTATTAATATATGGATTTCGGTTTCAAAAAGTGTTAAGTTAAGGATTAAAGTAGAACTTAAGCGATAAAGAGTTTACGTGTTACTACAAAGCATTATAAAGCTAGTATAAGAGCTTTTCGACCTAGCCTAACTTCAGAAACACCCTTAAGAACTGCACCCTAAAGAAAAGAGTATTAAGGAACCTTACTACCTTTACATGCGATCTAGGAGACCTCCCCTTTACCCTCTTTAGTTAAGTTAAGCCTTTTTATATATTGGTGATAAAGAACCTATCAATTTGTTTGATAGCTTAGAACTCCTATGTAATAGCGTAAAGTACGTCCTTAGTGGTAGAAAAGTACGTGAAGTAAGGACCACCAACGCGGCTAAAAGTATTAACGTTGGCGTTTTACACCAGTCAATTAAGTAAGATCGTTAAGCCTTTTAAAGTTGTCAGATATTAATTCCCCCTTAGTATTTCATTTAAAACCGTCAAACCATTTAAAAATATTCCCTCTTTGAATTTTCCTATACGCGAAAGCCTACTATAGGTTTTATTACAAGGATTTATCCTTCGGTTTAAGCGACTGGCAATTATCTTTAATACTGTGCCTCGAAGGTTATAAGGTTTGAACTGCCAGGAAATACCAATTAAGAGTGGAATAACTATCGCGACTTATCTCTAAGACTTGTCAAGGTGGTTAATATTAACTATAAATTGTTTACGGACTTCGCTAAGATTTTAAACAACGTAAAGAAATATGACGGAAAGCTCTATAGCCTCCTCGACACTAAGATAATACCCTTCATAAACATTTGTAAGTAAATAGAGGTTTCTTCTTTAGTATTTTACTTACTTTTTTGAGAAATCATGATAAGGCACATCAGGGATTATTACCTAACCTTTTTTATTGAAGTTATTACGTTTCGCGAGATCTACTATGGTATAAAGAGCCACTGCAAGTACAATGTTCACTTTTCCTAATACTATACAAACTGAGCCACTACGCGGTAGACTATAATAATAGCAAACAAGAATAAAAAGAAAAAAATACTAATAAATATCCTTAATTATATGCTTAATAAGTTAATATTATTCCAAAAAGCAATGAGGAATGCCCATATTAGTGAATTTATATTTAGAAAACGGGTACGGATAGTAATCACGGGTATTAACGATTTTGGATACGCTCTATAAAGCCTAAATACTACTTACGAAGGTTTTTTTAGCCAGTTACGTTCCTCGTTTACCACTATAATAACGCGTACACCAAACTCGCTTAGTATGTACCCCTAAGCAGGCAACTTTCCTAACGTGAATAAAAAAAACTTTATATTAGTTAATTAAGTCGACTACAAGTATGACTATGGGTACGTATAACGCCTAAAGTCTGGCCCACCAGTTACAGACTAAAGGTAATAGTTACATTGGTATTAGTAAAGCCAAGATTTAAGTGGACCAGTTAATCGTAAGTACTATCGTTGAAATAGTGGCAAAAAATGTTGGATTTGTAGTAAATTTAGCTGTTAGTTAACTCGACACCTCCCTACCAAGCGTAATAAAAGAAAGGTATTATATTACGTCTAATACCCTATTGTTTCTAAATAGGATTTCTTGGATCAAATCGTAAACTTTAAAGGCGACGAGCTAATTAACGACGTTAACGCCCCTAAGCAGATTAAGTGACATAAATATACTACTTTTGGTATGGTCTAGTAATTAGCCGACTACGTTTTTTATACCATTTGGGTAGTAAAAACCCCTACCTTTTCTTTGACTAATCCCTTAACCCCTTATAAACTTTTAATCTCCGCGATAGTTACACGGACTATATATTTTAAGTCATTATGCTAAATATCAATATAGTAAGGTACTTAACAAAAATTTATTCGTAGTATATGATATTATAGATGGAAAGCATTATAGTCACTGAGATTAATCGTTACGATATTATCAAAGCTAAAGTTGTCTTTAAATCAGGCGAATAACTATCGTTACTAGAGATAACAGTAGTTTAAACTATTATAGGAGTAATTGCGTTTCACATCCTTCAGTTCCCTATTCTCTTTCTACTTTGTTTAAAGAATATAATGACTCTTAGCGTTAACCTTGACGTTCACGTAGACTAACTGGTTAAAAACGGCTAAAGGTTTCCTTTCGCCTTTAAATAAGGATACCTATGGTTTTATCTTTAAGGTCCGAAAGTAATAATGTTAAACCTAACGGAGACGGAAATACGTTAATTACACCGGTGCTTTAACCACCTAGTCGTTAATAGGTTGTATAATGTCCTAAAGTCCATAAGGTATAAAGATATGAAATATTTCACCCTAAAAGCTATTAAAAGGCTGTATTATTATTGCCAAACATATATCTAAGCTTTTCGAAAATTTAAGTTTACATTAAAAGACGATAAAGATTTTAATTGTAAGATTTTTATCGATGTGTTTTATTTTGATAATAAGCCTGATCTTTACATCATTGATTTTATAACCTCTTTTTATAGGGCTAAGTTTTCAAAATTCATTTCGATAAAGGATACGTGGGAAACGCTAAGGATGTGAATTGATACGTATTTGGATCCACCTAACGTCCTGGTTTACGATATCGGTATTAATTCTACAGCGGAGAAGTTTTTAAAAAATACTAAGATAATGGGTATTTAGTGTAAATAGGTGTCTTTAAAAGCCTATTAAAGTATTGTGAAGGTTGAAAGAGTACACGCCTTACTTCGCCGAACGTATAATATCTTTACCTTAGAAATTGAAAGCTTTACAGATCCAAAGACACGTTTATAGATAGTGGTAAAAAGCTTCAATAACATTGTAGGCCCTAATATCTTAGTATTAACGTTGCTGGTCTTTGGAACGTACCCACGCCTAACGAGTGAATCTCTGCCTTTAATAAGTACTTGGAAACGTGTTACAGCTTATGGTAAAGCTTTAAGGGAATTGCGAATAGAATCAGTTCGCCATCAGGTTAATAATACCTTTAATACCCGAAATGGCCTTTTAATAATCGACATGTTTGCTTTACCATAATAAATTAAAGTTCTCATATGGCGGACGCCAAGCAAATAGGAGGGACCGTATAAAATATTAAGTATTACGAATTCTGAAGTAGTTGTTCAAACTGCTAACGGTTTAATATTTTTTGAAATAACTAATGTTAAGCCTTATATTAGAGTTATTAACGATAAGAACCCTTAAGTCAAACGACTGAAATAATACGAACCTCATCCACCAATAATCGATAAGTTAATAGAATGTCGTAGGCGCGGATGACCCCCAAAGAAAAGAAACGTTAAAGAGGAGGAATATATACCGAGTCATATTTACAATACTGTTTAGGTAAGCAAAAAAGGAGAAAGATAACAAAGACTTGGTATCAAAGTTTCGATTGTAATGGATTATTGGGACTTGTGGGAAACCCTTTAACAAAAACAACAAGATTGAAATTAACGGTTGGCTAACTCTAAAAGTTGTATAATTCGTTCTGAAAACCTATTTAAACCTTTAAAACCTAAATTTTACGATTTTTAAGTCGATAATTATTTACGAAGTTAAGGGTAACACTACGGGGCAGCTATACGAAAAATCACGTTTAATCTCTTAAAGATACAGTAATAAAAGAAAGGACTAAATCTTTATGTAATTGTTAACGATTGAGAAAATTAGCTAACGTTTGTTAGTAGTTTTAATAATAATTTTATTAGCTAAAACTAAAAGTAAGTTTACGTTTAATAGCCGTAATATAACGCAGGTTTATACGTAGTTAGCAACGGATTTATAATAGATTGTATTATTAAAACTGCTATAGGAACTACGTGTTATTTACCCTTTAGACACGGTAATACGATATATTAAGCAATTATATAGATTGGCTAAAGCAGGAGTTTATTGGTTTTTGACTTACTAGTTGTACTTTAGATTATGGCTAACAATAAAGTTTTTAACGTACGATTTGTATTTGGGAATAAAGTAAAAAAGTGAGTTCGAAATAATAGGTATATAAATTAAAGATACCTTTTTTCGTTGGAACAGCTAGTTTTGTAGTATTAAAACAACAGGCGATTAAAGACTTTAAGTTTTGGAATTTTAAGTTAGTAACAAAGTTAATGGAAGGCAGTTAACTTAATTTTAATGGATCATTAATCCGTATACTTGGTATCAATACTGGTCTTACCTTTTTCCAAAAAGGTTAAAGCATTATTTTGGTTATAGTAGATTGGATTGATAGGATTAATGCTTAACGGTATTTTAAAAAAAGTGTTCTAGGTAGTTATATTGCTACCTTATGCTAAATGGAAGCCTTTTACAACCTTTCTATCGAGGTACAAGTATAAAACCTGGTAAATAAAAACTTTGACCGGCTAAATGAAAGGCTCAAGTAGCAAATACGGAATTCGGACCGCAATATTAATATGATTTTAATTAACTTGTTAAAGGTTAAGTTAATAATCTTTATGGACGGTTTTTTTGTAAATAACACATATTTATTCTTTATAAATCATCTTTCTAACAACCCTCGTTAACGAATATAAGTGAGACGACTAATTTAATATTATTAGTAGCTTAATTTATTAGATCTTTGTGAAGTGTAAAAATATTATACGAAGCGTATTAACGTTGGAAGTTTACAGTATAATGGCGGGTTTTAACGTAAGCATGACATTATGGACGACCCTTAACCTTGTTATCAAGTAGCTAAAGATTTTTCTTATCTTGGTAGTAAATTTGTACCGAGTCGAAAAGCCTTTTCGACTACCTTTTAAAACTCGGAACCATTAACGAAAAACGCCTGATAATCGACGTAATGTTACTTCGTAAAGCCTACAAAAAGAGTGAGATTAAGGAATTCCGATAAATTGATGACAAAGATAACCTCGTAGATTTTATGATAAAGGCGGTATTAAATAAGACCTCAGAAAGGTTTGTAGACAGTAATAAACTAATTATACGTATCGAGGGTTACGTTAATAGGCTTCCCAGAAAGCTCAGATTAGGTAATGACGGTTAGTAATGTTCCGGAAAACTGGAAGACTGCTAAGGAATTAACGATGTAAATCTATTTAATTGGTATAGTTAAAGTGAAGGCTTGTAAAGACATATGGTGAAGGAACTTTTTATAGGAATTAATAAACTAGGACCTTAAAGCGACGGAGCAATTGAGGTCAAATAGGATTAATTTTTATATAATTGTGTGTAATTTAGTATATGAGTTAATAAGTATTGACAGGGGTCTGGCTAGTTAATGAGGAGGTAATTTAGTATTATACAGAAATGATTGGTTAGCTATACTGGCGTGCGCGTACAAACTAAAAAGCCGCCAGTATTAAAATATTACTATATGTAGTGTAATAGGTCAACTTTACTTATAGTAAAGTTGATTGTATTGCAAGTTGAATGTATTATTTGTATGGACTTACCGCATCGGGTGTAAGTCGAGTGTAGTATACTGCACTTCACTCTAGGGTATGAACCAAGCAATTGGCTATACAAATTACAGTATAGACGGGCTAGCAGTCTGCTAAACCTAGAACAATACATCTATCGCTTGACCAATGCAATACTACTGTTACTTCGACCACGATTCGAATCGACAACGTTAAAACGATCTAAGGCCCTACCAATATACATACTGAAATTGAACTTTCTAATAACAATCATAATCGTATACCTTATGTTAAGACAGCTTTCAAGTGCAGTACAGTCAAAGTGGACTGTGCTAAGCGCAAGTCAATTGCAGTAGAGTGCTCAACATAATATGGGATATGGGCCAAGCAATGACCTATACAAAGTAGATTATAAACCGGCTAGCAGTCTACCAAATTTAAAATAAACAATAATCCACCACCTAAACTTTGTAATTCTACTATTACTTCAACTATACTTCGAATCAACAACATTATAATATCCAAGAACCTATTAATGCTAATTAATACTTGATGATAAATTATATACAAATAAACTAAATAAAAGAAAATGAGACTCCTCATCATACTTTACACTGGCAAAGTAAAGGGAAGGTTTTTATGAAAGATTCTTGTAAACCGCGGCGGTTTATACGATAGTAACTAAGGAAAAACTTTAGATTGCGGCAGTTTCAATGGCAATTTAAAGGTAGTAACTGTATCAGTATTGATATTATCAAAATATCTTTAATAAACAAGTTTATAGAGACGTTAAAATTCACTACTGAAAGTCTTAAAACAAACCGTTAAAAAGCGATTACCAACTGATTAAAACCCTTAAAATTAACAAACAGTTCAGTCAATACTAATACTATTGCTATAAATTTCAAATCGTAAACCACTAAATGTAAAACTCTTTATCAAACAATAATATCAGCGGCAAACGACCTACAACCTCTCCTATTATACCAATCTTTCCTTACATCACAAAATCGTTAATTTTTTCCTCTACCATAAAATCTTCAAATCCTAAATACATAAACACGTCAATCTTTTACGGAAAACCGCCAATTCGTAACAATCTACCACATCACGCAATTTCATACCGAAATTACTAAATCCTTGCCCCCACCTAAACTAATATTAACTTGCCAATGAAAACGTTGAATTAACATCTGAAAACTCAAAAATGAAAACCATCAAAATACTGAAGTACCTTTTCGTTAAATATTATAATAAAAACTAGTAAATTAGGGACAGTTGATATGATTATATATCCCCAGAGTTTGTACAGTATTCATGCTGCAGGATGCACTCTTGCAGAGTATACAATAATGTGTCACCCTATAAGGGGTACTCTTGCAGAGTATATAATAGCATAATACGCTCCAGAAGAGACATTGGCAGAGTGTATGGTAAAGTGCCACGCTCCAGATAAGAGCTTATAAGCTCTCACCTAAGGTATGTACTCTCCGGATGCCTCTTCTCCCTCTAATCTATCTATCTATCTATCATCAATAATATTCAGTCTTCTATTTGTGCTTTACGTTAACGTATAAGTCAGAGACTTTACTGACAGGATCATTAACGCCGATCAAACTAGAAAATACATACTTAATTATTTTGATTGATTTATAATCAGCTTGAAGCTTAATAGAATTTATTTAAATATATACGATTTTCTTGATCTTAATGAATCGTTGAGCAACTTGAAAAATGAAAAATGAACCGAAAACTTAAAAATAATTAGATTAAAATTAAAAATAAAATGCAATCGAGGGATTTTCATCCTAAATAAAAGATTAATCTTAAAGTCTTGAAGCCGAAAACTTGAAAAAGAAAAGAAGAAAAATTGTAAATAATTATTACTATATGCGTTTTTTTTAAAAAAAGCCCACTAATTCCTAAATAAGTTTAACTTCTAACCCTATTTTATAACTTCAAAAACCTATTGATTTATAAGGAATATCAACTACTGTTTTCGGCAACAAGGATTACACATTAGAAGAAGCGTGAAATATGAAGATATGAATTATTTTTGTTGGACGCAATTTAAAAGAGTTATTATTAATGCTTAACATCTTTCTCAATATCGTATCAATTAAATTTAAATTTAACAAACAATTGAAACTTGAATTTTAAGGTTATTGTTGACTTCTTTTCTTTAGCTTATAAAACTATACCTCATATTGTAAATTTATGAACGTTGTTTTACGATATTATATCCTTGGAACTATTATAACTAAGGAAGCTTTAAAGGTATTCCGTACTTTATGGATCAACATATACTTAGTACTTTCAAATTTAATAGTCTATAATACTGATATTAACCTTACCATACTAAAGTTTTGAACTAATATTAAAACAATATGAATTTAATATAAATAAGTGTTCGGTACTATTCATTAAGGTATAAAGAAGATGTAAAATTTATCTATATTATAATATAAATCCTACGAAATCTTTATTATAAAAGTCTATAATTTCAACCACCTTAAAATTAAACTTTCAATAGTTGTGAAAGATCTTAACAATATTGTTAGTCTTAACGACTCAGTGCTGTTACTAATAGTTTCCGGTATTCAAACGTATATAACGAGTAAATCTTCACTATTACAAAACACTTAGAAAAGAGCAGCCATATACAGTAAAATTTTTAAGCAATTATAGGAAAAATCAATCAAGCTTCAATTCAATGAATTTTGAAATGTTATATATAGTACTTCATTAACAGTCATCTAATATTTGTCGTCAAAGAGTAAAATTTTAGTTTACAATAACCCAGGTAAAGGAATATTTCTTCTAAAACACAAAACATTACAAATACAAATATTGTAGTTGAACTAGCAAACGGTTTTGAAATTTTCGCATAATAGAAACGAAAACATACTTGAGGGGCACATATAATACAAAAACTTAAGTGTAAAGAGTAAATTAACACAATTTATCTATATTGATCGTTAATCTACTAATAGCGCGATGTCGTTATAAACAACAGCTTAAAAAGAGGATACATAATAAAGTTTAGGATGATAAATTCCCAAAATTGTATAATATAAAATGGTATAAAAAGACAAATAAATCGAAACATAATTTGATTATAGGAATCCGTATTGATGGCATGAATAACATACTAGACAAATTGTTTATGAAAAGTTATCGAATTTCAATCGGCAGACTTATTACCTATAATGTAGTATAGTTTACGCAATTAACTGAATTTTATATGTAAATCGTAATAATCCTTAAACTGAATATAATTAAAGAAAATGCAAAGTGAAACCATTTACAAACTATACGAAATGTTTGGATTAATCGCTTACTAATACGCCGATAAAGATAAGAATTTGATTCCTATATCATCGCCTTTACTTTAGAAAATGATCTCACGATTCATTGTTGTAATTGCTGCTAATTTGACTATAAACTAGAACGGTAAATTCACCCTTAATAGGCGTCATATTTCCTAAAATTACACTTAATACCCTATCAATCTACAATGAATCATCATTAGAATTACTAATAAAACTTCGTGATAAATATTTTTAGAGATAATAATACAATATTTTGAACCGTTATATGGAATATCTAAAACTAGTATTCACTAAAATTTCATGTATAAAACGTACTTTAAATTAAAACGAAATACGAAGCTGTCAAAATGGAACCCATATTTACTGATTAGACAAAATAACGAAAATTTCAACATAATCAACATCCAAATAAATAAACAGTTTTTCGTAAATATACATAGCTTTATGAATATAGAACAGGTATTAGTATGCTTGTCTATAGATGTAGGTCTTTAATTTCAACGTAGTCAATTCGAATCATTGTGGTCGAAGTAACTGGTGTTGTATTGAAATTTTGTTGATGTGGGTTCTAAGTTCGGCAGACCATTGACCGATCTGCACGCTAATTTTTATGGCCAAATGCTTTGTCATATGCCTTACTTTGAAGTGAACATATACTGTATTGTACTTCTAGTGTAGTTCTACAAATTTTGGCCAATTTATAATCAGTATAATTAACTAAACTAACAGTTTAATTGACTTGACTTCACTGTATTTATCTGTTATTTTAACACTACAGGCTTTTTATTTTGTGCCTGTACACCAGGGTAGCTTGCTACTAATTGATTATAACTCCTGAAATATCTCTTCAATCTAGAAGCTAATAACAATCTTAAGTCCTGTTAATTACGATTGATCTATACTGAAATTAACATTAATTACGGCTCCTTATGGCCCTCTTTTTCCCTCTTTCTGAGGTTTTCGTTCCTTAATTCCCTTGTATATATATTTCGCCACAAGCCTCTACGTATTAAGTATTTTACCTCTTGCGTATCTTTTACCAGTAGTTTAACCTACTAGTATTGCTATCACTACTTTTGCGGCCATTGATATTAAGATCACTACCCAAGCAATCTCCAAGTTTTCTAGAGCAAACATATTCCTTTACTTTATTTGCCGGGTGGTCTATGTAGCCTTCAATTCATATAATTAGCGTATTACTATTTACAAATCTTTCCAAGGTGTTATTATGCGTAGCCTTAGTTATAGTGTTAGTGGGGTTATCTTTGCCATTAATTTACCGAAATTGTCGATTTCTAGGGCTTAATATACCTTCTTCAGAGTTATTACGTCTATCATTGGACGTTTTTCATTAGTTTTACCTAGCTTTAAAATGCATTCGTAAAGGCTCCAGAAATTAGTATACACTACTACAGGTATCTGAGGTCGTCTCAACTATTTGGTAATAATACTTAATATGCCGTTAGTTATTATGCCGATATTAAAGCCTACTATTATATAATAAACTTTTAAAGCTAATACACTTCGTATTACATGTTTGCACTTGACGGATATTCAATGTACAAAGTTTCCAGTGATTGTGAAATAGCTTTTAAACCTTTTCATGTTAACTAGTATTATTAGGAAACCAATTTGCGATATAAAGTCAGTATTATGGCAAATAACCCGTCTGTAAAAATTATCAGTTTCGCCTTCGTTAATTTTATCGAGACTATATTAATTACTCGTTTCGCGTGGTTCCTTTGCCTCTAAATCCTCTTGTTTAACCTTTTAAAATCTTCATTTTATGAATTTTGTGCTTGTACCGCAATACAAAAGTCTTAAAATACTTCCGGTTGTCATAAAGTGGTAATATAAGATGTATGAGCTCTTTACTTCAAGTATCTTTATAATCTTGCCTTATTGGCTTTGTTGATAGTCGTTAAGCTTAAAGCTTGCCCTTTTTAGTATAGGCTGATATAAATTCCATTTTTAGCCTTAACATAATAGATATGTATTGACGATTTATTAAAGTAAAGTTATATACCTTGAACTAACCTTTTAATCAACTTATACTTCTAAAGGCTTAAATTTTTGATAATATTCTCCTCTGCCACTATAAGTCCATCATTTCCGAGGAAAAGGGTATCATTAATTTATTTAAACACGATATCGAAGTTTTTATCTTTCGTTATTAATAGGTCCGGATTAAATGTTAAAGTCTTTATACCTAGCCCATTTTTAAAGTACGCCTGGTACGTTAAAAACTAATAGATACCTGCTTCGGCCAATCCGTATAAAGGTTTAATATAACATATTACAGAGCTATTGGAAAACTTATCCTCTAGGTTATTCGGCATTTTTAACAATATAATCTGCTAAAGATCGGTGGCAAATTATGTATACGCTTGCGTTATATCTCATCTATTAAATATAGGTTAACCTCTTTTATCACCAGTAAAACTGGAACACTAGTAAAAATCTAAATAATTCCGACGATTAAACGATAACTAATCTTCTGGATTATGGGTAATTAAGTAAGGATCTAGTCCTTATCTTTATTAACGTATCCTTAGGCAATTAGCTGTGATTTTTTATACAGTCGGTCCGTAGTTTTATCTTTAACTTCCTAAACTATCTTCTACTTAAAGATAGCGATGTTGTAGCTATCAAATTGTGCTAATAGTATAAATTATAGAACTCCTTGTAAAAAAAGGCCGTTAATTTCTACTTAATCGTTTTTCTTCCAAGGCTTGGATATTATATTAATAATGTTTTCGATACATAGCTTAAAGGCAAGTTATCCGTTCAACTTTTCTTTTTGAAACACCTACGCTGTTGTACATACCTTACCAAACTGATATTCCCTGGTGCTGTCCTCCTATTTAATATATATCCTCTTTTTAGGTGATCATCTACGCTATCAACATTCCATTAACTTATTAACAATTTTTATTTTAGAAAGGTATATATTAGCTAATCCGTTCGATTTGGTAGTTTTTGACCTCAGGATTTTTATCGGATTTAAACGGTCTTTTATACAGCTTAACTTATGTAATTCGAAAATTCATAAATCCGTTAACGGTTTTAAACAATACAATTCAGTTAGTAATACTTAAGATTTCGTATGGTCTATTCCATTTACCTTGCTTTTTCCACGTAAGGACTTTACTCTCAAAGGATAGGGAAAATATGTTTATTATCGATAGTCTGTTTTTAATATTAAAGGCGTTGTTAACCTAGCGGTGTAGTAATTCTTTTCTCGGTTTCTTTAAGACTTTGTAGTATATTATAACGCGTATTTGGGTATTTGAAAATGATGAAGACTTAATCATTATACGTAGGTA
This sequence comes from Anisogramma anomala, assembly GCA_038502455.1. Classification (NCBI taxonomy): domain Eukaryota; kingdom Fungi; phylum Ascomycota; class Sordariomycetes; order Diaporthales; family Gnomoniaceae; genus Anisogramma; species Anisogramma anomala. Next base: position 12,113,720 of record JASMMZ010000011.1, on the reverse strand, counting down.
GATCCTAAATACCAGTAAAGTAGGTATAAAGATTTTAAGGTTAACAGTATCGTTAAAGCTCTTTACCGTTAACTAAAACCGTATTTTTTAACTTGTAAAGATTCCGATTTCCTAGGTAATTATATCGTAAGCCCTGCGTAATAGGGCGTAAGCCCTTTCGATATTAACAATACCTTGGTAATCCTTAAGGGGAACCTGTTTATATTAAATCTCCATCGACTTAATATTAGATTAAAACTCTATTATAATAGAGTTAATATTGGTATCATAAATCAATACGTCTAATAGCCACAGGTACGTATTAGTCCACAAAATACGTAATACCTTCCATGTTTCCTTCGATGTAATAGTCTTAAAAAACTTAAAGCCGTAAGAAGCCGTAGTAGAATCTATAACGTAAAATACTAACTTACTATCCAAATAAAATACGTTTATAAAAACTTTGGAGTTAAAGTATTGGTTTTTCTTTAATGTAAAATGAAACTTTAGGGGTGTTTAGTAATATATTTGACAGTAGTAATAAAGCTTTTTAATTTCCTTTGGTACTAGTAAGTTTATATCTTTGTAACAAGCCGCTTTTGAAACCTTCTAAAGCTTATTAATTATCGGGTAATTAAACTTACGGTGTATTTTACGAAGTGCCACCTCCGTCAAATATAATACTATTAACTCTCGCTTTTAAAGATAAAACTGAAGATATCTCTATTTGAAATTAAATGAAAACCTTTTGTACTTTTAATATAAACCAGTTAATTAGTTTAATCGTTAACTTTAATACCAAGGTTTTCCATATCTTTCAGGAAAAAGAGGAAAAGGGAAGGAGATTCTAAGATATGAAGAATAATAGGACCAACAACAGTAATGATCGTCATTGATCTTAGTCAAAAAAGCTCTTTTCCAAATCCAAACCCAAACTTAACTTTACCAACATCCATATAGTCAAGTTACGTAACCATATTCGTATCTGTTAATAATGCAACATATTACGAATAACTTTTTATTAAGTATCGTGCTAAGCTCGTATCCGGCAAAATACCTTAAAAGATTTGTTTCGCATAGCAATCTTAAATGATAAAAAGGTGTATAAGGCTAAAGTTTTGATTGTTATATCTATGGTAAGGGTTTTTACTTGTCAGACGGTATGAGAAGGCGGGGTCGACTAGTTATTACGTTGATTTTAAGCTGATACCGGTATCTTTATACTATCCGATGGCTTTAGGATTTTTTTCCCTTTTCAACCTATTTTTTTTAATAAAAAAAGTTTATAACGCGTAAAAAGTAGTCCTGATTAAAATTAAATAGAAAATACATGTTATATATTACCTATTTTAATTCATAATCGGTAATAGTATGACGTGTTAACTAGCAGCTTGACTTGCTGTAAATCTAATATATATTAATGTTTAAACTTGAGGTAAACTTACTTAATTAACTTGAAAACCTTAAGGAAAAGGAATACTTTCTCCATGTATAAATTGATTACGTCCCAAGATATTGGTCTACTTTTAACTGTACTAGCCGGGCTTTCTGTATTTTCGATCGATATAATACATGTGAGAGGATTCTTTTTCGAGGTTGTTAAACTCTGGAACTTGGGGATATATAACAGTCGAACTGGAAACTCGAGTTGTTACAATCGCCAACAAGAAACATAACTGGTTAAAAAACCCTTCGCAGGTGACGTCAAGGTATGGAGGGGTGTATTCGAACTCTTTATGGCCTGTAATAGCTTGCTAAACCAGCTAACGTAGGATACCTTCGTCAAAGTCCACGTTTCCCATTATTTATTGGCAAAGTATCAACATATTAAGCATCCAATTAAAAAGGTCGATTTTACTTTCCGTATTTTTTTGTAATCCAATATATTGGGTTACTTAATGATATTCCAATCGGTATAGTATTAGGTAAAGTTAATTTCTCATTTGAAGTATCCCTTTATTCCATCATACATTTAACCGAAAAAAGAATAATTTGTTTAATACCAGAGGTGGTAATCGTAGACTTAACCGGTTAAAATATTGGGAAACAATATGTGAAAACCTGGCAATTTAACTCTCATTCGGCGGAAAATGTTGAATAATAAGGGTAACTTAATATCGTGAAAATTATATGGCTTATTATTATACTTCACATTTCTTCCCTAAATCTTAACGAATATAGTAATTTCTGTGTAATTTGTATCTACTATGTGAACACGTCAAGGGGTTAGGGTAATGTATTGTTCGTAAGGACTTTTTGAATTACTCGACTAGTACTAGGGTAAAAACTGGTGTTAGTGAGTAGGATATTTACCTTTAACTGAGTTTAAAGAGAAAGATCTAGTGATTATACCCATAGTTAGCTCGTTCGTAAAGCTTTTCTTTCATTAGTTTGGCTATTAAAACTAGATATGATCAAGAGCCTATGTAAAATCAACTAAAGGGTTTTCGCTAAAAGGTGCTTCATAATAGTTTTTTTTAGTGTTAAAGGGTACGTTGAAGTTTTTTCTTAATTGAATAGTGGACTTTAGGGTTTGCGGAATGTAGGTTAATTAATTCTTTACGTCCAGTAGTGTTGGACCGTTCATTTTGAATAATAAGATTTAAAAAACTTATCCAGGTTTGGATAGATCCTTATAAATTCGTGTAAGGGCGTTAAGGAATACTGTCGCTAGCAATACTTTTTCCCTTAACTTTAAAAATACATTAAGTGTTTTCATTGATAGAGTATTCGTAAAATATGTTGGCTAAGTTTCCATTTTTCTCTTTATTAATAAGGAGGTTTAACTCTTTGTTAGCGAATTTAGTTTTTAACTCAACTTTGAGTTACCTGTTTACTATTTTCCACAAATACAAATTCCATTCCCTAAAATATTTTCAAAATTTATTATACACTTATGGGCGTCAAATGGTTTCTGTAGGGTTTAAATCGAGAATGTAGGAGCTGATTTCTTTGGTAAGATGTTTAACTATAAAGTCTTCGTTGGGTTTAGTAAACCAAAGGTCTTTATAGTAGTGTTTTTCGAAGATGATACTAAAGGCGGTAATCGTTTCTTTTACTAGTAAGGTTGGTAACAATATCAATTTCAACGCATTCTAAAGCCATAGTAACGTAAGTTAGACGGTATAATAGGAAAAAAAGTGGTGTAAAGTGGTAGTTTATAGGTTGGCTGTTAAAGTTGGTATAGTTAAAAGTTATAAAACTTAGTTGTTTTTGCGATTTATAATAGTAATACCTGTAATAATGGTAACCACAAAAGTATTCATTTAGTTGTTTACTAATTTGAAAACTTAGTAACCTTTAAAACTTTTAGGCGGTTAATATTAACGCCTTTAAGAGGGATTGTTAAAGACTTCTTGGAATTTTCAGTAACAATACCGTCGCTTACTTATAAACTGCCGCGAATAAGTTATACATCCTTTAAGGTTTCCATACTTGCTGCCGCAAATAATTAACATAGCTTATAGGGACCCTTCTCAAAAACATTTCCTTTATCTTTAGCCACCGTTTAACATAAAGCGTAATCGGAAAGTAGCCTTTTCTTCTACCTAGATTATCTGTGCATAACCTAATAAGTACTGATCAGTGTTGGTAGGCCTTTCTATAGATGTAGGCCTTTCGTTACAACGTAGTCGATTCGAATCACTATAGTTGAAGTAAATATTACTGCATTGAAAATTGGTTGATGTGGGTTCTAAGTTTGGCAAACCGTTGGCCAGTCTGCACGCTAATTTGTATGGCCAAATGCTTTGGCCTATATCTCACTTTAAAGTAGGTACCTACTGCACTGCATTTGTAGTGCAGTCCCACAAATTGCATCTAATTTGCAGTAGATACAATCAATCAAACTGACAGTTTAGTTGACTTAATGTTACTGCATTTGACTATTATTCTAACAATAGGTATTTATAAAGGCATCAATATTCTAAAAGTGTAGGCCTATCGAAAAGTTGATTGAAATATATAATGGAACTTCAACGAATTATTAATCTGTAGATATTTTATCAATGATAATCGTAACCTATACTTAAAATTTTACAAGAGATAAATTATAAACTGAATCAGAATCGCAAAGGCCGTTAGTATTCAAGCCCAAAAATGTCACAAATAATGCGTTTGCGAAGCCTACATTGCAAATCTTAAATAAGCAAAAGAATCCACCAATTTATTAGCTACAACTTAAGTCTAAAATCTAAATGATAAAGATGTTAGCTAGTTGAACAAACTTATTGAATAAAGAAGCGACATCATGAGTAAAGTTATTAATATAATATTGTTAAACTTGAAAGCTTCGAAGTTAATAATCTTTATGAAAGGGTTATTTGTTGAAAAAACTAATTTCATTATTGAGGTAGGCCTTCAAAAAATACTAATTCATGAAAATACATGGAAACAAAAATTTACTATTACCGGCAATTTTATCGACTAATTGATTGTGGAATATGAAACAATTATACCCAACGTATTAATACATAGAATTTATGATATAATAGTAAGTTTCAATACAGAAACAATCACTGACGGCACCCTTAAAATCGTTATTAAACAGCTTGGACTACCTTCAATTTCAATGTTTATTCATACTGATTTTAGTAAAATATACGAATACCTTTCCAAACACGAAATAACCCAAGAAAAACTTCAAATAATAGATGCAATAGCCCTTCGAAAGTTATTAAAAAAATCCACAAATTGATAAATTAAGATAAACCAATGGTAAAAGGAACTCTGTCAACGCCACAATGAAGAGAATACCGAACGAAGCATTTGAAAATTCATAGACTATAATAGACTAACTGTCTTAATCGACGGTTATGTACAAAGCCGGCACATAACAATAATGAATGAATATACCCTAATAAACTGCAAAACTTCTGGAGTATTGTTAAAAATAAATCAAAACGTTAAATTTACTAACAAACAATAAAACACTAATGGTATATAATTAATAACTGTTTATAATAAAAGATTTATATAAGGGATATGTTATAGTCAACACTTGGAGTTACGAGTTGAATACTTAATTGAAATTTGATTTAGATGTAAAACAAATAGTAATGAATATGGGAATAGTTGCTGACAATACATATCATTATTAATGTTACTAGAAAACCATACTATAATATGTATTAGTAGAATAAAAAAGCATTCGTTTAACATACAACATAGGATTAGCCTTAGCTAATATAAACTAAGACATAGGTTGACTAACAACCTACCTAACTTAGAACTTGCATATAACTCTTATCAACGCAATACTACTAATTACTTCAACTACAGTAATCCGAATCCACTATTGTTTCAATAACTACAAGCCTACCAACAGTAGGATTATTATATTACGTATAAATATTTCGTATAATATAATGGTCATAGTTGTTAGAACAGTAGTAAATGCATTGCAGTAAGTCAACTTTACTTACAGTCAAATTGACTATACTGACTGCAAGTTAAGTGTATTGTTTTATGGGTTTACTGTATTGATTGCAAGTCAAGTACAGTATGCGCCCACTTTATACTAAGGTACGAGCTAAGCAATTGGCTACAAAAATTAGTTTACAGACCGGCTAGCAGTTTGCCAAACCTAGAACAATATATCCACCACTTGACTATGTAATATTACTGTTACTTCGACCAATTCGAATCGATAACATTGCAATATCTAAGGCTCTATCAATAATGGTATTAAATTGATTCGATGATTAAAATCAACTATATCGTTATGTAATAAGGTTATGATTGAACTTTTTCCCAATATTTTGGTTTATTATTTTTGGGGGTAAAAATTTGTTTTGATGAACTATATTTGGCAAATTTGTCTTATTGTTTGTGGAAAACTGGTTTATATTATGTATTTGGAGTTGAAATGCACTCTTTAAAAAGGGTATAATTATGGATTTGTTCTTTGTTTATTAGCCTATTATTAAAATAATGTAGGCTTTTCTGGCACACTTTTCAATCTTTACTTTTACCTCTTCTATGGAAAATTTTACAAACATCAACCATACTAATTTTTTTTACCTTTGGCCTGTGATAATTTGAAAATCTCAACTAAAACGAACTTTCATTCTAAGATAATTTACTTATGCGTGTGTAAGATGTTTTGAAGTTCTAACGTAGTAAAATAGTAGGAGGTAACTCAGTAATCCACATTTGCAGCGAATTATGAAGTAGTGGACTTATTTACCTGCAAAATATGCATTATCAAGGATCTACCCATGCTAATTTCTATTTTTACCCGTGCCAACTTCCATTCCCATAAAAAATATTGAAAGATGTTTAATATGAAAAAAGGCAAGTTATTATTATCGTTGAAGATGAAGGTAACAAACGATGACAACTTTGAAGAGTCGGAGCACACAAGTTCCTACTCCGGTATAAATGCTAATTTGGACTAGAGCCGGCTAAATAACCAAAAAGAATTACATAATTAAACAACTAGATTTTCCCCCATATTATTATATTATCCTGGCCCAATTATCATGCGCGTTGCCTGCAATCAAAGATAGTTAATTCATATGGAACAAAGCATGCAAAGGTACGGGAGTGCAAAGGTAGCTGAGATACGGTAGTATGTACTGTGCTGTTGCCTGAGTTGGAGATGCCACCTGCGAGGACGCATGAGGGGAAGCCTCCCCAAGATATAGATTGTTGACCTAGCTTGGTAATCGGATGTCCTGCTCGGGCACCGGTCTGACATGGCTGCTGCACGCTGAACCCTCATAGGGAAGATGCCCGAAGGCTTGATATTCACCACTCAGCTCTTCAGACGTGGCATAGTACAAGACTGACTCCGTCCCGATAAGCAAGATGCTGATGAAACACGAAGTAAAAAGATATATGCATCTAACGCACAGAAGCGTTACATAGTGTATCCTTGGATACCGAGCCATGTCTTGATCATGCGATGCTGAGCCCTGCCCGCCAGATCCTCATCTTCAAATCCAAATACACCTTTTTTGGAAACCCAAGAATCGTCCTAGCGACCGAAATGGCTAGTCGCTCCGGAAGGAGCGCTTCCGGTCGACTAGCAATCCGAAACCGGTGAATATGGTCGCTCGAAAGAACTACCTCCGTCCTCCCGCACCATCTCGCGACTGTGTTCTCCTGTGACTTTCGGGTCGACAATCATGGCCCCTCCAAAACCCCCAAAGGACCTCATTTCACGAGGCGTCAAGCAGCCCAGCCCACTCGGTACCACGACTTTCATCGGGCTGCGCGCACTCGATCCCTACTTACAGTACCAACTCCTCGCCCACGGCCTGGGCGCCAGCTTCCTGGCCAAATTCGGCCTGACCACGATCCCCCTGAGCGCGGCCGTGGTCACGCGCACGGGCATCAAGCTCATTGACCGGCTCGGCCTCTCCCCCGAACGGCTCCTCGTGGGTATGGCGCTCGGGTCCGCCGCGAAGCAGATCCTCTGGCTGACGCACGTCTCGGAGGAGGCGTTCCCGGCCACGACCGCGGCCGCCGTGTCGGCGTACAACACGGCCTGCAACAGCATCAACTCGCTGCTCGTCGTCGCGGCGGCGACCAGCGCCGCGCGCTCGGCGAGCCCCCTCACGCTCGCGCTGCCCGGGTCGCACCGCCGGCTGGCGCTGCCCATCGCCCTCGGCGCGCTGCTCTACGCGGCCGGGATCGCGCTCGAGACGGGCGCGGAGCTGCAGCGCAGGGCGTTCAAGCGCGACCCGGCACACAAGGGCAAGCTGTGCCGCGAGGGCTTGTGGGCGTGGGCGAGGCACATCAACTACGGCGGATACACGCTGTGGAGGACGGGGTATGCGCTTGCGGCTGGCGGGTGGGTTGCAGGTGGTGTGGTGGCGCTGTTGCAGGCGCTGAGCTTTGCACGAGGTGGGACGGTGTCACTTGATTTCTACATGAGCAAAAAGTACAAGGACCAATGGGGACGGTACAAGGAGGACGTTCGGTGGAAGCTTTTGCCGGGCATCTACTAAGGCTCCTACCAATAACGCTCAAACTACTGGGAGTTTTGGGTCGAGCGTTGGTCGTTGGGAATGGGTCAGTCGAGACAAAGACATGTGCCCCTCGAGCAAAGGGCGTCTCACGAAACGAAACGTGCTTCTGTCACGAGTGCCCTTGCCACATGGGCTGCATGCACATGGGCTGCACATGGACTGATCGTGAGACTGTCCGTACCACTTGTATAAGGAGTAGATAGAGCCCTACGTTTTTTCATCACCGCAGTGGGAATCGATCCAGAGTGATTGCTGTGCTACTTGGCTTTAATTCTTGTGAAGGCCTCACGAGGCCGAAGATGGCGGCATGTGATTCTCGGCCGGTGCGGCCCCGATCCCCGATATCAACCCCGATACCAAATGCATAATACGTCACGTCACGATGAACCCTGGACCCTGAAATCCCCGTCCGGCGACATTTTATTGCAAATAGGCTTGAAAGGTGTTGGAATAGCAGTCAATTGCAGTACAGTCAAGTCAACTATACTTACAGTTAGTTGATTGTACTGACTGCAAATTGACTGTAGTTTGTGGGATTGACTGTATTGACTGTAAGTCAAGTGCAGTAGGTGCCCACTTCAATGTGGGGCACGGGCCAAAGCAGTTGGCTATACGAATTAGTGTGCAGACCGGCTAGCGGTTTGCATAACTTAAATTCTACGTTCATCACCTGACTTTACGATACAATTTATTACTTCGATTACGATGTGAATCGACAACTCGTGTTAACGTTTAAAGACCTATAAATAAGCCTTCCTAATACTAATCAATATTTAAAGGTAAGTTATATGTAGATAAGTTATAAAGAAAAATTATTACTTACCAGTTATGTTTTGAGTAATTGTAAAGTAAAGGAAAGAGTTTTGCAAAAGCCATTTATCAATTTGGTTCTTTTTTACGGTAATAAATAAGGGAAAATAATGAAATTACATGAATTTTTACCGTAATTGAAAAGTAGTAATGGTATCGTTCAATTGTTAGAATATTTTTATTGAACCCTTTTTTGAAAAATTGTTAAAATCAACCGTTGAAAATCCTAATATGACTAAATAAACGACATTGAAATTTTCATGTATCTCGATCAACAAGTTAAAATCGTTATATAACGCAATGAATTATGATGTCATAATATAAAACCGTTCATTTCATGTAATAAAATATTCAATTGCAATAATTAAGTTTATTACTTAGTTATTACAAATAGTCATATTACTTTATTTTTCACATCAAATCTATATTAAAATCCATTTGAAATGTTAGAATAGCAGCTGATAACGGAAGAATATAACGCTCAAATATTACTTATAAAGGCCTTTTTTATTTAATTATTATTTTATTCATGACCGTAATAGATCGCGTATCAAATTTAGTTCATATGTTTCTCCAAGTTGACAGTTTCCGTAACTAGAAAGATAAATGCATCTCAATGACGTATTATATCAATCGTCAATACGGCAGGTTTAAATATTCAAAATCTAGGCAAAAAAATGAAACTGGAAGTCAAACTGAAAAATATAGATAAAATTCAAACGGATAAAAAGACCATATAAACTATCTTTATAATAATAACAAAAGAAATTGGATTTATCTATAGTATATTTTTTAGTTAAATCTTCATATTTCTACTCAACATTATGAACAACAGGTAACGTACTATACCTAATAACTTACTACATTAAATAACGATTACCAAAAACTATTTATGAAATACGAAAGTAAAAATACATTGAACGATAAAAATAACGTATTCAAACCGTTTCCGTAGCATAAAGATACTGATTTTAAAATGAATTATTATTCGATCGATTACGCTTTTCTATATCATTTATTGTGTAAAAATCCATATTATCGTTGAAAACATCATCCCCTTAATCTTTTATACCTGTTTATCATTAGTAATTGTTGGTAGGATCTAAAGACCTGTTCACATAAAACAAGGTAACTAGAACAGTAATTAAAGATAATTGGTATTTGTAGTATAAAGTAAGATAGATGGATATTTAAGAAGAAGTATCTAGAGATTTACGTTATAGGTGAGGGCTCATTAGCCCTCGCTTAGAGCATACCACTCTGGAATACCTGCTTTTAGACCGTTCCACGCATGAGAGTATAATTTGCAGCGTGTCACGTTATCATATACTCTACAAGAGTATAGCCTGTAACATGACTCATGATCATATACTCTGCAAGAGTACAGCCTGTGGCATGACATATAACCGTGTTATACTTCAGGAGTGTACCTTACAGCGTAATGTGCTGCTACCTAAATATACTATCTATGAAGATACATAATAATATCCATAGTAATCGTTATGAGAAGCATACTTTTTAAGGGATTATATCAGATAATAAAGCAGTAAAATACATAATAGAAGGCTATTATTAGTTTATTCAATTGTGATAGAAAAGTACTATCATTACTAAAATGAACTATTAGTATATCGATATAACTAAGGTTAGCTTCAACCCAAGTAAAAAACTACTATTATTCTGCTTGATAAATATGGTTGTATTTATTGAAATTTTTGTTTTTAATATTTTAAAACCCTTTATCTTATTCATTTTTCTTACAAGATATGAAATTTTTTAACTTTAATACTTATATTGACATAAATCATTTGGTTTAGGATAGTAAAAGGTTTCTTCTTTCTTTGAAATAAAGATACTTATAATTTCATCTTTTATAATTAAAGACAATGGTCATAAATTGAACGGAGTTTATAATAATTTAATTGCACTAGTGATTGAGTTCTACAGCTATTAATATAATGTACAAAGTTTTTGAGTTCATAAAGTATAAGGATATAGAATACTTAGTATTGGAGGCCATTGGAAACTCCATCACTATTATCAAATACATGACTAAATACACCGACGATTTAAATTAATTTTCCAAAAAAAAAAAAAAAATGAATCATCATTAACGTCTTCTACTTCAATCACAAGTTCAATTCTTACGTTATAACCTCAGCGACTTCAATCCATGGCACCAGATTCCTTAAATAGTTAACAGCGAAATATAAATAGGAAACATTAAGTATATAGTAAATTAACAAGTATTTGGTACCGTTAAATATCATTATCTACTATATAAATACTAACATTATGGTAGCAAATTTGAAACTATTAATAAAATAGTAGGAATCCAACGTAAATCAGTGTCTGTGACAGTCTATCATAATATTAGTAAGGTCGAAAAAAACATGCACGTTACTTCACAAGAGGTACGAGGTTTTCACCTTAAAAAAGATAGCTTTAAGAACTAAACATTATGCCTTTAAATATAGGTAAAGGGTTTGATGAATACTGTTAGCCCTAACGGCCTTATTTTTACTCTATTAAGTTTTATAATATATATTCGTTTAACGAGTTAATATTCTCTATAAGAAAACAATTTAATAAAGGTTACTTTTTACAATAAAACTCTAAGGAAATTGCGAAGTAAATCCCATAAACGATAGGAATGATGTATTAAAAATGAATTTATTAATTTTTCCACTACAAGGTAAAGTCTTTGATTAGTGAGAACCAAGTATTTAGGATAGCTTACTTGAAAACTTAAGCATTATAAACTAAAATATAATCATCTAAACTGTTAACAATACCAAAATATTCTGTATCACGTATGTTAAACTCTATATTAAGGGGACTATTAGTAAAAATTGGCAAATAAAACGAATTAGCAAATACAACCAACTCTCACCGATAATAAATAAGTAAATGAAATGACGACTACATGTTTTACCTCCTAAAAGAAGGAGATACAGGAAAAATATTATAAAATACAATCCTAGATGAATATAAACGACTATTTGAGTGAATAGGAAAAAGATATTAATCTAAATTTAGCCTCATAGTTACGAACGTATAGAATAATTAAATCCCTGCGCAAACCCTTGAAAAAATTGGATAGAGTGGAGATTAATGATCTGTTTATAAGGAATATTATATAATTTATACCATGGCAAACCTTCGATATGTATAACCGCAATATAGAGATTTTCAAGTTGAAAATAATATATTAGGTTAGAAGGAAAACTATAGATACGTTGTATAAAAAGTGCATATTAACCTATTGAAAATATAGCGATGAGGAAAAAAATGGGGTTTTTACCTAATTTATAACACTCTAAAAGATTAGTTAGAGTTTAAGAATCCTTTGAGTAATAAGTTTCAAAACGAAGATTAGTAGAAAATTCATTCTAAATAGTCCCAATACTACCTAAATGTATATATAATTATCTATTCATCTACAAAGAATTATTTTACACAATTTACGTGCGGAAATTCGTAACCCCTATCCATAGTATTTATATGATATATTACAATGCAATGATAACTTATTAAAAAAAATAATTGGTGGTTTTTTATATATCAATCGTACTTCAAGTTTTGAATAGACATAACATCCGTAACATAAAACCTGAATTTATTGATTACATGAACAGTAAATTAAGATTTCAGTATGACTATTATACAGATTGATAATATAAGTTTCATTGGAATTGGTAATTTTGTGATATGATTCGAAATTCTGTAATTGCAAGCTTATCTAAATTTTTGATAATAATAAATACTTACATTCTATTATTATTTTGAATTTGTATAAATTCTGTTCATGATGATAATATTGAATACTTAAGCTACCACAAAAAAGTGGCAAGAAATTAGCATAGTTTAAATCGATAATATTAACGCTGTTCACGCCTAGCAATACCTTGAATAATACTTTTGAGGCAACTATATTGAAACCATATGTTAGTCGTACGCACCCTAAGATTTATTAGATACTATATAATCTAAAAATGAAATTTATATGGATTAAGATTATTGAAATATGCGTTTAATACAGTAAATGAAAAATTTGAAACAAGAAATCATTATATTCACTATCGATTTATCGATTAGAAAAATAATAATCTGTGCACATGGTTCCTTTTCTAACAATGCCAATCTATTGTTATGAATTGAATTTCTTATAATAATCGTCAATAAAAACAAGTACTAAAATACTTAACTTTCTATTATAAAAAACCTCATTCACTGAACGTTAATTAAATTTAAAAGGGTTAAGTAAAAGTTGCTCGTTTTTAAAGTCTATAATATTTTCTCTAACTTTAATATAGGAATTTTAATGTGAGGAAACTTCAATATCGTTGCCAAATATTTTAAGATTACATGAATCCAGGTTTTTTTCCCCACAAACCTACAAAACTTATTCGAATACCTATCTAATTACGATAAAAGAGAAAAGAATCCATTGCATTATTAATGTCATAAATTTCTATATAACCTATGAAAGTGAAGATATTAACGAATTTCGATAAGTCGATGGTGAAGATAACTTTATTAATGCCATAATGAAGGCTATGTTCGACATAGCCTTCGAAAGGTTTATAAATAGATATAAGCTGAACATCGAGATCGAAAACTATATAAATAGGCTACCTAATAAGGTTGAAGTAACTGATAATAGATAGAAGGGTAAATAATTGAAACCTAGCAAATTGAAAGATTACTAGGCTTATAATACTAATTTTACGAATTCAAATGGTGAAGATATTATATGAAGTAGTGACTAAAAACTTGATTTCAGATTTTAAAGTAATAGGAAACGGAAATTCTATATAAATAGTATAGGAAGAAAAAGGGTAAATACTTTAATTACCAAAGAATTATTTTTCAATATACATTAGGACAACGAAAATTTGAAATCGCTAGTACTTAGATACTGTAAATTTCAATGCCAGCAAATTGATTGATAGGTCTTCATTTAACAAAGTGTAAACATTCATGCTTTTGCCTTTATAAATCAGTATAAAAACCGGCTGGTGGTATATGCAACTTAAATTATGCATTCACCACCTAACTTTTCAATACCATCAGTTATTTCGACAAGGATTAGAATAGACAACTCGTTGCAATGTCTAGATACCTATAGGCTAGCTCGTGTAACATTCATAGCAATTTACTATAATATTGATTTGATCTAACCACAAAACTGTATCCGGAACAGAAAAAATAAAATATAATAATTACATAATTCTTCAACAAATAATAAATATTACGTAGTTATAATATTTAATATTTTTATCACTAGCAGATAATCTCAATGCTTATTCTAATTAGATTTAATCAGTTAATTTTACTAAATTTCAAGTATAGAGATTTCTATTTTTGAAATGTCTTATTTAAACAAAAAAATTGAATTCTGATATGGAACTATATTTTATTTAATTCAATACATAGTTCTAATTCCTACAAAAGTTATTTTCATAGGTAAATTACCATATTCACGACGTGTCTTTAAATTTTCAATAGCATCACTAATCAAATACAAATTTAACAATTTTATGAAATACTACTTCTATATTCTGGGGGTTTGCGTTTTTAGTAATAATGTAGGTTATTACTTTATCTTTGTTCCTATCAAATTTAATAGTAATAATGTACGTCCAATATCATTCAATATCAACAAAGACTTAATGTTACCTTTTGATTTCAATAAAGTTCTTTCAATACCATTCGATGATAATAATAGCATACTAGTATAATTTAATAACAACAACGTTATGAAAAAGCCCACAGAGCTTCTATAAAATCTGTACCCTTACTAATACTACAAAACTTCAATAACAGTAATATTTTTCACCTATACTAACACCGGTCATATTATGGATACTACGCTTATAATAATAACAATATTTTTACTATAGAATGACATCGTTTATATTCAACTAAAAAAATTCATAGTACACGCTTTATCCTATTTACTATAAAATACCTTCCGAATTCTTTTACCCTTAATCTATTATTTACATTCTAACTTAACATCATTAAATGTTTCTGCGACTAATAATATTTAAATATTAACAAACATAAAAACACTCTCCAACTATATCTTCAATAGTAACCTTCAACATCTTGCATTTTACTTTGGTAAAAAAAATGCTCTTTCGTAATAAAACTACTCTTCAATAACAATTATAATATTCCTTGTTGGAACAGAAGTTAAATGAAATACAATGAAATTAATTTCATTTACTGTAAGTTGATTAGATTTACTGTAAGTTTATTATATTGATTGTAATTTTATTGTATTGACTGCAAGTTAATTACATTATAGTGGTTAATTCAATTTGAGTTATGAGCTAATCAGTTTCCCATACAAATTAGTATGTAGACCAGCTAGCAGTTTGACAAACTTAAATGAATAAGATCAATACTTTTAATGCAGTATAATAGTTACTTAACCATAAATTTGAATTGACTATATTATAATAATAAAGTCCTAATGATATAAACCAGTGATTATTAGATTCAACATCGATAAACTAGGTAAAAAAAATCACTTTCACGGTGTTACGCCTCACAAAAGCAAGATAGAGGAAAATCTTTTTCGAAGTGACTTAAATGTCACGCTACTGTTTATAGGTAGTAAAAGGGAGAGTTTTTAAGTGCGCTATTGTTTATAAGTTCTTCAAAGTGGTGACGGTATCGCTAAATCATAGAAATATCTTTATTAAACCAGTTTCAAAACTCAAGCATTGAGACCAACCAGAAAACGTCCTAAGTTCCATTTGTTAAAAAGAGGTTACTGTTGGAATAGCAGTCAAGTGCAGTACAGTCAAGTCAACTTTACTTTCAGTAAAGTTGATTGTATGCAGTGCAGTAGGTGCCCACTTCAAAGTGGGACACAGGCCAAAGCGTTTGGCCATACAAATTAGTGTGCAGACCGGCTAGCGGTCTGCCAAACTTAGAACACACACAACTCAATCAACAATATCAACGCAACACCAGTTACTTCGACCACAGTGATTCGAATCGACTATATTGCAACGATAAAGGCCTATCAACACTGATCAGTGCTTATTAGGTTAATCACAGATTAGCTAAGTAGAAGAAAAAGCTACTTTTCATTTACGCTTTATAATTGCGTAAGGTAGAGGGATTTTTTTTTTTTTGAGAAATGCCTTGAGGCTACATCTACCATTTATAGGTAGTTAAAAAGAAGACTTTTAAGTGCGTTTGCTATTCACAGGTACTTGAAAGTGACAACGGTATTGATATTATCGAAAATACCAAGAAACTTTTACTGGACCAGTCTTAAAAAAAAGCGTTGAGATTGACCGCTTGAAAGTCTCTAAGTCAGCAATTTGGTAAACGGCTAAGTTATTATTACTACGGATGCTACTACTGTAAAAAAAAAACGACTAAGTCCCTACACCAAACAACAAATAACCTCCACTACTAACAATGATTTTCGATTCTACCCTTTATATTAAATCTCTATCTATACTTTACTTTTCACTCCCTTTATATTACCTCGATCGTTAAGTTCGCTGCTTCGAGCGAAAACACCACGTCGCATTAAGAAAGCCACGTCGTATGACTCCATGCTAAATCATCAAGTCTCCACAACCCCAAATCACCAAGTCAAACATTAAAACTTATACCATATCTCTTCAACCTTCGTCACAATGGCTTTAAAACACGTAGGATTCGATACTATCGACGACTCTGCCAGGAAGGAGGCAATTAAGGCCCTCGAAACCACCTTCGTGAAGCATTTCGATAAAGATCTCTGGATTAAGGAAACGAACAAAAACTTTACCCCCGAGCATCTTATCAATTACGTTGGCCACTTTATACTCGACATTACTTACAACAATTAAAACACGAGTGTTAAATCTTTTTTCGATTATATCGAATTTTTTGAAGACTAAAGCTTAAATATGTGGAAAAGGATAAAAAAACCGATTGAAGTTAAGGGTTAACTTATGTAATCGATGGATTTTACTACTTTTAAAGGTTGGTAAAAAAACAACCTCGTTAACGTACTTTACAAGTGCGTCACTAATAAAAATCTATAATAGACTTAGAAAGATAAGGGAAAAGGGATTACTAGCGGCAGTAATTTTCAACACCCACATATATATTTGTAAAAATCTGCCTAATCCCAAGTAAATAGATATAAAGAATCGATGGATCTATACCCCTTAAGCCCTTAAATCCATTAATACATTAAGTAGGAGTCCCTCCAAAACCCTTAATACCAAGAGGATTATCGTCAAGTTTCCTACGACGGAAACCTCTAAGCCCACTTCTCTTAAGTCCTTTAACACTTTCAATTTCAATAGCCAAATCAAGGAAAGACTGGATTTATAGGCAAGCCTACTATGGGTACTACTACTAGCTTTTTCCTTTTAAATTCGGCTAAAGATAACTATCCTGTTTACAAACACTAATGAAAGCTTTAGTCTTTTCCCGAGCTACGTGAAAAAGGTCTATACGACTAGTGTATCACATTTCCCTCTCGACGCGTCCCCATAAAGAATACGAAATATACGGTAATTATCACGTTCGTTAAAATTTGGAAAGACAAAGCAAAGTATAACAATAAGCCGTACAACTTCCTCGTCGTCAGGTTACGCCTATTTGTTAATATTTGCCGCCAAATAAAAGTTAAGTTACCAGGTTTTTACTCGCTATTTCCTAATATTCTTACTGGCTAAGGTAAGGATTATTACCTCTGATACCTAACGAATTATACCTCTTTCCGCGAAATTTACGATGAAATAAAAGCCTACTTAGAATATGATATCAGCCTTACCCAGTATTATACAGACTGAAACATTATCAAGTGGTCTTATATATTAAATTACATGAAAGAATCGTAAAGCAAAATAGATCTTTTAAATTAGATGCTTGACATGCTGATACTTTACTAATAGGTAATTGGGAACGTAAAAGCTAACGAAGGTACCTTACTCCAGTAAGTCCGGCAAACAGTTACGGGTTATAAAGAGTTCTAATACGCCTTATAATACCTTAATTCCACTTGCGAAGGGTTTTTTTGAGCTAACTACGTGCCTCATTAACGACCATAACCGCTCGAGTTTCCGGCTCAACTAGTATGTACTTTTAAGCTCCGGAATTTAATAACGAAGAAAAAAAACCCTTTCAACTTTGACTAAATTAATTAAAGGTATGAAAAGCCCAATAAGTACGGTTAACAAAGGGTCCGGACTTCTATCCATGAAAGTGAGTATTTATCCTGTTCAAAATCTTCAAGTTGGCTAAGCAGATTTAACTTAAACGCTAATAAATGTTGAAGTAACAGAAAATGAGGCTATTAGTTAATACGCTATACTATCACCAAGCGTAACGCAAAATAGGTAATATATTACACATAGTAATCTTTTGCCTCAAAATAGGATTATGTAGAGCGTATTACGCAATTTAAAGGAAGTAAAGTTAAGAAGGAGGAAAATAAACCGAAAACCATCGACTAGCACGAAGATACCAATATTAACACTGGTATTAGCCCGAAAGCTACGTAATAACTAGCCAACTATGTATTATTATACCACTTTATAGGTAAAGATCCCTACCGTCGTCATAATACTAATAAAAACTCTAGCCCTATATACATTTTTACCATTCGAAACCGTTACGCAGAGTAAATCTTTTAAGGGATTATACTGGATACATGGGTAATACGGTACTTAATAAGAGGTTATTCACAATACATCGCGTCACAAAGAGATACTAATACTGTTAAGAACTTAACCACGCGGATACAGGTAAAGCCAAAGTTGGCTTTAGCCCTCGAAAAAAAAAATTATCACTGGGATTAACGATAGTGAAGACTGTTGTTAGCTCTATTGTTTTTCACATCTTGGAATCTCCTACTCCCTTTCTTCTTTGCCTTAAAGACATGAAGAACCTTGGCATCAACGTTGATGTTTAGACTGATGAATTGATACATGTCAAGGCTGGCAAGAGGTTTCCACTCAGCCTCAAGTGAAGTCATCTCTGGTTCCATCTTTAAGAACTAGAGGCAGTGGTATTGAACCTGACGGAGGCAGAACTTCGTCAACTACATCAAGAACCCTTAAGTCTGATGAAGATCCCAATGTCGATGACCTTCGAGCCGAATATTGACAAGCTGATGGAACGTCGACGGCGTGGAAGACCACTAATTAGGAGGATACACACTAAAGAGGAGGAAGATTGAGACTACAAGCCTGGAAGGGTATATATAACAGCGTATGTGTCTTAAAGGAAGAAGTCTGACGAAGAACTTGCTCTTAAGCGACATGCCAAAGGCATTATTAATACGCCGGGTAAGCCTTTTAAGTAAAGTAACCAAGTAGAAATTAACGGCCTCTTATTATAGGAGAGTTATACAGTTTGTATCATTAACGTAATTAAAGGGCCAAAATATTATTATCTTTAATTTGAGAATAATATACAAGGTTAAGGGTAAAACCATAGACCAGTCGTACGAAAAGTCACGGTTAGTCGCCTAAAGATATAGTAACAAAGGTAAAAACTAAATCCTTACTTAATTGTCTATAATCCAAAAGATTAATTAGTATTTAATCGTCGTTATTGATAATAATTTAACTTTTAGAATGAAAGGTTAGTTTATACTTAATATCTGTGATATCATGTAAACGTATACGTAATTAACTACCGATCTTTAGCGAATTATACAATTAAAACTACTATAAAAACTAAAACACAATTTTTCGGCTAATACGATAATATATTATATTAAGCCTTTATATGGATTAATCGAGGTTAAAGTCCACTGGATTTTAATGTACTAGGTATACTTTGAAAATAGGCTGGGTATAAAGACTTTAATATTTAACTCATACCTGTTAATTATAAAGGGTGAAGACTTTAATATCGTGGGTATATAAATTAATAATACCTTTTCCTCCGAAAATATTAGGTTTATAACGGTAAAACAACATGTTATCGAAAAGTTAGGCCTTTAAAAGTATAAGCTAGTTAAAACGTTAGTTAAAGGTATATAATTTGATTTTAACGGATTGTTACTCTGTATCTATAATATTAAGGCTAAAAGCGACACTTATATTAGCCTACGTTAAAAAGGGTAAGCTACGAGCCTGATAATTATAGATAAGGCTAACGAGGTAAAGATATAGAAATATTTGAAGTAAAGGGCCCATATGAATTATATCGTCACGCTATGTTAATCAAAGATATTATATGATCTTTCCATTACGATATAAGTATAACACCCGTAAAACGAAAACTTTAACAAGTTAAATAAACGGATTGAATAATAAATAGATTGTATGGAAAGAAAAAATTCAATATAATTTCGATAAATTTAAAGAAGGGGAAGTTCATAATCTTTATTAACGGGTTATTTGCTAATAATATCAACCTTATATCGTAAATCGGGTTTTAAATAATATTCGTTAATAAGGATCAGTTTAAAGGATAATTTACGATTACTGGAAACCTTATGTATTAGATATTTATTAAGTGTAAATACGTAACCTAAAGTATATTAACTTCGGAAGTTTATGGTATAATAATAGGCTTTAATATCGGTATGGTAATTAACGGTATATTAAGGATTATTACCAAATAACTAGGTTTTCCACCGATACCTGTAATAATGTATACTGATTTCCCAAGCCTTTACAAATATTTATTAAAATTAGGTACGACTAATAAAAAACTCTACATAATAAACGTAATAACGTTGAGGAAGATATACGAAACCCGAGAAATAAATAAATTTCGGTAAATTAACGATAAAAACAACCTTACCAATACCATAACTAAGGCTACACTTAATAATGCTTTAGAAAGATTTGTGGATAATAATACGCTAACTATACGAATCGAGGGATACGTAAATCGCCTATCATGTAATGTAAAAAAATAAGGTTACCCTGGCAAATTGGAAGACCGCCAAGTTAATAGTGGCGATAATAGTAATTTAAATTACTGGCAAAAGGTACATAAGTGTTAGCATACTTGATTTGCGCAGGTTTATGGCGAAGGATTTGTACACGAGATTTAAGGAACGGAGGCCTTGGAAGGGTGGAGCAAAAGGGCCACGAAGAGCCGTAATTAAGGTTGATTTCAGTACAAATTGATCGGAATTAATAGGGGTTTAGCTTGTGGATTGAATAGGGATTTCAGAGGTTACTATCAATTGATGGCAGGCCACGCTGGCGTGCAGGCACAAAACAAAAAGCCGCCTGTATTGGAATAGCAATCAAGTACAGTACAGTTAAATCAACTTTACTTATAATAAAGTTAATTTTACATACTGAAAATTGACTGCAGTTTATAGGATTGCACTGCAAGTGTAGTGTAGTAGGTGCCCACTTCAAAGTGGGGCATAGGCCAAAGCGTTTGGCCATACAAATTAGTGTGTAAACCGGCTAGCGGTCTGCCAAACTTAGAACACACACAACTTAATCAACAATATTAACGCAGCAACAGTTACTTCAACCACAGTGATTCGAATCAACTACGTTGCAACGATAAAGGCCTACCAAGAGTTACTAATTTTCTAAAATCTCTAAAGTTGGCAAAATGCTTAGTTGCTACTGTAAAATACTAATGTTGGTAGATCTCAATCGTTGAAACATAGTAGATTCTAATCCATGGTGGAAGTAACTGGTATTACATTGAGAGTAGTGATGTATTACTTCTAAGTTTAGTATACTGCTGACCAGTCTACATACTAATTTGTATGGGCAATTGCTTAGCCCATATTCTAAATTGAATTGGGCAGTCCCTATAATTAACATACAATAAATACCGTCAACGTACAGTCATTATCATCAGCTTAGCTGTACTGGAATTCAATTACTATTCCAATACTAACGATGTTTTGTTTTTGTAGTTATGTACCAATGTGGTAAATAATCAATCAAAGGTAATCATTAATCTCTCAACCATCCCTATCGAAATCTACTCCACTAATATCAACCTATTTCGCATACAAATTAAATTTCATTTAAAATATTCCAACTCATTGTTCAAAACATCAACTTCCACCATTTTAACATACAAATCTTTCATCAAAAATATATACCTTATTAATCCTATATTTTTTGCTGATAAAATTAAGTATGTGTTTCGTACTTATTTTCTTAATAATTTTCCGAATTAACAGAACATTTCTATCTATTTTCATTTTATGTGAAATAGTTTATATATCCTTAAGTATTTTGGTTAACGTATAATATTTGAATATGTTTTAAGGCGTCATTAGACGTAGCGTTTGATATAGCATAAATGAGGTTGTTTTTGCCGTCAATTGACCTGAATTCGTTAATCTATAGAACTGTTAGTAGGCTTTTATCGTTGAAATATAGTCGATTCGAATCACTGTGGTCGAAGTAGCTAGTGCTGCATTGAAATTGTTGATTGATGTAAGAGTTTTAAGTTTGGCAGACCGTTAGCCGGTTTGCACACTAATTTGTATAGCTAAATACTTTAGCCTATGCCCCACTTCAAAGTAGGCACTTACTACACTATACTTCTAGTGCAGTCCTAAAAATTACAGTCAATTTGTAGTACGTATAATTAACTTTACTATAAGTAAAGTTGGCTTGACTATATTGCATTTAACTGTTATTTCAACACTAACGGCTTTTTTTTGTGTCTGCACGCCAGCGTGGCTTACTATCAATTGGTGGCAACCTTCAAAATCCTTCCTTAATCTACAAGCTAAACCCTAGTCAATTCTAATTAATTTGTACTAAAATCAACCTCAATTATGACCCTCTATAGCCCTTTTACTCCACCCCTCCGAGGCCTTCGTTCCTCAAATCCCGTGCATAGATTTTTCGCCATAGACTTATGTAAGTTAAGTATGCTACCACTTACATACCTTTTGCCAGTAGTTTAAATTACTACCATTACCACATTTTTTATCGCTACCATTACCCTGGCGTTCTTTCAGTTTGCCAAAGAAACCCTGTCCCTTTATGTTACGTGACGGGCGGTCCACGTATCCCTCGATTCATATAGTTAGCGTATTACTATATACAAACCTTTTTAAGGCGTTATTAAGGGTAGCCTTAATTATAGCATTAATAAAGTTATTTTTGCCGTTAATCCACCGGAACTTATTGATTTTCTGGGCTTTGTATACCTCTCTTAAAGTTATTACGTTTATTATTAAACGTTTTTCATTAATCGTACCTGATTTTAATAGGAATTCTTAAAGGTTTCAGAAATTAGTATATACTATATAATATCGGTAGTAATCCTAAATATTTGGTAACAATCTTTAATGTGCCGTTAGTTACCATACCGATGTTAAAACCTATTATTATACCGTAAACTTCCTAGATCAATATGCTTCGAGTTATACGTTTATACTTAATAAATGTCTAGTACATAAGGTTTCTGATAATTATAAATTGCGCTTTCAATTCTCCTTGTTAATGAATATTATTAAGAAGCTGATTTACGATATGAGGTTAGTATTATTAGTAAATAATCTATTTGTAAAAATCATTTACTTTGCCTTTATCAAATTTATAAAAACCATATTAATTTCTCTTTTTATATAGTCTATTCACTATTAAATCCGTTTATTTAACTTATTAGAGTTTACTTTTCATAAGTTTTATATACGTATTATAATAAAAAGATTGTACAATAATTTTGGTTAATATAAAGTAGCGATATGAACCGTACGGACTCATTATTTTTAATTTATTTATAATTTTACCCCGTCGGTTTTGTTCATAATCATCAAGCTTATAGTCTACCTCTTTTAACGTAGGCAAATATAAGTGCCATTTTCAGCCTTAATAATATAAATACGAAATGATGATCCATTGAAGTTAAGTTATATACTCTCAACCAACGTTTCGATTAACTTATACTTTTAAAGGCCTAAATTGTCGATAGCACGTTATTTCGCCGTTATAAACCTAACATCGCTGAAAAAAGAAGTGTCGTTTATTTATATACCCATGATATCAAAGTCTATACTCTTTATAATTAATAGGTACAAGTTAAAGATTAAAGAATTTATACAGAGCCTATTTTTAAAATACGCTTGGTACGTTAGGAACCAATAGACGCCTGCTTTAGCTAATCTGTATTAAGGCTTAATACAACGTATTATTGTACCAGCTGGAAACTTGTCTCAATTTTTTTAATAGCTTTAGTAGTACAATCCGTTCAAGATCGGTGGCAAACTACGTATACGCTTACATAATATCACGGCTATCAAGTATAAACTAACTCTTTATGCTAACAGTTAAACTCGTAATAATAACGACGATTAAACTTTAGTTAATCTTTTTAATTGTAGTAGATTAAGTTAAAATCCAGTTTTTACCTTCATTACTGTATCCTTCAACGATTAACCGTAACTTTTCGTACGGCCGATCCATGGTCTTATCTTTAACCTCATAAACTATCCTTGATTTAAAGATAATAATATCTTAGACTTTAAATTACATTAACGGTACAAATTCTACAACCCTCCATAATAGGAGGCCATTAATTTCCATTTAGTTACTTTTTTCAAAAGACTTGACTAATATATTAATAATACTTTCAGTATGTAATTTTTCGGTAGGTTCTCCGTTAGACTTCCCCTTTTAAAACAACTAAGTCTTTATATACTCTCTTTTAGGCTTATAGTCCCTATCTTCGTCCTTTCTTGAAATGTATATCTTTTTATTAGGTAGTTATTTACGCCGCCAACGTTTTATTAGCTTGTTAATAATTAGGTCGAAAGAGTTATATTAGCTAATTCGCTCGGCTTGGAGGTCATTAACATTATAATATTTATTAGATTTAGAAGGCTCGAGGGGTTTCCGATACGGCTTAACCTGTGTAATTCGGAAAGTTATAAGGCCGTTAATAGTTTTAACTACTACGTTGAAATTAATAATACTTAAAATCTTATACAACTTATCCTATTTTCCTGCCTCTTTCCACATAAAAACTTTATTTTAAAAGGGTAGTAATAGTATATCTATTATTAAATATCCATTTATGGTGTTAAGAGCATTATTAACTTAGCGGTGTACTGATTCCTTCCTCAGCTTTTTTTAAGGA
Source organism: Anisogramma anomala (assembly GCA_038502455.1). Taxonomy (NCBI): domain Eukaryota; kingdom Fungi; phylum Ascomycota; class Sordariomycetes; order Diaporthales; family Gnomoniaceae; genus Anisogramma; species Anisogramma anomala. Next base: position 12,088,887 of record JASMMZ010000011.1, on the reverse strand, counting down.
TTTATTGTATACTATGGCACGTTTTTAGATACTTAACTAGGGTGGCAACTTAGCTATTATACTTAGGTAAACTCTAAATACCAGTAAAGTTAATACAAATCCGTCAGGGTAAATAATATCGTTAAAAACTTTTACCGCCATTTAATACTGTATTTTTTAACTTATAAAATTTCTGATTTCCAATATAAAGATATTGTGGGCCCTTTACAAAAGAGCTTATACCTTTTCAATTTTACAAATACCCTTATGAAATTTAACGGGAACCTAGTTACACTAAATTTTTATTAATTTTATATTAACTGATAATTCCATCGTAACAAAATTAATATCAGCATCGTAAATTAACACGATTAATAGAGAAAAATACGTATCGATCAATAAAGTACGTAATAAATACTATATTTCCTTTATCGTAATAGTCTTAAAAAACTTAACGCCGTAAAAAGCCGTAACAGAATCCACAACGTCTAATACTAACTTACCGTCCAAGTAAAACATGTTTAAGAAAACTTCTGAATTGAAGTTTTAAATTTTCTTTAACGTAAACTTTAACTTTAAAAGGAATTAAAAGTATATTTAGTAATAGTAGCAAAGCCGCTTAATTATTTCCAATGCTAGCTGATCCACATCTTCATAACCAGCTACCTTTAAAACCCTATAAAGCCTATCAATTGCTAGGTAATAAAACCTACGATGTAATTAACAAAATTTTGTCTCCATTAGGTTTAACACCACTACCTTTAGCCCTTAAAGATAAAACTAAAGATACTCATATTTAAGGCCAAATGGAAATCTTTTACCGACCTTAACTTATATCAATTCATTAATCCAAAAGTTAACGTTAATGCCGAGGTTTTTCATATCTTCTAAGCAAAGGAAAAAGGGGGTAAGGGATTCTAAGATATGGAAAACAATAAAGCTAACAACTGTTTTAACCGTCGTCGATCCCAGTAAAAATAGCTCTTTTCTAAGGCCAAAGCCAACCTTAACTTTACTAATATTCGTCTAGTCAAGTTCCGTAATAATATCAGCATTTCTTTACAATACGATAGATTACGAATAACCTCCTATTAAATACCGTGCCGCCTCCTCATCTGATATAATGCCTTAAAAGACTTATTTTGCGTAATGGTTTCGAATAGTAAAAAGGTGTATAATGCTTGAGTTTCTATCGTTATATCGGCGGTAAAGGTTTTTATCTATCAAACGATACAAAAAGGCGTAGTCGATTAGTCATCACGTTACTTTCAAGCTAGTGCCGATATTGGCGCCAGTATATTTATTTCAGCCGATAGCCTTTAACTTGTTTTCTTCCTTTTTATCTCTGTGTCTTTTAAATTATGTTACTTGATCAATATAATCTCAGTTCAAAGTAAAAGGGAATTAGTTATAATATATTACCTGTTTTTCTCTACGCTCGATAGTAGTATAAAGTATTAACTAGCAACCTTGCTTACCGTAAATCCAACATTTCTTTATGTTTAAAGTAAACTTATTTAACCAGCTTTAAGACATTAAAAAAAATGAATACCCTTCTTTACAAATAAAGGTCCAGACCTTACTTTAACTAACCGTATTAATCGGGTCTTTCGTACCGTCGATTAATATAATACGAATAGGAAAGATATTTTTCCTCGTTACTAAATTCTAAAGCTTAAAGGTACATATTAGTTGAGACGGATATTAGAGTAGTTACGGTCGCTGACAAAGAACGTAATTAGCCAAAAAAAAACATTTATAAATGGCTTTAAGGTATTAGAAGTCGTATTGAAACTTTTTGTAATCTGTAACTGAATACCAAACCTGTTAGCATAAAGTATCTTCGCTAATTCCTATGTTCTCCATTGATTCTTGGAAAAGAATTAGCCTATGAAGAATCTAATTAAAAAAAATACATCTTACTTCTTGACTCTTTTTTGTAATATAATATGTAAAACCACTTCACAATATTCCAATCGGTATAGTATTAGGTAAAATTAATATAGTATTGAAAATAGATTTTTGAACTATTATAAATTTCGCGAAAAAAGAAATAATTCGTTAGGTACCGGAGGTAATAATCCTCGGTTTAACCGGTAAGGATACTAGAAAATAACGAGTGAAAAACTAGCAACTCAATCTTTATTTAACGGCAGACGTTAAAGAATAGGCGTAACTTAATGTCAAGGAGGTTGTACAACTTATCATTATACTTCTCTTTTCCTCCTTAAATATATTAAACGTGGTAATTACCCTATAGTCCGTATTATCTATAGGAACGCGTCGAAGAAAAAAAATGATATACTGGTTTTAGGAACCTTACATATCTTTCGGCTAAGGAAAAGACCAAGGTTATTAGTATTAATAGGCCGGATAGTTACTTTTAGCTAAATTTGGAGGGAAAAAGGCAGTAATTGTACCCAAGGTAGGCTAGCTTGTAAAGCCGGTTCTTCCTTAATTTTGCTACTAAAACTAAACGTACTAGGAAACTTAGGGGAAATAGTCTTGGAGGTTTTCGTCGTAGGGAACTTAGCGATAATCCTCTTAGTATTAAGGGGTCCGTCAAGGTTTCTATTTGATTAACTGGTAGACTTAAGGGTTTACGAGGTATAAGTTAACGAATTCCTTACGTCTACTAATATAAGTTTAGATAAGTTCTTACAAATATATATATAGATGTTAAAGGTTACTATCGTTAATAATCTTTTTGCCTTTTACTGAGGTCTATTGAGGGTCTTCATCCTTAATACATTTTTAAAGTAGGTTAGCTAGATTGTATTCCTTCTCTTTCTTCGCAGGAAGTTTAACTCCTCGAACAAATAGGTCGAGCCTTAGTCTTATCTTTACTTATCTTTCCGCTTTTTTCCACATATCTAAACTCTAATCTTAAAACCATTTTTAAAAGTCGTTGAAGGCTATAAGTCTACAACCAATTCTAGTGGTGTTTATATCAAGAATAAAAGAGTCAATTACTTTAGTTAAATACTTTAGGGTAAATTTTTCAGTAGCTTCAGTAAACTAGAGCTCTTCGTCGTAATACCTTTCGAAAAAGATGCCCAGGTCCTTAATTTCCTTTTTTTGCTTTTGGGGTCGGTAATGGCTTTAAAGTAAGTGTTTACGGTAACCATCTTAAAGTTTAAGCTTCTATAGAACGTTTACAACATATAAGGCGAAAGACTTGGTAATTTTAGGCGTAAGAACTTAACGATTTAACGTGGAGTCCCGTGACGTAGCTTTCTTGGCGCGACTTGGTGTTTTTCGCTTAAAGCAGCGAATTTAACAATTAAGATAGTGTGGGGAATGAAAAATAGTGAAGTAGGGCAAAGGTTTGGTAGAAAAAACAAAGTTGAAGGTTATTTTGTTGGTGGTAAAAGGCGAAGGTTAAAAGTTGTTTAGCGTAAGAACTTAGTCGTTTTTCTATAATAATAGCACCCTTAGTAGTATTAACTTAGCCGTTTGCCAACTTGCCAAACTTTAAGAGTTCTGACAGTCAATCTAAACGTTTTTAAAAAGGATCAATAAAGTGTTTTTGGTATTTTTCAATAGCGATACCGTTGTTTACTTATAGACTGCCACGAATGACTGTACAGTCTATAAATCTTCCCCAATTGCTGCCGCGAACAACTACATAGCATATGAAAGCCTTTCGAAAAAACTTTGTCCCTACCTTGCCTAAAGAGATAAAACATAACCGGAAAGCAACTTCTCCTTCTACTTAAACAATCTGTACTTAACCTAATAAGCACTAATCAATAGTAGTAGGCCTTTATCATTGCAACGTAATCGATTCGAATCACTATAGTCGAAGTAACTGGTGCTGCGTTGATATTGTTGATTGATGTGTGAGTTCTAAGTTTGGCAGACCGCTAGCCGGTCTGCACACTAATTTGTATAGCTAATGCTTTGACCTATGCCCCACTTTGAAGTGGGCACCTACCGCACTACACTTGAAGTGCAGTCCTACAAACTACAGTCAATTTGCAGTACGTACAATCAACTTTACTGCAAGTAAAGATGACTTGACTGTACTGCATTTGACTTCTATTACAATAAGAACATAATATACCACCTTTAATACTAGTGAGTCAATTATAAAACACTTGTTATTGGTTGTTTCGAATTTAAAAAAGTATTCATAAAATTCACAAGAGTTAGTATCAACAACTATTAAAATTGGAGTTCATTTCTAAGATATGGTAATGATAATTAATATATCGTAGGTTATTGTATTGATATTAAATACTATTGTTATACTGTAAACCTTCGATACTAATACTCTTCATATGACTCGTTTATACTTGACCACTAACCAATACACGAGGATTCCAGTAATCGAAAATTATTCATGGAATTCATTCTATTGAACGAAAATTATAAATAATTTAATATGAAAGGTGTAGTTGGTGTTGTTTACAGAAAAGCTGTCCGCAAAAATATTCAACTTTGTTATTATTAAATTCACTAATATCATATGAATACCTCTATTCGAATTATACATTGAATATTATTTACATTTATTTAAACTATTTGAATCTTGATCTTTCAGATTATAAACTTATACTATAATCGATAGGTTGTAAAATTTATTTGGGTAACATAATATAACGATATAGAGTACTTAGGCTTTTATTTCAAGTATTTTTACAACTTCGAAGTTTATAATTATTCATTTTGAAGATAAATTTATTTATATATCATAATAGTCTTCAATGTTATAAATACCTATTGATAATCAATAAAAATGATGTTATATATCTCTAATAAATATTTTAAACCACTTGCATTTTCAAAAACATGAATTCTCAGGAATACTAGATTGTAATACTCTAAGTCTAATAGTTTATAAAGAGATTATTGTAAATCTACATACCAACAAGACCGAAATCTTCACCTTATATTATCAACAGACATGATTTAAACATTAATGTCCTTATAATTAACCTATTTTTGAAATACATTAACTATACCAAAAACAAATTAATACTAATATTAATCAACTCATAATACCACTTAATATAACTTATAACCGTTCCAATTAAACACTTATTTCGTAGCTCCTAGAATAACTTTCATAATATAATCTGTTGCAAATTAGTAGCGAATTATACATCTGTTTATGTAATATTACCACCATCAAAGATGAATCTTTCCTTTCCGCCAATAGTTAAAATAACAGCAATTATAACAATAAAATTAGAACGAAGATTATTAATTATAAGCGATGAAATATGTATTTAATTTTTACCTTTTTGACCATATACATGAATAATCAAATTTAAATATTGATGTAGCTGATCTTTAATTTTTCTCTCACCTTAGTAAATGATTCTAAACTTAAAGATCGTTATATATTATCTGTTTAACTATGTCAGTATCTCAAATTAAAGTACGCCACGAATAAAAAACCTATTAATCTTTACTTGATCGTTTTTTTTTTAAATGTTTGCCGAATTATTAAGAATATTTTCAATATGTAGCTTAACGGCTAATTAGCCATCAGATTTCTGATTTTATGAAACTTAAGCCATGATATATAGTTTTCCATATTTCCAATCTTCATTGAGATTCATTTCTTCATTATATATTTACTTTTCAAATAGTTGTCTACGTAGTCCTCATTTCATGATATTGTTAACTGTCTATTTAAAAGATTGGTTTTATTAAATAATTAGGTTTAAGGATTTTTATGAAACTTGAAAAGTATTTTATACACCTTAGCTTACGTAAATCAATAGATAATTAAACTGTTACAGGTTTTAACCATTATTTTTAGCTTCATGATACTTAAAATGTTACACGATTTATTTCATTAACCTAATTTTCTTCACGTGAAAACTGTACTTTAAAAGGTTCAATATAACACGTTAATTATCCACTTTCCATTCCTAACAATAAATATTTTATTTATCCAACGCCATATTGATTCTTTCTTTCTTTCATTCAAGGCTTAACTGTATATGATAGCCCTTTGCTACGTATTTGATAATATAGGCGATTTAATAATATTAAATAAATACACGCCTAATACTAGAAAAATTGATGCTAAATCTTTGGTATTGTTGGAATGGTAGTAATTAAAGGACAATAGGTCAACTTTACCTATAGTAAAGTTGAATATACTGATACAAGTTGAGTATATTGTTTTGTGTATGCCTACTGTATTGGCTGTAAGTTAAGTACAGTATGCACCTACTTTACACTAGGGCACGGGCCAAGCAATTGGCCATACAAATTAGTACGCAGATCGGTTAGCGGTCTGCTAAACCTAAAACAAGATATTCACCACTTGACTACACAATACTACTGTTACTTCAACCAATAGAACCGACAACGTTGTAACGTCTAAATCTCTACCAATAGTGATCAGTACTTATTAGGTCAATTATAGATAAACTAAGTAGAAGAAAAAGCTATTTTTTAGTTACGTTCTGCCTTAACAACGGCGGCTAAAGTATAGGAAAGATTCTTACGAAATGCTTTTATTAGTACTATACTAGTCTACAATGGTAGGAAAACAGAAAAGAATTTTCGGTTACGCCAGTCCATAACGGAAATCTGGAAGTAAACGACGGTATCGTTACTTAAAAACACTAAGAAATCTTTACCAAGTTCTTTTCAAAGAGTATGAAGATTAACTTCTAAAAGTGTCAAACATCAAGTTGGAAAACGGTTAAGTTAGTACTTCTGCGAGTACTACTACTGCAAAAACGACTAAATTCAACAGATAAACAATAAATAACTACCGAGCTTGACTTATAATAGCAAATGACATTCGACATTACCCTTTACACCAAACATTTGCCCCTAATTTACTGTTTCTACTTTCCCTATACCAAATGAATCGTTGAGATTGCTACTCTGAGAAAAATCACTAAAAAATACCAAGTTACGCTAAGAAAGCTACGTCACTCAACCTTACGTCAAATTACCAAGTTTCCATGCGATATTACATAAGGTTATCAAGTATCTATACCACTAAGTCAAGTTCACTTTACGTTAAACTATCAGGTAATATATAGGCTTAAATCTTGAAATAACACCTCGTTAGAAACGAATAAAAGAAATTAAAATTTTCGTAACATTTTATTCAAGCTATTACGATTTAAAGCCTTAGGTTCGAAATTTAATAACGATTTAACGGAGAAATACCTGGTTAACTTCGTCGATAGCTATATAGTTGATCAAGATATTGGCAAACAAATAGACTGTAGTAGCTACTCTTTCCATAAATACTATTATTTATTTAATAACTAAACTATGAACATATAAAAGAAAATTGAAAAAAGGAATAAGTCGAAGCTTAAGTTAAAACTTGAACGATAAGGGGTTTAAATATTAATATAGGGTGTTATAAAGCTATTAGAAACTCTTTTCGACCTAGCTTAACTTAAGGAATACTTTTAAGATCCACGTACTAAGGAAAAGAGTATTAAAGAACTTTAACGCCATTATATACGTTTTAAAGAACCTTCCCTTTATCTCTAGTTAAGTTAAACCTTTTTATACATTAATTATAAAAAACCTATTAATTTGTTTGTTAATCCAATAAATTTACGTAACAACATGAAATATATACTTAGCGGTAGCAAAACGCACGAAATAAAGGTTGCTAACACATTAAAATGTATTGACATTGGTGTACTACACTGGTAAATTAAGTAAAATCGGTAAATACTTTAAAACGTCCAAGTCTCTATTAACCCCTAGATTTTGAATTATAATTGCCAAGCCTTTCAAAAACCTCTACATAGTAAGTTTACCTACACATGAGAACCTATTACAAATTATACCACGGGAATTTACCCCTCGGGCTAGGAGACTAGAAATTTCTCTGAACACCGAGTATAGGAAGCCCTGAGGATTAAGTTATAAAGAAACATTGATAAAGATTGGGACGATTATCGCAAACTTTCCCCAAACCCTATTAAAATGGTTAATATTAACCTTAAGATTCTTACAGACTTAGCAAAAATCTAGAATGATATAGAAAAGTATAACGGAAAACCTTACAACTTTTTTGATATAAACATAATACTATTTTTGAATATTTACAAATAAATAAAGGTTTCCCCTTCTGGTTTTTGCTCATTCTTCTTCGAAATCCTTATAGGGTACGCTGAAAACTACTACCCAATCTTCCTAACCTGAATAACCAATTTCTGCAAAGTTTACAATAACATGAAAAGCTACTTCGAATACAATGTCCACCTTACCTAATACTATACAAACTAGTCTACTAAGAGGTAAACCACGATAATAACGAAAAGGAAAAAAGAAAAAAAAATCAAATAAACGTATTCAATTAGATATTTAATAATCTGATACTATTCCCGCAGGTAATAGAAAAGGCCTACGCTAGAAAAACTACACTTTGAAAGCAGGTACGGGCAGTTGTTACAGGCGTTAACGACTTTTAATACGCCTTATAACGTCTAAATGCCACTTACAAAGGCTTAGCTAGTTACTCTCTTCGCTTACAATTTTAACAACATATATACCAAACTTACTCTGTATATACCCCTAAACTAATGACTTCTATAACGTCGAGAGAAGAAACCTTATAGTAATCAACTAAGTCGACCGCAAATACGGTTATAGATGCATTTAACGCCTAAAATCAATAGCCAACTTAACGCCAATAGAGCCAAAATTTAAGCGGATTTGTTAACCATAAAAATTACTATCGTAATAGTAGAAAAAGATATTAGATTTATAGCAAGTTTGGATACAAATTAACCCCCCCTCCCCTCGCGCGTTGAACGTAATAAAAAAAAGATAATATACTATATCCAATACCTTATTACTTCCGAGTAAGACTATTCAAATTATATTGTAAACTTTGAAGGCAACGAGGTTATGAATAGTAACAATACCTTTAAATAAATTAAATAGTATATAGATACTTCTCATAATGCGGTATAGTAATTAGCCGACCATGTTTTTATATACTGTTGAAATAGTCAAAACCCTTATCTTTACCTTAATCAAACTTTTAACTCTTTACATACTTTTAATATTTGCAATCGTTACGCGAACCACACTTTTTAAGGTATTATAACAGATATAAAAACGTTAAGGTACTTGATAGGAGGCTATTTATAGTACCTAAAATTATGGAGGGAAAGTACTATAACTACTAAGATTAATTGTTACAATATTTATAAGGCTAAAGTTAGCTTTAGTTTAAGCGAACAATTATTATTACTGGGAATAACAGTAATTTAAACTGTTATTATCTCGATTTCATTTTATATTCTTTAATCTCCTACCCCTTTTATTCCTTACTTAAGGTATATGAAAACCTATAGCATTAACATTAATATTAACACCGATAAACTAATTAAAAACAGCGAAAAGTTTCCTTGCGCTTTTAAGTAAAGATACTTGTAGTTTTATTCTTAAGGTCTAAAAGTGTGGTTTTGAATCTGACAAAGCCAAAAAATATTTCATTATACCGGCGCTTTAATTGCCCAGTTCTTTAACAGGTTATATAAACTTCTAAAGTGTATAAGATATAAAAATATGAAATAATTTGGTTTAAAAGTTATTGAAAAGCTATATTACCATTACCAAATATACTCTTAAGCCCACCAAAGATTTAAGTTTACAATAAACGATGACAATAATTTCAATTACAAATCTTTTTTTAATAAAATTTACCTAGATAATAAGCTTATTTTTTATTTTATTAACTTCGCAAATTCTTTTTACGATACTAAGTTGCTAAAATTCCTATCAATAATAGATACGTATGAAATGTTAAGTATACTGTAAATCAACATTTATTTAGGCCTACCTAACGTCTTTGTCCACAATACTAGTACTAACTTTATAGCTGCGGTATTTTAGAAAAATACCAAAATAATAGGGATTTATTGCAAATAAGTGCCTTGAAAAGCCCACTAAAGTATAATGAAGATTAAAAAGGCATAAACAATACTTCGCCGAATGTATAATATCCTTGCATTAAATATTAAAAACTTTACCAACCCATAAGCACGCATTTAAATAGCGGTAAATAGCTTGAACAATATTGTGAGCCCTAACGACTTAGTGCTAACTCTACTAGTCTTTAGAGCATACTTACGACTAACGAATAAATCTCCGCTATTATCAAGTACTTAAAAGCAAGTTGTAACCTATGGCAAAACATTGGAAGAACTTCAAAAGAAATCGATACGCTGTCGAGTTAACAATGCGCTTAACACCAGAAATAACCTTACGATAATCGATGTACTTGCTTTACTATTATAAAATACAGTTTTTATAAAGCGGAAGACGGGTAAATAGAAGGGCCAATACAAAACCTTAAATATCGTCAACTTTAAAGTACTTGTTAAAACTACTCACGGTTCCATAATATTCCTTACCACTTAAGTCAAGCCTTATATTAGAGTAACTGACAATGAAGACCCTTAAGTCAAACAATCAAATTAATATAAACCTCCTTTACCAGTTATTAATAATCCGATAAAAAGTTTCCGACGTGGATGACCTCTGAAAAAGAGGAATATTGAAGAGAAAAAAATATACACCGGGTTGTATCTACAATGCTTTTTGGGTAAGCAGAAAAGAAAAAAAAAACAAAGACTTAATACTAGAGCTTCAAATATAAAGTATTATTAAAACCTTCGGCAAACCCTTTAAAGAAAGAGATAGGATTGAAATGAACGGCTTATTAACTCAAGGAGTTAAATAATTTGTATCGAAAGTCGAGTTTTACTTTCAAACCCCAAATGTGACGATCTTTAAGTCGAAAATTATCCACGAAGTCAAAGGTAAAACTATGGGATAGCTGTACTAAAAATCACGCTTAATCGTTTAAGGATACGGTAATAAAGGAAAAAAATAAATTTTTACGTAATCGCCAACAATTTTAAAAATCCGTTCATGATTGGTAATTGTTTGAACAACAAATTCACTAGCTAAAATTAAAGTTAAGTTTATATTTAACAACCGAGATATAACGTAAGTATATATGTTATTAATAACCGACTTATAGCGGATTATTTGCTAAAGTTACTATAAAACCTACGTGTCATTTACCGTCTGGGGACTGTAATACAATATATTAAGCTATTATACAGATTGGTCGAAATAAATGTCTACTAGTTTCTAACTTATTAATCGCAGTTTAAGTTACGGCTTGATATAAATTTTTTAATAGATGACCCGTACCTATTAGTAACGTTAAAGAAGGACTTCGACCGAGTAGGTATACAAACTAACGATACCCTTTTCGTTAGAACAGTTAGCTTTATGGTATCGAAACAGCAAGCGATTAAAGACTTCAAGTTCTGAAATTACAAGCCGGTTACGACGTTAGAGAAAAGCAACGAACTTGACTTTAACAGATCGTTCATCCGTATACTTGGTGTTGATACTGGCCTTAATTTTCGCCAAAAAGACTAAGGTACTGATTTAACTATAATCGATAAAATTAACGTAGACAAGGCTTAACGGTACCTGAAATAATGTACTTGTAGCAGTTATATAGCTACCCTCTACCAACTAGGGGCTTTTTACAACCTATTTATTATGGTACAAGTACAGGACCCGACAAATAAAGACTTTAACTAGTTAAATAAGAACATTAAATGTCAGATGCAAAACCTAGACCGAGGAATTAATATAATCACAATTAACTTGTCGAGAGTCAAATTAATAATTTTTAAGAATACATTCTTTATGAATAGACTTCTTAATAACCCTCGTTAATCATGATGAACGGGAGGATAAATTCAATATTATTGGAAATTTAATTGATTTAACATTTTTTCAATGTAAGTGATTATACGAAATGTTGTAGCTTTAAAGTTTTACGGTATAATATTTGGTTTTAATATAGTTATAACATTGTGGGAAACCTTTAACGTTATTACTAGGCAACTAAAGATTCCTTTTATCCCGGTGGTAATTTGTACAAACTCAAGAAGCCTATTCAAATACATTTCGAAACTCGAAACTACCAGTAAAAAACGCCTGATAATCAACGTAATGACACTTCGCGAAGTCTACGAAGATAAGGAAATTGAGAAGTTCCGATAAATCGATCGAAAAGACAACCCTACTAACATCATAACGAAGGCGTCACCAAATAGGGCCCTTGAAAGCTTTATAGACAGTAATATACTGTTTATACGCATCAAGAGCTACGTTGATAGGCTACCTAATGAGTTTAAGTCACGTGCCGATAGATAAGAATACGTTGGCAAATTGAAAGACTGCTAGAGAACTAACTATAACGATCTCTATAATTAGCACAGCTAAATTAAAAGTTTGTGAAAGCCTATGTGGAAAAAACATTTTATAAGAATTGATAAAATCGGACTTTGGAGGCGTAGAGTAATTAAAGTCAAATAGGGTCAATTTAACTGTAAATGAGTTTAATTTTATAAAAAAGTCAACTGAAATTAACAGAGGTCTGGCCAGTTGATGAGGACGTAATTTAGTGATTACCAGATAAGATTAGTAAACTACACTAACGTACGCATACAAAATAAAAAGCCGCCAGTATTGGAATAGTAGGAATTACAGTACAGTAGGTCAACTTTACTTAGAGTAAAGTTAACTATACTAACTGTAAGTTGAGTGTATTGTTTTATATGGGCTTACTGTATTGGCTGTAAGTTAAATACATTATACACTTACTTCACACTAGGGTATGGGCCAAGCAATTATCTATACAAATTACTGTGCAGACCGGCTAACGGTCTACCAAACCTAGAACAAAACATCCACCACTTAACCACGCAATACTACTGTTACTTCAACCAATCGAATCGATAACGTTGCAACATCTAAAGCCCTACCAATAGTTAACTTAAATAGATTATCTTCTTAATAAACTTATTAAATTAGGTAAATTTACTGAAATAGTTGTTCTATTACTACAACAATAGTTTACGATTCTCCGTATTACAAAAAAGCATTCCTCTTTACTTTAGGCTTAATCAAACTTATAAAACCGGATAAATATTTTAATTCCGCTATTCATTAATTTCTTCATCTTAAACTTCTTTTAATTGAAATATAAGTTTAAAATAATCCAATATATTAAAGTTCAATTCAATATATTTCAAAAAAACAATTTAATATTTTAGTACAGCTTAACAATTTGTTCTAGTTAATTTTTTAGTCAATTTAATAATAACGAAGTTTTTTTTGTTTGAAACAAGTATTTTTATAAGTTGAATAAAGTTTATAAGGTATGAAAAAATTCACTACTAAACTTTATAAAACATATATAAAATAGATAAAACTAATATTTATAATGAAACTAGGCTTGTAATTATTTTAGATAAGCTTAAGAGAATAAACTTAACTAAGTAAAATAGAATAAATTTGAAGATCTATCTCTAACTATGATGTTAATACCAGAACCCTCTATATATATCATATAACATAGAATAAACTTCCTATTCAAACGCTAATTACATCAGACCTTATAAACTTACGATACCTCGGATCCGATATTTCGGATCCGACAAGTAAGCTTCCGACGCAAACTATAAATATCCAGGGATATGCTACACCATATTGCAACACTACTACTGTACCTACGTTCCTATGCCGCAATATTCTTATTCCTAGCTGTCTTCGTCGAAACACTCCTTCTTGGCACCGACTGCCCGTTTTCACGCTCTTTTCTACACCCTACGACCCTACCATGCTTCGAGCTCATCGCATACGCCGCTGACTCGCCAACCTGTTCGCCCTCCTCCCAAAATGCTTGGCCCCGCCCGCGCCTTTCGAATAGCCTCTCCTGGAACTCCAACATGTGTCGCCTTTCAAGGCCACAGGCAGCGTGCCATATCCACGAGGCTGGCGCACTCGGGCAGTCTCTTCGGAAGAAGACTGCCCACCCTCCCTTTGACAAGTCGTCTTTTGAAACTGCTCGTTCGCACCGCCCGCACCGCCTTCCCCGCCGTTTCCGCCGCCGCGCAACGGAGGCCGGCCTCGGTAGCCTCTGTTTCGATAGAGAATGGTGCGCTAGACGAGCTCCACCGGATCAAGACAGCGCAATGGGTTGCTGATGGCATTCGCAGTCAATGACGACGATGTCGGCCCGATCGAGGAATACGACCGCCGCGTTGCTGCAGGCCGCCTGAAGAACGATGAGCACCAGCGAGGCAAGCTGTCTCATGGCCTCCATCCTCTGGGGCGCAATCATTAACACAAGCGGCTGTGCTAGGAATCATTCAGAGTTTACAACGCCTACACGAGGAGCTCAGACACTACGATGCCCCAGCGGTCGTCCACCCGAGTATCGAGCACTGGAAGCCGCGTAAGTCGCTCTTTTCCTTCTTCGGAGGTGGCAAATCGAAGGATACTGCGCTCCGAGACATACCGCCGGGCCTCCCCCGAGGACTATACCTGTACGGAGACGTGGGCAGCGGGAAGACAATGCTCATGGATCTCTTCTACGAGACCCTACCCTGCAGCGTCCGATCCAAGACACGGATACACTTCCACAACTTCATGCAGGATGTACATAGGCGGTTGCACCGCCTGAAAATGGAGCACGGAAATGACATGGACGCCGTCCCCTTTGTCGCGGCTGATATTGCAGAACATGGAAATGTGCTGTGCTTTGACGAGTTCCAATGTACGGATGTGGCGGACGCCATGATCCTGCGGCGGTAGGGCAGCGCGTTTCGAACCGAGTTCCCACCTTCAGCGCACTGACTTTGGATTCACAGACTACTCGAGGTCCTTATGTTGCATGGTGTGGTGCTTGTCACCACCTCCAACAGACATCCCGACGAACTGTACAAGAATGGCATCCAAAGGGAATCCTTCGTCCCAGCTATCCACCTCCTGAAAAGCAGACTTCACGTCATCAACCTGGACTCACCTACAGACTACCGGAGAATCCCGCGACCGCCGTCCGGCGTCTACCACACACCAGTAGACGCCCACGCCTCCGACCACGCCGAGAAGTGGTTCCGCTTCCTGGGCGATCCCGAATCCTCCGGGGCGCACTCCGAAGTCCAGCGCGTATGGGGTCGCGAAATCTTGGTGCCCAGGGTCAGCGGGCGCTGTGCGTGGTTCACCTTCGACGAACTCATCAAGCAGCCCAAGTCCGCCGCCGACTTCATCGAGCTGGCCCGCTCCTACGACGCATTCGTCGTCACCGATGTGCCGGGGATGACGCTGCGGGAAAGAGAATGGGCCCGGCGGTTCATCACTTTCATCGATGCAGTCTACGAGTCCCACGCCAAACTCGTACTTACCACCGAGAAGCCACTGACTGAGCTGTTCACATCGAAAGACGAGATTGCAGAGTCTTGGATGAAGGAATCCGGCGCTGCGGAGGTGGACGTTAGCCAGGAGGGGGTCAAGGAGCTTATCGAGGACCCGCAGAAACAAGCCGCGAAAGTAAAGGGGTCGGCACTATTCGGCAACGATGAGGAGGTCTTTGCATTCGTAAGTGATTCTCGAGTTCCAACGGCTCATTTGCATGTGTGGGCTCGAGCCACGCTGACGCACCAGACCAGTCCAGAGCGCTCTCGAGACTCACAGAGATGGGCTCCCAGGAATGGGTGGAGCGCGGCATGGGCTTGGAGCAGAGGGGCGGCAAGAGCGAGAAAGACGACTTCTTGAGGGTTCGCTCGAAACAGATGGAGGATAGCATGTGAGATGTGATGTTGGTCGTCGGCGTTTTGGCTTTGCGCGCATAGATTGATACCTTTGCTGCGAGAACTGCATAGCGACGTGGTCCACGTGGATTTGCATGCCTTTACATCTATCTACCCACTGGACAATCAAGACTTCCCTCATCGCCATGCCGATTCTTCTTCGCACCAGGCATCACTTCAGGCTGCTTTCTCCCAGCGGGTGAGTTCCGTTGGCTCGAGCGCGGAACGAAGGGGACTTGGAGCAACTCGAGGGAGAAGACACCAGCTCCACTGAACATCAGAAGGGTGTGTCTTGTGTGCTCACAATACTCGACGGACAACACATGCAGGCACGTGTCTCATGCGAGGGTTCGGTTCGGAGGAGGGGGCGGCGGATGGAAGGGTGGAAGTCCACAGGGGGAGGGCGAGTTGGCATGTCCGCGTGCGGTGGCACAGCCAGCGCGCTCTGCTCATATGCATTATTTGGCGAGGGGCCTGGCTTTGCCGTGGAGGACGGGTGGCGACTTGCTCAGCAGTCCAACTGCTCGACTTCTTTTGTGGACAGGCTGCGTATTTTCATTGTGGATCTTATGGTATGGCTTCCACCCTTGGGCGGTGGTGACATTCAGCACGCTCAGACCGAATTTGGCCGAGTGGCATTCCTTCCCACAGCAACGGGAGGTGGTCTTTGATAGGGTGAATGCGGCTCGACGTCCAGACTCTGATATTGATGTTCCAGAAGACAAGCCTGCCGCCCACATCTTCGGCACTCTAGCCATCCGCGCACGGCAGGAACACTTGGCGTCAGTGTCAGGTGGCATGCTCCTGAAAGCCGGGAAACAAATTGCTCTCGCGTCCTGCCCTATTAGGCTATGTCGGTTTCACTTCCTGCGTCTGGGCCAGCCGGAGCCCCGGATTTGTCGTCCGGCCGCACGGCACACGGGCGGTGACTGCCGCAGCTGGATCCCCATCATATTGACAATGACGAGGATCATGATCATTCACCAGAAGAACGCAGCTGTATGGGAGCCGCAACCTATTTGGTCTGTCATTACACTTGCGTTTCAACGCATATCACAACCCTATCCAAGCCAGTCAATGTGCCTACATATCGGAGGCTTGATTTCTGTAGCAGATACAAGTCGTAGAATGGGGGGAGGAGGGGGGATTGGAAGGGGATATTTTTCATTCATGAGAGGAATTGATCATCAAATAAGACACTCCGACGGCACGGTGCCGTCTTCCAAGGCGCCAACTGCCACCCGAATCAATCTAGACCTCACTGACCGTGCCCGCGTTCCGGTTGCGTCCACTTCTTTGCTTTGTCGGTAACCATTCAAATCACTTGACCAGAAACAAGATCAGATCGAGAGTCTCACTTCAAAGCTTCTGGAAGGAGTCTAAGGCTCCGAGGAACATAGCATAAGATATCCCCCACCGCCCTGTGTTTCTGTGAGGGCGGATATTCGTGTCCATCCCACGGACTCCTACAGAAGAGACAGCAGTGCCAGAATTTCAAAATTCGAGTCCTACGCAAATTCATTCAGCATGATCATTCTCGTGAAGATGCATTTTCAAGTACTCATCACATTGCTTGTCTCGGCGGTCCAGGCGACCCGAGTCCTCGTCCCCTTCTACTTGGACCCATCTCAGGATGTCCAGGTCCCGGAAGTGAGTCCGCTGCCCAAAAGCGCTGTCCAAAAGAGGAACACAGGCAATGAGAGTGAGCTAACCTTGAAAACAAGACGGCATGGAATAACATCTACGCCGCTGTGGCCGGCAACCCTGGCGCTCAGTTCCAAATCATCCTAAACCCCAGCAACGGACCAGGCAACAGCAAACCGGGCTACAACAACGAGTATATCAGAGGCGTCTCCAAAATGAACTCATACCCCAACGTACATACCTTTGGCTATGTCCCTACGGGCTACGGAAAGCGAGCCGCTGCCAATGTCAAGAAGGACATCGCGCGCTGGGCGAGCTGGAACACCTACTCCGCCAAGAACATCTCCGTCAACGGCATCTTCTTCGACGAGGTGCCCAACTACACCCGCAAGGGCAACACCGACGTCGCCTACATGGCCGACCTGCAGGCCGCCGTCACGGCGCAGCTCGGCCGCGCCGCGCCGTCCTTCCGCACCTTCTACAACGTCGGCACCCTGTGCCAGCACCCGGAGTACTTCAACCCCGGCATGGCCGACTTCGTGTGCGTCTTCGAGGACGCGGCCGCGCGGTTCGCGCCGGCCACCGCGCTGCCGGCGCGCGTGCCGGCGCGCGGCGCCGCGCAGGCGTGCGTGCTGCTCGTCGACTTCGTCGCGAGCGGGCTGCCCGCCGCGCGCGTGCCGGCCTGGCTGCGCCTCCTGGCCGACGCCGGCGTCGGCAGCGCCAACATCCTCGACTACAGCTACGACCGCGCCAACAGCGCCGACGCGCCCGCGGCCCTGGGCACCGTGGCTGGCGTGCTTGCGCGATAGCCCCCGGCGTCCGGCTGGTAACGACATGGGTTTTTTTTTTTGGGAACGGTATTTGCTGGCCATCAAGAAAAAGTGTCTTGGCGTGGTTTACAACTATTTGTCAGACGTGGTATAGCCGGCCGTGATATCTATGATGTTGGCAATCAGGGTTTTTATGATGTGGCTGGTGGCAAGTACGTCGTACATATATTCATGGCTTTTTGTATACTCTTTGATCTCTACTTTCAGGCATTTCCTGTAGGATATTGGGTTGATTACCTCTGGATTCATCCATTTTCAAGATCAAACATGGACGATGAGTTTGGTAACCACCTTTACTCGGGCCAGAGAGCATCGTACAATACAATACGGTATCTGTATTTTTGTGCCTATCTCATAATCCGCGTGACGGTGTCCTGCTTGGCTGGGTGCACTTGTAGGCAGACCATCCTCAGTGCTTTCACACTCAACATTGGACTTGGAGCCTTCACCGTCGAGAAGCGAGATGACATCAAGCTTTGGCAAGAGATTCCCGTAGTAGGCTTATTTGCGCTTCTAGGAAAGTTTTCCTGGGAGTATTGCAGGCCCGCAAGGTTGAAACCACAGGCGGCGCATGGGACGTGATTTGGTTCGTATTTTGTCCTAAATTGGTAAGTATACCGTGCAGTACCTGAGTGTAAAACCAAGGTGTATAAAGAGTAGGCAGAGTGAGTAATTACACAGTTACACCAATGCCGTCTAGACAAGTTTCCATCGTTATCACTGCGGGGCCAAGCGGCGGAGTGGCAGGCTACTCAAATGAACGATCGTGAGTAGGGTTTTGTTGCTCTATCAAGGGCTATAGCGGGTTGTGGGGTGCCTAAAAGTTGTAATACGAAATCCGGAACCGGCCCACCTCATTCACAGAACCCAAAGGAGGTGCAGCCTTTGCAAATGATCATAGGGAATGGCACACTGGCACAAGGGGAAAACGACGATAGTAACGGACGACCTAACGAACAAACTAACTAATGGTGGTCGTTGGCCTCTGATGGTATAAGAGGGGGGTAACCAGGCCATGTGGCTATGTTTTTTCCCCCTACTTATGTTACGCCTTATTTTCTGGGGTGAGATATCAAGTTTGTTGATAGGTCTTGAGAAGTTGCAACATTGTCGATTCGAATCGGGGTCGAAGTAACAGTAGTATTGCGTGGTCAAGTCGTGGATGTATTGTTCTAGGTTTGGCAGACCGCTAGCCGGTCTGCACACTAATTTGTATGGCTGATTGCTTGGCCCGTGCCCTAGTTTGAATTGGCCACTTTATTGTCAGCTGACTTGCAGTTAGCATAGTTAGTTTAATCAACTTGGTTGTATTGTAATTGATTTGATTGCATTGTACTTGAATGCAATTTTAACATTGACGGCTTTTTTTTTGTGGTGTTAGTGCTGGTGTTAGTGCGTTTTGTTGGAACTACTTTTCAGCTACATAAGTTTTCCCTTATGTTAACTCCACTGCTATTTGTATGATAGGGTTACTCCTTACCAATTGCGATCCCGCCACGAAATGCTGTATCCACTTTTGTACTCGAATTTTTTAATTCATATCATTACACATCTAATTTAACTGTGCCAGTTAATTGATTTTGTATTGTTAACATTTTTAGCCTCTTGGCCGTCTTTCAGTTTGTTGGAGTACTCTTGTCTTTCTCCTTGGTCACTGTTACATAATATCTTGATAGGTGGCTTTTTGACGTAGCCTTCGACTCGTATGGTTAGCCTATTGCTATCTATCAACTTTTACGGGGTTTTATTCAGTGTTTACTTTGTTATAGTGTAAAAAGGGTTATTTTTGCTATAGAGTTATTGGAATTCTTCGATTTCTTTGCCTTTATAGGCTTTATAAAAGGTTATTACATCGATTATCAGGCGTTTTTTGTTGGTTGTTTTTAGCTTTAACAGGTATTTGAACAGGTTGTTCGAGTTGGTATAGATGACGATCGAGATAGACAGAATCCTTAACTGTTTGGTAATAATGTTGAGTGTTTTTCATATATATATACCCATATTAAAGCCGGTTATTATATAGTATACTTCGGAAGTAAGTATGTTTTGCGTAACCCTTTTACATTTAACTAAAATTCAATGAATCAAGTTCTTTATGATAGCGAATTGATAATCTTATGATTTATCTTTATTAACGTTTATTATAAGGAATTGGACTTTGTGACGATATATTAGTGTTGCTGGCAATAGAGCTACCCATGAAGATTATCAACTTAGTCTTCAATAGGTTAATAGAAACTATAACAATCTTTTGGTCCAAATTCTTTATTTACCAATCCAACCTTTTGCTGAGTCGATTGTAATCCTTTTTAGTTGGATTTTGGGTTTATGCCGTAACTGATAGATAATACGATGCCTCCAGTTGGTATATGATCTCAATATAGCTGTTATGAGCCTGCTACTCCAATTACTTTTGAGCTATTTTCATGTCAGTTTTGTTAATTTTGTCCAGGTTAGTGCCTGTGCCTTTTTGGCAGAAATTAAGGTAGATGTTAATATTGTTAACATTTTGCGGATTGATGTTTCATTGAAGTTTAGATGTTTGCCTTTAGTTCAAGTTATAGCCAGTTTGTAGTTTTAGAATTTAGAGTTTTTAATTGTATGTCATTTTGATGTTACAAAACCATTAAACCTAAGAAGAAGGATATTATTAGTTTGTATACCCATTATGTTAAAGTTCTTATTTTGCGTAATTAGTTGGTATGGATTGAAAGTTGAGGATTTTATTTTGAGTTTTGATTTGGAGTACGATTGATAGTTTATAAATCAAAAGACACTTGTTTTACTTGGTTTATATAGTAGTTTAATGTATCGTATAATTGTTTTAAGTAGGTATTTGTTACGAAGTTTTTCAAGTAATTTTAGTAAGATAATCTTTTATCGAGTAGTAATTAATTGCGTTTGTATTTGAGTAATATTACAGTTATTGAAGTTGAACTTCTTATTTGTTCTTGTTATTAAACTAGTTGTTAATACAATTACTAGGCGTTAGCTTATTTTCTGAACTGTTAAAAGTGTGTGAGAATTTAGGTTTTACTTTTATTACCGTACCTTTAAGCGATGAAAAAAGACTTTTCATACGGTTTACCTATTGTTTTACTTTTGATTTCGTAGATAATCCTCCATTTATAAATTACTACGTTTGATTTATAAAGGTTAAAGTCGTTTTTAGGTATAAATTATAGGATTCTCTTTATAAGGAGTCCATTAATTTCAATACTATCGTTCTGTTTACAGGGTTTGCCTCAAGTCTTGATAATTATTTGTGCGCGGAGCTTAATGGATAAGTATTGATTATGATTTTATCTTTTTAACCCTAATAGTTGTGTATGTGCGCTCCAATATGTATTTCTTAACTTTATTTTTAGTGTTCCTCTATCTTAGTAGTTGGTAGAGTAGCCATAGTTTTATCGGTTTATTAATTACGGGGGAGGGGGAGGGTTTTGTTGATTGATTTGTTTGTTTTCATGCTTTTTATGGCAATCGTTCGTCGTTTTGATGTTGGGCTTGACCTGAGCTTTGTAAAATATCGCAGGACCATTAATAGGTTTAACAATTACTTTTAAATTAGTAATATTTACGATTTTGAATAGGACCTCACCTTTTCCTGGTTTTCGCCATAGAAGGATTTTGCTTTGTAGTGGAAGAGTTAGCATATAAATTGTTAGAAGGTTGTTTTTGGTGTTAAGGGTATTATTGATTTGGCGCCTTGCAGATTCCTTTCGCAGTTTGTTCAAATTCTTGTCATACGCTGTAGCCCTTTTTTAAGTATTTGTTAATGGTGGAGATTTATTCATTGGAGGATAATATATTCTAAAGACTAGAAACTTGGGTAGTAGGTCGTTAAAGTCTATGGTATTATTTATGCTTTTCACTGTTATTTAATAACAAGCCTCATAGCTCGTGAAGATTTCAATTTATAATGTAAATGTCAGTAAGATCTCAAGCCTATAAGTTTTACGTGAAACTAAGGTCTTTGAAGAGTAATCAGAATAATTGGTAATTGTAGTATATAAAGTTGATAGATTTGATGTATCAAAAGAAGCATCTAGAGGTGCACGCTATAGGTAAGAGCTTATAAGACCTTCACTTAAAGCGTACCACTATGAAATACTTCTTCTAGACCGCTCCACGCATGAGAGTGTAATCTGCAGCGTGTCACGTTATCATATACTCTGCAAGAGTACAGCCTATAGCATGACACGTGATCGCGTATGCTTACAGAAGTGTACCTTATAGCGTGATATACTGCCACCTAAATATACTATCTATGAAGGTATATAATAATATTCACAGTAAAGATATTATACGTTATTCGAAGTAAAGCATATGCCTTTGAACATTCCTTATATTTTAATAGACTTTAAAAGATATTTGTTTGTATTGAATCGCTATTATTTTAGCTCTTGCTTCGAACTTTGCCATATTAAAATTGGTGTTGACGTCGTAGATAATAGCGTTTGGTAGCCTTCGGTATATATTAATTCACATTATATTTATCGTTTCCATAATGTTTTTTGTCGATAACGACTTGAAGAACTTCATATTGTAAAAATAGGTTATCGAATTTACAACATAAAAAACAGGTTTGTTATTCAAGTAAAAGACATTAGCTAAACTTTTACAATTTAAGTCCTTGTTGTTTTTTAGTGTAGACTTCTTATTTTTGGGTGTTTGGGCGTGGATTAGTTAATGATAATAGCGCTTTTCAATTGTTTTTAAAGTATAGTACTTTACATTTTTATATCCTATGGACTTAAGTATTTTATATCATTTTTCGATGGTTAGGTGATTGAAACATCGTTGTAACTAACGTATTTCCGATTTAGTCAATTTTATTATTATTTTTAAACTTTTAAAGGTGGAATTACAAATGTCTCTATTCAAATGAGAGAGGAAACATTCGAATATCCTCTATTAGTTTATGAAAGTTGATATTAACATTAATACCGAGGATTTTTAATTTTTCCTAAATTAATAGAAAATAGAACATGAGATTTGAAGATATAAAAGATGATTAATTTAAAGATTATTTATATAGTAGTTCATGTTAATGATAATATTGTTCCATCTAATCCGAAATTCACTTTATGTTGTATTGTGGAGGGAGTACTGCTACAGTAAAAGTTGCCTGGGGCAGTTTTTCTTACCTTCTCACATGAGTACACCTTCTCACGAGTGCACCTTCTCTTCTTATGAGTCATCCTTCTCATAAGTACTTATTGTTATACTTTGGTAGATTCCTTTTAACTTAGTCTTCAACTTCAATTAAAAACCAGAATACTACTATACGTTTGTACGTACACTTAGCATAACAAATTGTAGCTGTAAACTGAGATTTTACTTAGAACTAAACCAACCAATTGCTGTAAAGTAATTAAAAAGTCACTAGCATAAACTTGTAACCATATAACTTTGCTACTAAAAAACAACAACCTTCTTTATATTCCTCTTCCTTTAATTTTACTTTGTTTTCGTTAAGCTTTGTATATGAGTCTTTAATCTCGACATATAAGTTAGCGAAAGTTATAAGCGCTGGGTATTATACTACTAAAAAAGCTTTAAACTCCTTGCCGTACACGTTAGAAAATTTGTGTAAAGTCAACGGTTACTTTCCTTTTACTTTCGTTAAAATCCCCACTTTCGCCTACGCGTATACCTTTACATTTACTTACAATATCTTCGTCTACGAGTTTACGTTATTATACCTCTTTAGCCTATTCTTTATTTATATCTTTTGCCACTTTGAAATTCGGAGAGATATTTTCGGTAGCGGGCCCTATTAGTAATATTAAAGCTGTGAAATTCGTGGCAAACCTGCATCGCGAGTTTGAGGAACGCGACGCAGCGAGACGTGCGGAATATAACGCCGTTATGAGGTTCCTCGGCAGCTTAATGGTTGAAAGTCGTTATTCTCGTGACCGCGAACTCTTTTTTCACGCCATTATCGCCAACTTTCGCCTATTTTTATAATCTCCTCGGATACTTTGGAAGGAAGCCGCCATCGCCTATATAAAGGGAAGGAACGTGAGTCTTCTCGCCGCCGCCTCAGGACTTTCTTTCGCCGCCGCCTCGAATCTTCTCGCGAACGTCGCGAACGCCACGATTCTTTTCGCCGCCGCCGTAAACCTTCTTGCGAACGCTGCAATTTCTCTCGCCGCCGCGAGCCTTCCCGCGACCATCGCGATTCCCTTCGTCGCCGCGAGCCTTTTTGTGACCGCCGCAAACCCTTTCGACGCCGTTGAAGTTCTTTCTGAACCCCGAATACGATATCTACCTAATACTTGGCAGGCAGCACTCGCCGCCTAAAACGTAAAGTAATAAGAATATTTAACCTCGAGTATTCTAATCTTTAGGATATAAGAATTATTATAATAGGTAAAAACATGGTTTTTATCGATGTATAAAGCTCTTAGCAACGTTTAAATACCTTTATAATTTTTTTTTCCATATTTAAAGAGTTATATGATAGAAATTTTCTCTACTTTATTATAAGGATAGATTATATACTGGTAAAATACCGAGGTTATTTTTTTACGAACGTCATAAAATGTCTCGTTGCGGCCTTGATTATATTATAGACATTTTCGTCGATTGTTTTGCTATAAACTCTGGACGAGTTACTATAAAGTTTAAGGAAGTTAAATTCTCATTACGCGACCTATTAGACTATAGGTATAGGTTACGTAAACCTATATAAATTAAATACGATAAGTAAAAGCTATAAATTAACTAGATCGTTATAATTAATATTCAATCCGTATTAAAACTGGGTATTTAATAGTACTTACTACCTTTATATCGTAAGTAAACTATAAATTTTTTTTAACTAAAGTCAAAAAGTCGAAAACCGTATTATTATTAGTAGTAATTTGGCGTTATCCCAATTATTAGCCTTTGTCGAGAAATATACGCGAAAGGTACGACTCGCGGTATTTTCGAATAGAAAAATACTAATCTCATCGGGACGACTAGTTTCTTAAGCTCGAAAATAACGCCAAAAGGTACGAAAAATTCCCCTTGTAGGAATACAATCGCAAACGATATAATTATCGTTTTCGCGAATATATCGACCGAAACCGTGGTCGGAATAAACGAAAACGTAATCTTAATAAATGAAAACATGATAAATACTGTCTTCGTGATGATCTAAATTGAGATATCGAATGTAATCGTAAACATAAAGTCAATAATATATAGTTTAAGGCAAACGATACTAACAATTTAAATTAGAATTATTTTAATTATTTATAAACGCTTTTACAAGTAAACTTATACTACTCGGGTAATAAGGTGAGTGATGTAATAAAGTTTACCTATACGATTTCTAACCGACGTATTTACGTGTATTATAATAAAAATTACGGTTCGCGTAATAGCTTATTTAAATATTTAAATGCTTGTCTCTAGAAAAATAGGGTTTTTTAACGACATAAAAAGGAATATACGATAGCTTAACCATATATAACCTATAATTAGCTTAAATAATATCGTAAATAATACGGATAATCTTAATACTATTATAGCTAAGCCTATTAACGAGGAGGTGGTACTTGTTATAGGTGGCTATTGTTACCTATAAATTGCTGTATAAGTGAGTTTTATAGGTAAAAATCATACACTTTATCTCGACACGGGCGCTGGTAAAGATTTCGTATTTAAATTTTGGCTAAAAATAAACTTTCCCGATTATATTATAATAAACGTGTTTATAACGAAGCGTAAAACTATTAGTAAAGTAATGGGTTCTTTCATTAGTTTTATCACTAAGGTACATTAAACACTTTATACCCCTGAGCATAAGTTTAACGGTATTTGTACCTTATTATAGGAAATAATTAAATCTTGGTTTATCGATTGTCTAAATGCAGGCGCTTCATTAACAAATTATTAGATAAAGTTTCGTGGTATAAATATATTAATATGGAGGAATATAATTTATTTTAAAAAATAACTATTTCGAGATTACTTTTTTTGTATATAAAGTAGCCAAATAACCTATGGTTCGTATGATCATTTTTAGCATTAAGGTCTTCATTTAACATGGATAAACGATATACATCGTAGTCGAATATACTACCCTTTTTAAAAGCAAATCCTTTATATTACATCTTAGTATCCATGTACTTTTAATAATTTAATTAACGTTATTATTCCTTATATAATACAACTTTATAATTCTACTATTAAGTTAATCCGCCTTACGTAGTATATTTGTCTGGGAACCATCGTAAAATGCGAAGATAATGTTTATTTTTAGCTGAAGTGAACGGAAGTTATATAAAACCTTGTATAAGCTATAAAATGTAGTAATATATTATTTATAATGGTATAACCTACCGAAATAGCTTTTAATAACTATTAAATTTCTTTTGGTTTTATGAAACCTTAGAAAAATCCACCCTTATTCCGGCAATTAGTACCGAATTTAAGTTGGACTTTCCAACTCTCCACGTTATTGTTGCGCTCGCGAGTACGCCTTCTTTTACTATAACCCTTATAAAACCTTACTTTACTACCCCTTTTTTGGACGAAATAATGTATTTAATTTAAGAATCTAGACTCCCTAAGGTAGTAAACCTTACTAACAAAAAAGCCGGTTTTATTCAACCTCGCGATAAACTACGTTACTGAAATGCCTCCTTTAATATATAAACACCCGAAAATATGCCTATAATGAAAACCATATACGGTACTTATATTAACGCGATTAATCCGAGGCAATCTATTCATCATAAAGTGTTTGCGAACGATACTTAATAATGTAAAAAGATATCAGTTTAATTAAAATACCTATAAATGTTAGAACAGTATTGAAATGGTATTGCATGCAGTGCAGTAGGTCAACTTTAATATAAGTAAAGTTGACCGTACTGCAAGTATATTGCTTTGTGCGAACTTAACGCATTGGATGTAAGTCGAGTGTAGTACACTGCACTTCACTCTAGAGTACGGGCCAAGCACTTGATCCTACAAATTACAGTGCAGACCGGCTGGCGGTCTGCCAAACCTAGAACAATACATCTACCATCTGACCATACAATACTACTGTTACTTCGAAGACCAATCGAATCGACAATGTTGAAACGTCTAAGGCCTACCAACAATAAATTAAACAATAAAGGTTTTACTAATTAACGGTTGATAATATACTAAACTTAACGGTTACCTTTATCTGATATCTAAACGAAACGAAAAACTCCTCGGTTAATAGTTCGATACTATTTACGAATAATAACGTATGGAATTTTTCAACGATATCTTACCATTTACGTTACCGATATTTACAATATGGAAAACTATATAAGAAATAAATAAAAGTCGGGTAATAATAAATTTACGAATACTTAACAAATATGTTATTTCAAATTCCTACTTATTACCTCGATGAAAAGATATTATTGAATTTATTCTTGGTAAAACATGAATTACAATTATAAACGCTACCAAGCTTTTCTTCTAACTTTTAATATATACAGATTTTCGCGACCGATTTACTTTCGTCAGCCATAGTGAATTCGAATAAAATAAAGTTGTTGCTATAGGTTTTCGTAATTCGCCTTCCTATACTTAACATTTTTTAAATCGAATATTTAAGGAATTTCAGCCTTTTCATCGCGTTTTTATCAACGACATTGTTATTTTTTTCAATACGTTCGAAAAACACCTTACTTATTTCGAAGTTATATTAAGCTTTTTACCAGTAAAAGCTTTGCTTTATCGCCAGACAAATCTAATATCGGCTTCTAATTAGTATAAGTTTTAGGATTTTATGTAAACGCTTTCGGACTTTAACCACTAAAAAGAGAACTTAAGATTTTGGAAATATTTTTTTCTCTCGTAACTTAAAAGCCCTCGAGATATACTTAGGGGTAACAGGGTTTTTAAAACCAATGATACCTTATTATGCCCAGTTATCAAGCCCACTTTAAAAACTTAAAACCCCCTATCAATATAAGGAAGAAAATAAGGATAACTCGAAATCAGCAACCAAAAAAAGAGGTTACATTATACGTAATCTAATTTTATGCAGCCTGAGCCTAAATAACGATAGTTTTTCAAAGCCGTAAAAGCCTAATTATATAAATAATTTCAATTATACCTCCTAAATTCAACACGTTAACCTTTTTTTCAAATTAACAGAAGTTTTAAACGCGGATTCGGTATTATAATTTTTTACTTAAAAATAGGTTATTTTTAGTAACAAAATCGGCCTATTCCAATAATTGTTATCGAATCAATAACGTTTTTAAGTCATTAATTTACTTAATTTAAATCTAAATATAGTTCTTTGAAACATAAAGTTACATATTTTATATCGGCATATAAACGCTTACGAATAACTTTGGTTAATAACTCTTTACCAATTATGATTTTTACCGATTATAAAGTTATTTGAGGCGTTACAAATTAAACGTCTTTAAACACAACATTTATGAATAAGGTAAATCGATGACTAGTTAACGTGTTAATTTACCTTAATTTATATTTACTAAATATGGTTTATGTACCAAAAATACTGAATTTGATACGAAATGCCTTTAATCGCTTACTTTACGATGAGGACCGACAACCTTATAGGATTAATATACCGGTGTTAGATTAAATTTTCAATAAGCTGCTAACGGTAAATCAAGATTGAATAATATACTTCACTAAGACGTTAATACTCAACGATATACGACTTCGGTTTTAACCTAGTTATTATAAAAATATTATCTAGCGTAAAATTCTACAAGATCTCGTAGACAATAAGAATAATAAGGATATGCCTTTTAATACTTTTAAGTTCGGATACCTATGTCGATTGGTTAATCGTTTGTTATATAATCACTTGTTATATAATTGCGACGCGAACAGTTGTAAAAGGCTTATAGTTCCTTTAACACTTGTATAGGACCTTTTTGCCGAAGTATATGATAAAAATACTATTTCGGACCTAAGATAATAATAGCTACCTTAAACGTAGTGTATTTTCGTTAGAAAAGTAAGCTTGTAAAATTATATATTAAGAACTACATGTATTACGGAGAGTTATGTAACGATAATCAAAAACCACTTAGTTGTTTCAAACCTATTTAAACACCCGAAAAACCAATATGTACGATTTATATAGACTTTATAGTCGTATTGCCAAGAATACTCTTTAAAGGTTTACCTTGAATATTATCTGGAAGGGAATCTTTCGATATTATAATGCCTATTACATATAAAACGTCCAAACTAATGCTCTTAATTCCTAGCTATACGATGTATACGGCCGAAAATTAAACAGCTATTTTGGTTCGACAATTCCTATTATATGACTAGCCTTATCCACAACAAATCATTTCGGATAAAGATATCAAGTTTATATTGAATTTTTGGCAAAGTTTATAAAAAGGATTTGGAATACGTTTAATAATAACGACAACCTATTATCCACAAGCGAAAAGGCAAGTAGAAAAGAAAACCAATTAATTAAATTAGTGCTACGCTACTTTATCGTAAAATATCTTAAATAACATTAGTTCGATATTATACCAGCCTTGTAATGTAACCTTAACAATATTTACTTACGTATCTTGGAAGCTAATCCACATAAGTATTTGTTTAGATTTAAGTTTACGGTACCAATAGATATTTTTACAATAATTCTACCTCGTCGATAAGTAGAAATTCGTTTTATACGGGAACATTTACGATAAAAAGCTTAATTAACGATGGATATTATGGCTGTTAAAGCAAAAAAAAAAAAAAAAAAAAAAAAAAAAACCATACAATCAAAATTATCGTTGGTATGAATTTGCTATAGGTCACAAAGTGTAGTTAAAGTTAGGAAAAGCCTATAAACTACTATATAAAAAGGGAAAATTGTTACCGCTGCGTAAAAGGTTATATAAAATTGTGAAAAAGATTAATAATTTAGCTTTTATGTTAGACTTTCCACCAAACTAACGAGTTTACCCAACTATTAGTATTACTTATTTATTACCCTAACAGAACCCAGCAAACGACCTATTTAACAGAATTACACCACTGCCTAAGCCTGTTAAATACGAGGACGACGGATTAAATGTTAATTATTAGAAAGTGGAACATATATTAGCTAAACAAATAAATCGACGCCGCTGTAAAAGGAATTAAATTCAGTATCTTCTCAGATAAGCAGGCTTTACAGCTTGTAACGATGAATGGAAACCGGTATCAAAGTTAAATTGCCAGGAATTGATTAAGGCTTTTGAGAGGAATGCAAAGAATAATGAGAACATTGCGGGTTGAATGATGAGGAAATGATAAGGATATTATTGTTTCTTTTTAGCCCCCGGCATTTGTTATGTTGCAGATGGGGTGCTTCTACAGTACAAGTTACCTGAGGCAGTTTTTCTTGCCTTCTAATATGAGTACACCTTCTCACGAGTGCATCTTCTCTTCTCATGAGTCATCCTAATCATGAGTACTTATTGTTATTCTCTAGTAGATTCTTTTTAACTTAATCTTTAACTTTAAATACAGACCGGAACACTACTATACGTTCGTACGTATACTCAGCACAACACCTTAAATTTATTGGTATCTCAATAATTAATTTCCATGGTAATATCGTCTTCCCATCGTAGTATAATGTAATACGAATAGCCTTTTATAAAGTACTTTATTGCCTCTATATTTGGTCTAATTTTTTGAAATAGGTGGTACGCGTAGCAATCAATAATATGAAAACTATGTAAGGGGTCAGATATTTGATTTTCATGTAAAAAGGAGGGGTTTTCACTAGTTAATAAGTATAGGAAAAAGTTGTCGGCTAGTTACTGAGTTGCTTTAAAAGCTGTATTTTTATACCATGTAATTAGGCTCAACCCGTTATCTTTATCTTTTTGATTATCTTTACCTTCGGGGCTTATAATATGGTTCGAGTGTTTTTTTAAGAGTAGTTGAGTATTTTGTGTGATATATAACCTGTTGTTTTAAGCGTTTAGTAGCGGAGTGACGACTTAATCAATAACCGGATTTGCTACAGATCTAACACTTCTTGTCATCATTACGGTGATATTGTTCACAAAAAGCAGGTCCGCTTAAATATTACTTACGTTGTTGTTAGTGTGGTTTCCATCTAGGGGCTTTGAACCAGTTATTAAGAGTAGTGGTTTTCCGTATTTACGGTCGATGTAGTGTGTAATTGAAAGGTCTTCATTGTCCTAGTCGCGGAAAATATTAAATTGGGAGTATATATCAACTGATTTGTGATTATGTGTTATTAAAGTCGTAAACGAGGACCATAAATTGTTAAAAAGCTTTTATAGGTGATAATTCAGCGTTACGAGGCGTATTTAAACCCGTCAGCGCCGATAATATCAGTTTGTTTATACTAAAAAAATTCGTTTCGCTAATATATGTTTTCCTTATGATTTTCGGATAAAATATCAACTTATCAAATATCTAGTTAAGAATATTCATTAATATTTCCTTTTTTTTATTTTTATCTCTGTTTCTCTTGTCATCGTACAGTTCGTATAATATTACTTAAGCTGGACGTTCTACTTGAATTGATTCTTAATTCCGTTATGAATTTTACGGAAAATGCATACTCTAGTAAAGAAAATAAATTAATAATCCTTTATGTATCTTGTTAAGATTCTTGGAAATAGTAAGTGAAAATTTGAAAGTTGAACCTCTATTTACTAGTAAATAATAGGAAATGGTATTAATTTCGTATTTAGCAAATCATAAGGTTTTGCATCATACGTTTTGGTATCATTATAAATTTTAGCGAGATCGGTACGGAGTCTATTATTGATGCTGATTATTTTGAATGCTTCAAAAGGTAAATCTATATAGGGATCCTCTTTATTAATGATGTTTTTGGTAATTAATTTAAAATTTCAACCTTCAGAATCGTATTGATGAGGATAGTTGACAGCCTTGTAACCAGAAGAATAAAATACTATTGTAGAATCTGTAATAGGCTAACTTATATAGACGTATTCGTTGTAGAAAGCTTCGCCTTAAGGAACTTGAAGATTTTAAGGACAGTTTTGGCTATTTTAAGGGAAACCGTAATAGGTTTGACGGTTTTGATGAAGATTTGAAGGTATTTAACGATCTTACCACATTAAACATTATATATTGCCGACGTTAATTCCTCTTGCCGCGTTGGCAGCTTTTGCTTCGCATACTCTGCCTCTACCAAGCACTTACTACATATTATCGCGAGCGGAGACTAGACTGCTTAGCAAATCAACAAGTTCCTTATCATTGGCGTGTAAAAAGTTATGAGTGGAGTAAATTATTTAACTTAACTGGTGATTAGGAGGTGATTTTTCAAAATGTATGAGGACGTTAATAATCTTTAATGTTATTTCTTGTTCTTTAATGGTTTTAAGGTTCAATATTTTAAGGTCAATACTTAAGTTAAGCTCATTTTTGAAATAAATGCAAATTTGATTGATACACTATCTGGAATAAAAAGTCTACGTTTATTGAATTTTGCTTTTAACTTAGTCTTGAGAGTATATTGAATTCTGTTTTATATGTTAATTTTGAAGTGGCTATAAATGACGAAAGTTTTGGAAATCGCGGGTATTACGACTTTACGTTTTGTTGACATCCCTGTCGAGAATTTACTAGCCAACTTAATTAGTTAGGTATTTTTTTAGTTAAAGCCTAGTTAACGCCCCTCAATCAAAGATTTTCGTTGTAATACTTAAAAAATATTGATAAGAAAGCTTTAATTACCTTCATACGATTCTAACTATTTGTTATTGTAACGTTTTAACTGGTAAGTGAACGTTAATTCAGGTGGAGAAACTCTTGGATATTTGAAAGCGGTATTATATAGCTGTTTAATGCAACTTAAATGTTTGGTGTAACTTAACGGTTTTTTATTTTTCTTGGTATTTATATATTAAAGTATTTCCCAAGGTATAAGATAAACAATCTTATAATGTAAGGGACCAAAAACCCGTGTAAAAATGTAAAAGATAAAGTTAAATTTTTTTATTTTATTTTACTATCCCTTAGCAGTGCTTTCTATAAAGTATTATACTTGATACTACGAAATAATCTTGTAGATACCGGTAGGGGAGATCATCAACCGAATCCTCTTAGGATCTGTATAGGAACCGGGCCTCTGAACTATCTTTTTAGGTAAGACCTTAGGGTGCCCCACAGTTTAGAGACCTGTAAACATGTATATTATGGCTTTGGTCAATCTGAAAAGCCGTTTTTAGCTAATAATACTTTTAAAACATTATTCCTAGCCTGTAGGAAACGTATCAATACCATTGCTCTTGTTACAATATTAGTTTTTTATACCGTCACCTATAATGATACGGAATTTGTATAGATTTTAGGGTTAACGCTGAGGATGAAGAGTATATAAATAAGGTTGCTTGGGCTCAAAGTATTATTGACAGCGTTTACAGCTCTTAACAGAATTAATTCTTTTCTATTTATAACCTTTGATTCCTTAGATAGGATCGTATACAGTTTTTAAACAATTTCTAGTACCGTTCGCCTTTGCCGATACCCCAACGTACCTTCACCCGTATTTACCTATATTCACTTCCTGCTTTCTTGGCCGTAATTCGTTATTTAGTCGGAGCAAAAACTATGACTATATTGTAAGTTATCCAATTATTGAAATATAACAGGTACAGTCACTCAGCATACACTCAACAACAGGGCTGGTTAGTACTTGGTAAAACTTTATGTACTAAGGTTCACAACACCAAAGGATGAGGAATTCACCGGAGATGTAGATATCTCCAAGTGGCACTAATACTTACTAGTGAAAGTACTAGTGATAACTAGTACGAAGGATTAGCACGGAGATGCTACCTGGGCTAGTACTTACTAGCATATAGGAACTAGTATTTACTAGTATACACTAGTATTAACTAGTATAGGTTCTCAACCTTTAATCGAGATCTCTTTGGTGATACACTTGATTATATATATAATACTCTATGTATATTCTAGAATACTTAAATCTACAAACCTACAAAATATCTTCCTGTGTTGTACCTTCAACACCAATCTGAAGGCCTAAGATAGAAGTTCGTCTAGTAGTCGACTAAGCTATCTCAATAGTCTGTTACAGGAACGTTTCGCGTAAACTTCTCAGCCTGGAATAATATTACGACGTCAATAGTGTAGAGGACAGATTATCTATTTAGTTATATAATATCCATAATAACCTCGTTATTAAAGTTTATGTCGTTCTAAAAACGGAATGTAAACCGGTTTAAAACTTATAAGTATAACTGATATTTATGGAAAAACTGTTTTAAGCCTTTAATACTTCATTTCTTTTATATGTATAGCCTACTAAATGTAGTATACGTAAAAAGCGTTTTGTAATCGGATACTCGAACCGTCGATATAACATACGTAATTTTATTCACGTTAAATAGATGGTTTCGATTATATGTGTTTTTGAAAAAAAAAATAGGCATTGAACTGTAAACCAAAACGGTACGAATACGTTATCTGAAACGAATATAAACTAATTTATCTTGTTTCGAAATTCGATTTCGAGTTTATTTATAATAGTTAGTAAAAGCAGAAATGTTTTTTTAAAATCAAGTATATAAAACTTAATCGGTCAAAATCCTATATTTAATATTACTATACCGAACAACGACGTTTTATTTTTACCGAACAAAACTTCCAGGTACTTCTTTATATTATCGAATTAAAACTTGGGAAACTTTACTGGGAAAACATTAAATTATTGTTTTCCGGCGGTTGAGATTATTATTACACCGGTATTGAATATCATACCTTAAAACAGGTTATCATACCAATAAGATAACGAAAATTACGACGCTATATATACATTTAGTACGAGGTTTTTACCATTAAGAACTGGGTAATATAGAAAATAATATATTTTACAAGCCTATATGTACCTATTCATTCGTTTTCTTATTTTAAATAGTTACATAAATCTCGTCATCCTTCAAGTAGTCTTCCCTAAAGATATCTTTGTACGGGTGAACGTCGAAATTCTTTTTAACGACTTAATAATCACTGTATGCGTAACAAAATTAACTTCCGTCTAGTATTCAGGCTGGTAATCAGCTTTAATTGTTTTCAACGCGAATCTACTCGTATACCAGATGGTTAATATACTAATAGCTCACCCTATTATATATAATATATCGTTTTTTGAGGATTCATAAAGCCTCGTTTACTTTTTTAAAGATATAATAATTTATGTGGTAAGCTTTGTACTTGTCTATAAGGTCGTTTTAGCTAGTACCTGCCTTACTATCGACTTCGAAATCTCCTTCCCTAAGATTTATCACCCTTATATTTGTATTCAAGGCTTTCATAATATTTATATCCAGAATATATTTCAAATTATCAATTTAGAACATAGTAGATTTTTTTCAGCGCAATCCGTTTTTACAATTTGTAAACTTTCGTCCTCAACTTATCCGACTACGACCATTAATCTAAAACAAGTTTGTAGTTATATCGAAGATTCGAATAAGGCTTTCGAACTCGTATAAAAAGCGTCCAAATAATTTTCCGCCTTGAATAATATAAAATTAAAGTTTGGATTCCTATGGTATATTTTAGTAATTCGTCAAATTAATAATTTTCGCCTTTATACTCCGGCTCAAACGCCGCTGAACACTTTTTGAACTTCGTTAATAGGGTAATAAGTGATTTACATAAAATAGTATTTATATTCATATGATGATTTTGAATAAACTCATATATAATACATACTTAGTCCATATTATAAAGTCTCTAATTCCTCTTTCTATTAAACTATATGTTCAAACAGTTGTAATACCTTATAAATATATTCACTTACGTTGAATAATATATATAACATTTTTAGTGTATCTAATTAATATAGTGGACAAGATAATGTAAAGCTAAAAAGAATTAATATCCAATGTTTTACAGGTATTTAATATCGTACGGATTTTATTATGAAGTATATCGCATATCTCGTCGGTGTAAATTTCGCTTTAATCCCATAAGTAAGCAATATTTATGAGTTTTATAAAATTACTCATAATAGT
Source organism: Anisogramma anomala (assembly GCA_038502455.1). NCBI lineage: Eukaryota > Fungi > Ascomycota > Sordariomycetes > Diaporthales > Gnomoniaceae > Anisogramma > Anisogramma anomala. The sequence goes on along the minus strand of JASMMZ010000011.1, from coordinate 12,052,770 downwards.
AGGGAACCGGCATAGAAAGAGGTCAAAATATAGGTTGTAACATGTCAATATCGGTCTGTAAAGCTAATATAGTCGTTTATCTCCTGCAATTTTCTCTTCGAAAACACTATCTTCCTCATTTAAGGCGTTTTTGCTATAGTCGGAAAGGGCGTTAAATATATTTGAGATGCAACCTAATCTAATATTCTTTTGCAACGTCCATTTACAACTCCTATTTTTCCTAATCTAGAATTTGTCGAACTCAACCATGGTAAATATAGGTTTTGTTGGAAGGCCTTTATCGTTGCAACGTAGTCGATTCGAATCATTGTAGTCGAAGTAACTGGTGTTGCGTTGATATTGTTGATTGATGTGTGTAAGTTCTAAGTTTGGCAGACCGCTAGTCGGTCTGCATTCCAATTTGTATGACCAAATGATTTGGTCCGTGCCCTACTTTGAAGTGGGTACCTACTGCACTGCACTTGCAGTGCAGTGTATTCAAATCCCACAAACTGCAGTCAATTTGCAGTACGTACAATCAACCTTACTGCAAGTAAAGTTGACTTGAATATACTGCACTTGACTGCTATTCCAACAGTTTTTATATTGCGACCGTTTTTACTACTAAAATTATCAATTCCTCCGCTCCGTAATTATACTCGTAATATTTAGATAATCGAACAACACACTGTATGCCATACTTTTAACGTTTCATTGTAAAATTCATCTTGGAAATTGTCAAATATACCGAGGCTTTAGGCCTTGGTTTCCTAATAATAAAAATTACGATTATAATGTACATGTTTACCACCTAAAGATGAAAATTTTCTAACAGTCTTTTAATAGCATTATCCCATATATTCAGGTTAATAAGCTATAAAACTCATCGTCACAACGTTATATACTGGAATAAAAGGTCCATATATTCGCTAATCTTATCGATGCTCGTTATAAGTAGTAAAATAAAAACGAGGTTGTCGTATAAAATGGGGTAGTATAAATAAACCCTTCTAATAGGGGTTTTTATACACCTAAAATAACATATTTGAAAATAATGATAAAAATAGTAAATAAAATCGTATAATACATGAATGAAATACGAGGAAAATTTGGTGAAGAGTTTCGAATAAGGCTTTGAATACTTATCAACTTAAATCAAATATAAATAAAACATAACCATGAACTAATAAGACGTTTTTAACTAATTATTTAACATTTAAATCATTAAAATTATACTTCGTAAGTAAGAACTTAAATAAGTGATATATAACAAAGAATATAAGGGGAAAATTAGATATTTAAAGTAGAAAGTAAGTATATAAGGGTTAAAATGATATTTAAAAACAAATTTGTTATGTTAGGAATTTTAGTATATAAACGTTTCAGATGTTGTTTCAGGCGTTCGCGAAATATGCTGGATCACTTTGAAAAGTACTTTAAGCGTTCGGTATATTTTGTATAATCGTTTAAAAAGCGGTTTTGGGGGCTTAGAGTAAATTTAAAGACGTTGAAAAGTTGTTTTAACCGTTTACCAAATATATGTAACCGGTTTAAATACTTCGTCAAACGTTTTACGAGTTCATCAAAACATTATATGAGTTATTTTAAGAGCTCTTCAGGTTTACTAAAACTTTTGAAAAGTTAATTCCGAATAGGTCTTAATGAATGGTTCTGAAGTTCAATAACTTGCGTAACCGATACGTAATAAAACGCTATTTAAAAAGTAACCAGATCTGTTTAAAGCGTGAACCGAGTTAAAGAATAGCATAACGAAGCTTTTAGTCATAATAGGGAATAATCAGAATCAATAATTTCGTATTAAAAGTAATGTTTTTAAAGTTTTTTCTGGTTTTACAATTTTGTTTACATTTCTGTGTTTTCTTTATAAAACGTAGGATTAAAAAACGAAATAATTGGGACCATTATAATACCCTCCTATTGTTACAGGCTAGGGCCTAGCTAGTATTACCAGGGATCCAATCCTGGTAGCTCTACACGCTCTTACGATGCTTTGAAGCAGGGAGGAAGCCGTATGGAGATACGCTTCCACACGTCACATGATCGGGTTGCATCATCTCAGCTTTATAGCAGCTCCCTAGCAAGGACTTTTTCTTTCCCTCTTCATCGAGGTTTATAAATATAATCCTACTACTTTAAGCGACAGCTCCGGCCTTAGTCCCTTTATATATAAATTTCGATTCCTTTTGGACGATGTTTTAATGGCTTATTAACTGCTATAACCTAAGGTTATTTTTTCCTAGACTTATCGAATTTAGAACCTTAGGTCTTAAAGAAATTTCTCGACGCGTACATTAAACAGTAGTTTCAAAGATTTTTAACGGCTTAATACGATTATCCTACGGTCTAATACAAACGTTTTATCGATGCTTTACATAAGAAACTTACTGAGTGGGATCAAACCGTTCGAAATTACGTTTTACATTTAAAATAACTGAGTACTAAGGTACTAAACATATTAACGAATATAATCCGATAACTTAAAGTTGCCGGTACGTTTACGTTTTCGGGATAACTTCCCTCTTAAAAAGTTTCCCCTATATACGCCACGAATAACGTAGCTACTAAATTTCTTTCTACTGGAGACCGCGTTAACTTCTTAGAAAACCAAAACTCGAATTCCTTTCACTTCGATTAAGATTCCGACTCCCTTTTGAATAGGCGTTAACAACCTAAACGTATTTTTTTTAATTAGCCGGTTAAGTTTTCCGGCATTAAATTACGATTTCAAGTATAAGAAGCCACAATAATACGTAAATTATATTAAAACCGAAAATTCATTAGTATTAAAAATATTACTTTTACATGATTTTTTTAACAATTAAAGGGCCCTATAAAGATTATTATAAAAAGTCATTATACCTGCTAAGTCGATGGCGGTACTAGAAATCCTAACGCCTTTATAGCTATTTGTTATAGGCTAGTGCCTGGCTAGTATTTACCAGGGATCCAACTCTGGTTATTCTACTTGCTCTTGCGATGCTTTATAATAGGGAAAGAGCTCGTTGAGGACAATTCACATGACTAGGGAAAGGGCTGTATTATTCTAGCTCCATATCCACTCCCTAGTAGGGACTTCTCTTTCTTTTTCTTCATTAAGGTTTATAGATAGAATCTGACCACCTTAAGCGATAGCTCCGGATATAGTCCCTTTAAATATAAACCTCGATTCTTTGCCCGACGGTGTCTTAGCTGCTCCTTAGCAGCTATAGCCTAAGGCTATATCTTTATCCCCCAACTCACCGAATCTGGACCCCTAAGCCTTAAAGTCATTCCTTACCGCACACGTTAAGGATCAGTTCCAAAGCGCCTTAAAGGCTTAGAAAGATTACTTTACGACTTAATACGAACTTTTTACTGACGCCTTACGCGTAAAACTTATCAAGCGGGACTAAGCCGCTCAGGAGTACGTTTTATACTTAGAATAACAAAATAATAATACGATAAACGCTTTAACGAATATAATTCTATAATTCGAAGTTACCGACACGTTTATGTTCTCAGGTTGACTTTCTCCCTAAGAGGTTCCCCTTACATACGCCATAAATGATGTTGTTGTTATATCGTTCCCTATTAAGAACCGCGCTAGCTCTTTAGATAAAGACGACTTCTTTAACTACGAATACGATACTAACTCCCCTTTTGATGGGCTTTACCTACTTAAACGTAAATCACTTAATTAGTCGGTTAAGTTTTCCGGTATCAAGTTACAATTCCCGGTATAAGAGATTACGATAATACGTAAGTTACGTCGAAACCGGAAGTTTATCGGTATAAAGGAAAACTACTTTTATGTTATTTTCCAATAGTGAAAAGGCTTCGCCAAAACCGTTATAAAAAGTTATTACGTCCGCGGAAGCAACGGCGGCACTAACGACCTCAACGCCTTTATAACTATACTTCGCACTTACTATTACGACCCTAACGCGGTTAAAGTAATTATCGCTCGGCTTACAAATATAAAACAAGGAGCTCGTAAACGATTTTACGTCTTTTTAATGTTTGGAAAGCCTTATTCGCGAAAGTCGGCGGTATAACTTGGGAATCCGCTGCCAAACTTATTATAGTAAAGGGAACTGTCAATAATACACTTGCCAATACGTTGATCCCACTCGATATACCGGAGGACTATAATAAATGGGTTGCTCGCGTTTAACCTATCGACGGACGATTTTACAATTTTCGTATTCGTTACGACGACACTAGTATTATCGTTACCAAAAAAGCCTTTCGCGGTGGGAATAACGGCGGTAATACACCCGCTCGAAAAAGTTAAGGCGATATTATTATAACTAGCGTAAAAGAATTTCGAACCGCTCCTAAACGGCGCGCCGCTTAGGTTAACCATGCGGAACTCTTCCGCCGTAAAAATCTCGGGCTATACCTACATTATGAAGGGGACGGCGACCGGATCCGTACCTACTTATAGGACCTAACGTAACGCTCGAGCGGCTTTAACGACAAAGCCATTATGAAAATATATTTTACTTCAGCCGAAAAACTTATCGATTTCGAAAAGGAAAAAGCATAACTTCTATATATAGTCGCGCACAAGAGTAAGCGGAATTTTCATTTAACCCAATAACTGTGCCCTAGCTCTTAAACAACTCTCGGTTTATAGTAAATTTACTTTATAATTCCATTCGTTTAATTTATGTTTTATTAAATATAAGTTATCAATGTTTCAATGCCACGAATAAATACTTTATTAACCGTTTAAAACTACCGCGGTTTTTTATTTCCCTACGATAATTCGGTAAAGATACGTTTTATACACCCGGTTTTCTATTATAGTTTATTTTGTTTATAACCTTTTTAAACTTCGACCTCAATAAAAACAATTATGGAATATAAACATAGGTCGTATATTTTTTATAATATAAAGTTATTTTAGGTAATTCTTAAATAAAATACCAATAAGTTATTGACAACGTCGTAAAATATATATTACTTTTTAGGCGATCCGGTAACTACCATTTTTAAAAATAAGGGTTTACACCCGTTTAAAAAATGTTGAAAGAGATTAGCGCCGTTATATTCTACGTTATTTTACGACAGGCTCGTAAAAACCGAGCCGTTACTATGTAATTTGCTGCCGTTTCCTTCGGAGATATTAATAAAACACTTGCCTCGAAACCATTCGTCTCCGTTTACGACAAACTTCCCACTAGTCTCAGGGAATTCGCACCACTATTCTATAAAGCCCTCAGCGACAAGTTACCCCTTTACCATTTTAAAGCGAATTACGAGATTCCTCTTCGTATCGATAACAAAGGCTAACCTTGAAAAGTACCGTAAGGCCCTTTATACAATATATCACGTAAAAAGATTTTCGTATTGCGTAAAAAGTTAACCGAATTATTCAAATAAAGTTATATTCTAGTAAATAAATATTTAACGAGTGTCTTAGTTCTTTTCATTCAGAAACCCGGAGAAGGGTTACGATTTTATATCGATTATCGCAGGTTAAATATTATTATGAAAACAAATCGTAACCTATTCCCTTTTATTAAAAAAACGTTTACAAATATTTTACAAGTTAACTAGTTCATTAAATTAAACATTCAAACTGTTTCTCATAAGTTTCGTATTAACGAAAGAGAAAAATAAAAAAAAACCTTATTTCGTATATATTTTGGATTTTTTAAATGGCTTATTACTCTTTTTGGTCTTTTCAACGCCCCTGTTACCCTTTAACTAATTATTAATATTTGTTACTCTTTTTTTATTTTTTTTCATTTCGTTCACCTTGACGACGTCTTCGTTTATTTTAACGATATTTTCAACAAATATATAATTAAAGTTAAACATAGTTTTAGTGTATTAAACGCCGTAAGGCTTAACTTAAATATTTCCAAATACGAATTAGGCATTTAAAAAACTAAATACCTAGGATTCTTTATTAAAGCCGACGTCGAAGTCTGTATAAACCCAGAAAAGGTATGCGTTATCCGGGAATAAACGGCTTTTACGATGGTTTTAGAAATACGGGGCTTTTTAGGGTTCGTAAATTTTCATCGTTATTTTATCCGAAATTATTCGATGAATATCGGATTATAATTACGACTAACCCGTAAGGGTACTTTATTTCGTTAAGGGTTTAAAAAAGAAGTTGTTTTCGAACGATTTAAGCTTAGTTTTTTTTCCGAACCTGTGTTTGCCTAATAGGATTCCAACCGCGATATTTTCCTCAAAGCCGATTATTTTGGGTAGACCTCAGGAAGCTGCCTTCTTTAACGCGACGAACACGGTAACCTACCTTTAATAATGTATTACTTCCATCGTTTATTTACCGCCGAATATAATTAAAAAATCCACGATAAGGAGTTACTTGGAATTATAAATTACTTGGAAACATGGAACGCGGAATTCTGAGGTACGGCGCGCCCGTTTACTATCCTAACGGATCACAAAAACTTGAAATACTTTATAACGACACGACGGCTTTTCGAACGATAAGTCCGCTAGTTTAAACGCCTTTTGAAATTTCACTTTTAATTAGTACATAATAAAGTAACAAACTAGACTCGAATCGATACACTATTATAACGAAATCAGGATATTTTTAAAGGATTTTCAGATCCACGTTACCTAAGCCGAAAATTATTATTATTAAGCCCCGAATAGTTTACTTTTTAACCGCTCCTAAGTACGTCTTTCAGTTAACGGTCGCCGGCAAATCAATTTCAATAGACCGTAAACATTTAAGTAACGTCTACCTTTAAAGTTATTAGGACAAAGCTATTATATGCGATACTACTTACCCTCACATGGTACGTGTGGTACGTATAAGCTACTAATACTTTTTAACGGATATTTGTATCGATGACAACCGTACGTTAAAGGTTTTTATTCCGAAATATCGGGTAAACAACGATAAAGCTTTAAGGTTTCGCGACGGTATTTAGGTATCTGTTTACGAGTCGCTTATTACCGCGTTAATTTAAATGACCTACGATTCGTCCTTTACTAGCTACCTAAGCCACGACGCCATTATCGCTATCTTTTCCAAAACGTATTTTTAGCTAAGCTTATATCGTACAGTCCACTGCTTTTTCTGTAACTACGACGTTTATAACCATAGAAACTATTGGAAATACCGTTGAAAAGGGCTTTTCAAACCCTTTCCTATTCACGAACGGCTTAAAAACGAGCTTTATATCAACTTTATAATTAATTTACCTTAGGAATACAAAGGCTATTCACGTTACCTCATAGTTATTACGAAACGCTCAAGTAAAACTGTTACCTTTAAGTCTATAACTATTATGAACGCCGAGGCTTATACGAAACGGTTTTTGAATTATTATTAGCGGTTTTATAGTTTTCCGCGTACTTTTATTAACAACTGTAATTATAATTAGATTAGTAGGTTTTAAAAACGACTTCATGATCTAATGAAAGTAAAGTAATATTTAAACACCGCCTTTTAGCCCGAAACCAACGGCGTAGCTAAAAGTGTAAATTAAAAGGTCTTAACGTATTTACGATTATTCGTTACTTACATACAACTCGATTAAGTCGTTTATTACCCAGTTATTAATTAATACTAAATAATAAGAATGCGACAACCATCGATATTAATCCGTCTTTTATAACCTATGGTTATTACGTTAATCCTATTTAACCGGTATAACGTTTTCTCGTTTCGATGATGATATTACGCATAAGGGCTAAAAACTTTATTTAACGGGTTCGTGAAGTCACAGAATTTACACAAGCCGTAATAAAGGTTACGTAGCAATGTATGGAAAAAGCCGCTAATAAGCGGCGTTCCCTTTCGAAACGTTTTCGAGTCGATGACGCTGTTTAACTTTTTTTCAAAAACTATAAGCTAAATGCATTCTCTAAAAAACTAAGCTAACTTTATAATAAGTATTAGGTAACGCTTATTATCGACTTTTAAGATATTAAAATTAACGTACTGGGTGGGAAATGTCCTCGATTTTATATAAATTAACTCGTTCGAGCCGCTTTAAATTTACTCTCAAGTTAGCAAACCCAAGACTTTTAATCTTAAGTTATCATTGTTGAAAACGACGATAGTAAAACGAAACCGTTATATTAAGTCGAAAATATATTATGGGCCCGTAATGAACCCCAAGTCGAATGTATCCAACTTTATAACTAATTAAAATGGAAAGTTTTGATTAAATAGGTAGGTTATATATACCTAACATAAAAGCCGCTTTTCAACTTTTCTAATACCGTAGCATTTTATACCTTCGAATCGCGTTACAAACCATCTAAATATAATAATAGACCCTTACACTTAACCCGTAAACGGGTATAATTTTACACTTTACTTAACTAAACGGAACGACGTATTAATCGCTAATAAGCGAATATTAAATAAACGTATTAATATTGATAAAGGTGAAAAACGAACGATTATCACCGGGCCCCTACTTACTTAGATATATTCTCAAAATCCTAATCCGAATCCTTACCCAGAATTTTCTTACCTATTTTAATAAGCTAGGTTAGTTTGGTATTTATACAATCTAGTTTAATATTAATACGTTCTGAAACCTTAATAAGCTTTTGTATTGTTTTAAATATCGCTCCCTAATTACTTGTTACCCGCGACCCCTTACATTTTTACCTGATTATAATAAATTTACCTAAGTATTACGTTTTTCGTTCATCAATTACACGGCCCGTAAGCCCCCAAATCATATAGGAGTAACGAAGACAAACCCCCCCCGCTTCGGGTATCAACCTTACGTTACATAACGCATCGGACTCTTATAGCGTTCTTAGCGGCGATTACCTAAGTTTACACGTTTTTTAGCCGCTCGTAAGCATCTAGGAAGCGGCTTATAGTACGTAAAATTACTCCGGTCCTAAAAGTCAAACGTCAAATACGCCTCCGATAACTCTTCAACAGCTTTATTTATATCCGGGTTTAAATCGAACGGCGTACATGTATAACCAGAACTGCGAACTATAGATTTAAAGGAACAAAGGCGGTACCGAGCCTTGGTATTTAATTACTCGTTAGAAGCTCACTTGCGGCTATTGAAACTACTTACCCTTAGTTTTGTAACAAAATTTCCTAGGATTATACGCTATTTTATAAACGTATTCGAAATATATTTGTTTTCCAGTTTTGTTAGGGTACATGTTGATAGCCCTTAGGTTAGGGAACTTTATACTCGTTAATAAGGACTAAACAACTTCAAAACATATAATCCACATTTCTAATAACTTTATTTAATTCGGCGACAAGATAAGGATTTATCGTAACGTTAATAAGTAAAGAGAGTATTAAGATCGCAATATAAATAAGTATTATATTAGTAACTGTAAATACTAATATTATTACAGGGAAAAGTTGAAGATTAAGGGAAAAAGGAAGTTTTATCTTTTGTCATTAGGATTTTACAGATTATTTATAAAGAAGGGAAGGCGTTAGAGCCTCTTTCACGTAATTTTGGTCTAGTGCCTTGCATATGGAACCGTGTTATTATAAAAGGCGCGCGTATCTTCCATATACTTATGGCGCTTTACACCACCACATCATAAAAAAAAAGGAAGTGACGATAGAGGTATCTTTGGGGGTAATGTTATAAGCTAATGTCTAGCTATTAATTATTTACTAGGGATCCAACCCTGGTAGTTATACTTGCTCTTACGATACTCTAAAGCAGAGAGAAAGCCGCTTAAGAAAACGTCATATGACTGAGGAAAGGGCTGTATCATATTAGCGCCATAGCTGCTCCCTAGTAGGGACTTCTCTTTCTTCTTCTTCATCGAGGTTTATAGATAGAATCCGACCACCTTGAGCGACAGCTCCGGCCACAGTCCCTTTACACTATGTTTCACACTTATTACTACAACCTTAACGCGGCTAAAAAAATTATCGGTCGGCTTACGAATATAAAATAAGGAGTTAACGAACGATTTTAAGTTTTTTTAAACGTTTGGTATGCTTCGTTCGCGAAAACTAACGGTATAACCTGGAAATTCGCCGCTAAATTCGCTATTTTAAAGAGAGTTTTTAATGAAATACTCGACAACACGTTATTTACCTTCGATATACCCGTGGATTATAACAAATAGGTTGTACGTGCCTAACTTATTAACGAAAGTTTTTATAACCTTCATATTAGTAACAACGGCACTAATAATATAACTATTATAAGCGTTTTACGTAGTGGGAATAATAGTAACAATGTACCCTTTAGTGATAATTAGGGAAACGTTATTATAACTAACGTGAACTTCTTTTTAGTCATTTTTAAGTGGCGCGCCGTTTGGGTTAACTATTTGAAACTTCTCTATCGTAAGTACCTTAGGTTATATTTACGTTATGGAACGGATATTTACCGTATTCGCACTTACTCGTAAGATTCAATGTAACGCCTAAACCGATTTTACGTTAGACCCATCATAGAAATTTATTTCAATTTAGCCGAAAATTTTATCGATTTTTAAAAAGAAAAAGCGTAACTTCTATCTATGGTTGCGTACAAAATTTTATAAGATTTCAATTCAATTCGATAACTTCGTTTTAACTTTAAATAGGTTTTATTTTATAGTAAATTTACTATATAATTTTATTTTTTCTGTTTACGTTTTAGTAAATATAGGTTATACATGTTATAACGTTGCTAATAAACAACTTACCGACCGTTACCGTTACCGCGTTTCTCTATTTCATTTAAACGATTTGAAGAAGTTACGTACCACGCGTACAGTTTTTTCCCACGACCTATTTCCTTTAGAACCTTTTTAAATATTGACCTTAATAGGTATCGTTACCAAATATAAGCCTATATCATCCCCTTTTTATAATATAACATTATTATAGGTTAACTTTAAATAAAGTACTAATAAGTTATTCACGACTTTTCGAAGTATATATTACCTTCAAAGCAAGCTGGTAATCATCTCGTTTTAAAGTGGAGATTTACGACCGTTTTAAAAACATCGAAAAGGTTCGACGCCATTACATTTTATACTATTTTACGGAACGTCCGTAAGAATCGAACCACTATTACGCGGTTTGCTGCCGTTTCCCTCGAAGATATTATCAAGTTACTCACACAAAAACCTTTTGTTTCCGTTTTCGACAAACTTCCAGACGACCCTAAGGAATTAGCCCCTTTATTTAATAAAACATTTAACGATGAGTGATCCCTTTACCGTTCCAAATAAATTATGAAATATTTTTTTATACCAATAATTAAAATTAACCTTTAAAAGTCCCATAGGGTCTTTTATACGACATATCGCGTAAAAAGTTTTTTATATTACATAAAACGTCAATCGAGTTACTCGACTAAGATCATATTCAAACGAATAGCTTTTTAACGGATACCCCCATGTTTTTTGTTAAAAAACTCGAATGTATGTTACATTTGTATATCGACTATTACCGACTTAATACTATTACAAAAGCGAATCGTTACCCGCTTATTCTTATTAAAAAACGCTCGCTAATATCTCCCAAGTAAAGTGGTTTATTAAGCTGGATGTTAAAGCTACTTTTTACAAGCTTCGTATTAACGAGGGAAACAAATAAAAGACTGTATTTCGTATACGTTTCGGATTTTTCGAATAGCTTATTACTTCGTTCGGATTTTTCGACGCCTTCACCTCATTTTAACAATATATTAATAATTCGTTTCGCTCCTCTATCTATCTTTTTTATTCTGTTTACTTCGACGATATTTTGAATTACTTAAACGGTAGCTTTCATGATTATATCGTTAAGGTTAAATAAATCCTCAACGCTTTAAATATCGCGAGAATTAACCTCAACATTTCCAAATGGTAACTTAACGTTTAAAAGACTAATTAACTAAGATTCGTTATCTAGGTTAGTGTCGGAGTACGTATAAACCTAGAAAATCTACGTGTTATTCGAGAAGAGACGGCTTTTACGTCGGTTTTAGGAGTATAAAGGTTTTTTAAATTCGCGAATTTTTACCAGTATTTCATTCGCGACTACTCGACGATTATTAGATTATTACTTCGGCTAACCTGTAAGGGTACCCCTTTTCGTTAGGAACCCGAAAAAAAAAATCTATATTCGAACGACTTAAACTTAGCTTTGTTTCTGGATTTGTATTCGCCGAATAAAATTTTAATCGCAATACCTTTTTAAAAGCCGATTGTTTTGGTTAGGCCCTAGGAGGCTGTCTTCTTTAACGCGACAATTATAGTAACTTATGCCTAGTAACGTATTATTCTCGTCGCTTATCTCCAGCCGAATAAAACTACGAAATCTATAACAAGGAGCTCCTCGGAATTATAAACTATTGAAAAACATAAACTACAAAGCTTCGAGATACGATACGTCCGTTTCGAATTTGACAAATTACAGGAACTTGAAATACTTCACAATTACAAGATAGCTTTTTGAATGATGAATTTGCCAAATTAAACGCTTTTCATAATTCTGTTTTCGATTAATTTATAATAAGGCGACAAATTATACGCGGCCCGATACATTATTATGAAGAAACTAAAATATTATTAAAGGCCTTTTCGATTTACGTTTTTTATATCGAAAACTTTAACTATTACGTCCCAAATAATCCGCTCACGAACCGCTTCCGCGTATATATATCTCCGGGTTAACCGTCGCCAACGAATCTATTTCGAAAATCCATAAACGTTTTACTAACGTCGACTTTTAAAGTTATTAGAACGCCGTTATTATACGCGATATTACCTACCTTTAACTAGTACGCGAAGTATGTATAAACAACCGATATTTTTCAACCGATATCCGTATTAACGACGACTAAATGTTCAAAGTTGTGATTTCGAAATACTCGGTAAACGATGATAGGGTTTTACGATTTCGTAACCGCTTTTAGGTACCGATTTACGAGCTGCTTATTACAGCGTTAATATAAACTACACGTAATATACTTTTTACTGGCGACCTGAGCCGCGACGTTACTATTACTATTTTTTAAAACGTACTTTTAACACAACTTATATCGCGCGATCTTCCGTTTTTACCGTAACTACGCCGTTTGTAAACGTAAAACCTATTGAAAATACCGTAAAAAAGATATTTTAAACCCCTGCCGGTTCCCGAACAAATTTAAAACGATGTTTTTATCGACTTTATAATTAACTTAGCGTAGAAACGTATTGGTAACCTAAGTTACCTTATAGTTAATACGGAACATTTAAGTAAAGCTGTTACCTTCAAGGCTATAACTATAATAATCGCCGAAGCTTACGCGAAGCGGTTTTTAAATTACTATTAGCGATTTTATATATTTTTCTGTTCGCTTATTAATAACCGTAATTCAAATTAGACCGGTAGGTTTTAAAATCAACTTTACGATCTAAATTGAGTGAAGCAACGCTTGAACACTGCCTTTTACCCCGAAACTGACAGCGAAATCGAACGCGTGAATTAGGAAGTTTTAACGTATTTACGTTTTTTTTGTTATTTATATTGAACTCGATTAAAACTGTTTATTATCTGGCTATCAATTAATATTCAATAATAAAAATACGATTACTATTAACATTATCCCGTTTTTTATAACTTATGGCTATTACGTTGACCTTATATAATTAGTATAAAGTTTTTACGTCTTAGTTACAATAGTATGTACAAAGGCTGAAAATTTTATTTAACGTATATGCAAGGTTACAGAATTCATATAAGTTATAATAACGACTACGTAATGAAGTATAAAGAAAGCCGCTAATGAACGACACTCCACTTCAAAACGTTTTGGAGTCAGTGACGACGTTTGGCTTTTTTTTTTAAAAAAAAAACTATAAGTTAAACGAGTTTTTGAAAAAGTTAAGTTAACTTTACGATAAATATGGTATAACGCGTATAATCGACTCCCATATTATTTAATTCGACGTACCGGGAAAAAAACATTTTGGATTTTATATAAATTAATTTGTACAAAACGTTTCAAATTCGCCTGTAAACTAGCAAACTTATGACTTTTAACCGTAAGCCGTAAATAATATCGACAACAACGGCGAAACGAAACCGAAATATTACGTTGAAAGTATATTATGAACCCATAAGAAACCCCAAGTCGGATATACTCGACTTTATAACTTTCCAGAATATCCGGGTTTAGTTAAGTGGATAGGTTATGTATACTTCACGTAGAAGCTGCTTGTAAGTTTTTCCGATATAGCAGTATTCAATACTTTAGAATTACGTTACAGATTAGCCGAATAAAACGACGGGCCCTCACGAATAACCAGCAGGCGAATTTAATACATTGCACTTTACTTTATGAAATAAAATGACGTATAAGCTGTTTATAAACGGATAACAAACAAATATATTGGCATTCATATAAAAAAACGCAAAAACCAACGACGCCTAAGCCTATTCTAATATATTATTAAACTCCTGTTTTAACTCCTTATCTAAAAGCTTTTTTCTTATTTTCATTAGTTTAATTAACTTAGTATATATACGATTCAACTTCGTGTTAATACGTTTCCTAGCCGTTTGTTAGCTACGTTATCCACGTTTTTACGTTATTACGAAAAATTTAATTAAGTATTACGTTCTTTATTTATCTGTTGTATAGCCCGTAGGCTACCAGAACGTATAGGGGTAGCGAAGATAAAACCCGCCTCGCCTCGAGTATCTACTTTTCGTTACGTGGTACGTCGATCTTTTATAGCCTTTTTCGTAAAAAATACCTAGGTTTACACGCTTTTTACCCGTTCCTTAGCATTTATGAAGCGGTTTACAAAAATCTATATTTACCCCGGTCCTGAAAGTTGAAAGCCAAATACATATTGGAAAACTTCTTTATAGCTTCGTTTATATTCAGATTTAGATTTTAAATCGTATAGAAATAACTAGAGTCACGGCTTATAGCCCCGACGAAACAAAAATGACACCGAAAACTAGTATTCAACCGCTCGTTAGCAGCTTTTACGCGGCTATCTAGATCACTTACCTTCGGTCTCCTAACAAAACTTCTTCTGATTATACGTCATCTTATAAATATACTTAAAACACGTTTTCTTAAAAGTACCGTTAAGATATATATTAATAGCCCTTTAGGCAAGGAACTTTATACTCGTTAACAAGGACCAAACAGCTTTCGAATAAACGAACCTATATCTTTAATAACCTTGTTGACCTTTGCGACTAGTTGAGGATTCATTATATAAAACTATAAGGCAGGTGTAAGGAGAAACTTTTTGTATTAGACTGACACTGCAATGTTAATAACATTACGAAGAAAGCTGTAATAATTGGTACTACACTGCTAGTGATGTTAAAGGTTAAAGATCGGAGGAAACTTTTGTTTTGAAACTGGAGTCTACGGACAATTTATAGGGGAGGGGGCGCTGTGGAACCTTCCATGTGAAATTTAGGCCTGGCACCTTTCACACAACACCACGACGTTCTAAACTGCGCATTTACCTTCTTTCGTACTTTCCACACCGCGCACAAAAAAAAAAAAGGGGGGGAGAGGGGGGGAGGGTCTTTGGGGGTGATGTTACAGGCTAGTGCCTGGTTAGTATTATTATGGATCCAACCCTAGTAGTTTTACACGCTCTTACGATGCTCTAAAGCAAGGAGGAAGCCGCATGAGGACACGCTTCCACACGTCACGTAACTGGGTTGTACCATCTTAGCTCCATAATAGCTCCCTAGCTGGGACTTCTCCTTTCCCTCTTCATCGAGGTTTATAGAGAGAATCCGACTACCTTGAACGACAGTTCCAGCCTCAGTCCCTTTACACCTATAAGTATTGAACTAAAGTTCGTCTCTTCTTTCCTAAACTATTTATAATCGACCGAAACAACTACTAATTCATATCGATAAGGTTTCTCATACGTTAATGTAAAAAGAAAGAGAAAATATTATAAATTTAATATTCAATTTATAAGAGAGACAAAAGGAATTTGGAAAGTATATGCCTTGGGTAAAATCTTATAAGCTGTCATCTGGAGCGTAATACTTTACCATACTCTTTATTAACGTCTCTCCCGGGGCGTGAAACGCTATCATATATTCCACAAAAGTGCACCCTACAGTGTGATACACTTCGTTGTATTCCGCAAACATAGTCCCCTACGTATACTAGCTATAGTTATTGGTAGGGCTTTAGACGTTGCAACGTTGTCGATTCGATTGGTTGAGGTAACAGTAGTATTGCGTGATTAAGTAGTAGATGTATTGATTGAGTTTTAGCAGACTGCTAGCCGGTCTACATACTAATTTTTATGGCTAATGGCTTGGCTCATGCCCTAGTGAGAAGTAGGCATATACTATACTTAAATTGCAGCTAATACAGTAGGCCAACAAAAAACAATACAGTCAACTTGCAGTTAGTATAGTCAACTTTATTGTGAGTAAAGTTAACCTATTGTACTACGATTACTACTATTTCAATACTGGCGCCTATTAATTTTATGTGCGTACCCCAGTATGGTTAACCAATCTTTTTAGGTAACTGCTAAATCACGTCCTTGTCAACTGGATGGACCTTTGTCAATTTCTGTTAACTTTCACACCCAAAATCACCTTATTTACACTTAAATTGACCTTTATTTGTCTTTCATTGCCCCATAGCTCCGAGGCCCGAATTTATCGATTCCTATTCAAAGTTCTTCCTTTACAGGCTTATATGAACTTTTAATTTATTTATGCTAATTAAAGAGGTTGTTATTATCAGTTTCCTAGAAGTTT
Organism: Anisogramma anomala; assembly: GCA_038502455.1. Taxonomy (NCBI): domain Eukaryota; kingdom Fungi; phylum Ascomycota; class Sordariomycetes; order Diaporthales; family Gnomoniaceae; genus Anisogramma; species Anisogramma anomala. The sequence goes on along the minus strand of JASMMZ010000011.1, from coordinate 12,036,104 downwards.
TTTAATTTGCCAGCGTATACCTATCTTCTGGCACGTAACTTGGCCTTACCAAGTGGAATATTAATGTAAACTTCAATGGGTATAGTTTGTCTATCGCTGTTCTCAAACCTTTTAAGGGCTTTATTTGACGACGCCTTCGTTATGGCATTAACAGAGTTATTTTCCCCATTGATCCACCGGAATTCTTCATTTTCCCTACCTTTATAGGATTCGCGAAGTATTATTACGTTGATTATTTAGTGTTTTCCACTGGTAGATTTAAGTTTTTAAATGTATTGAAACAAGTTCCTTAAGTCGGTATAAATCACTACCGGTATAAGAAGAGTATTTAGCTGCCTGGTAAAAATGTTAAGGGTTTTCTATAGTACAATACTTATCTTGAAGCTCATTGTTATACCATAAACCTTGAGTTCCAACACGTTTCGTATAATCCTTTTATACATTTAATTGAGGTTTAACGGATCAGATTACCGATAATACTAAACTGCTCCTTTCTCCTGTCTTTATTAACGATGGTATTAAGAAAGCGGATGTGTAAAGATAATTTGATGTTATTTACAAAGACGCTATCCGTAAAAATTATTAACTTAGCTTTAGATAAGTTAATCAGAACCATACTAATCCTTTAGTATGAGTTTTGCATTTTCTATTTAAACCTTTCATTTAACCAATTAAAGTTTTCATTTATTAGATCTTATGTATCTTCCGTAATAAATAGATCCTAGGAGGCTTTCAGTCAGTATAAGCTGTTGTACTATGTGTACGTGTCAACTTATAGTGGTATTACGGTCTGTATTTTAAGGTAAAGACTAAGTTAAAGGTAGGAATGTACCAGAGCATAACAATAAATACTTATGAGAAAAATGACTCATAAGAAGAAAAGTCGTACTTATGAGTAAGCAGTCTCGTGAAAGGGCACGAGACAGCCTGCATGTACCATCATGCATGCAAGTACCCTCCTACATAAAGAAACGAATGCTGGGGCAAAAAAGAAACAATAATACTCTTATTATTCAAGTCGTCCCTTATTCTTAAAGGCCTTAATTAATTCCGGGTAATTTAATTTTAATACCTGTTTCCCTTCGTTGTCACGAGCTGTAAAACCTTTCCATCTAAAAAGATATTAAACTTAATCTCTTTTGCGGCCGCGTCGATCCACTTGTTTAGCTAATATACGTTCCACTTTCTAGTTCTTAATATCAGATCCGTTGTTATTATATTTAACTGGCTTAGGCGATAGTACAATTCTGTTAAATGGGTCGTTTACTAGGTCCTGGTAAGGAAGCAAATAAGTAATACTTATAGTTGTATGAATTCGTAAACTTAGTGGAAAATCTAAGGTAAAAGCTAAATCATTGACTTTTTTCATAATCGTATATAACCTTATACACGGTGGTGACAATTTTCCTTTTTTGTAAAGGGGTTTGTATGTTTTTCCCAGCTTTAACTACAACTCATCCCCTATAGAAAATTCATGCCAACGATGGTTTTGATCGTATCGCTTTTTTTCTTTAGAAGCAACAATATCTATCATTAATTGTACGTTTATTCACAAATATTTCCGTAAAAAACGTATTTTTGCTTACCTATGAAGAAAAAGTATTGTTAAAACATTTACTAATTCCGTAAGCTTAAATCCGAATAAATACTCATAAGGATTAGCTTTGAAGGTACGAGAATATGATTGTTAAGGTTTTATTATAAGGCTAGTATAACGTCAACCTAATATTATTTAAGATAATTGGCAACAAAGTAACGCAAATCAAATTCAACCAATTAATTCCTATTCTTTATTTTCTTATCAACTTGTAGATAATAAGTCATTATTATTATCAAACGTATTTCAAATCATTTTTACAAACTTTGTTAAAAAGCTAACACAAATTAAACATCTTTATCTAAGATAATTTTCCGTAGAAACAGCCTGTCGTATAACCAAAATTATCGCATTAAAATAGTTACGTTATATTTCACTGTATTCATCGTATAGCCAGGAATTAGGAGTGTTCTCTTAAATGTTTTACATGTAATAGGAATTACGGCATCGAAAAACTCCCTTTTAGGTAACATTTGAGGTATACTTCTAAAAGGCAATATTAGTAGTACGACTATAAAATCTATATAAATTACATATATTGTTTCCTTATATGCTTAAATAGGTTCATGGCGGCCAAGTAGTTTTTGGTAGTTATCACATAATTCTTCGCAATACATGCAATTTCTGGCGTATACTTTTACAAGCTTACTTTTCCAGCGAAAATATACTCCGTTTAAGGTTGCCATTATTTTTTAGGTTCGAAATAGTATTTTTTATCGTGTGTCCCGGCGAAAAGTACCTGTAATAGTGTAACAAAATCCACAAGTCTTGCACAATTACTCGTATTACGATTATATAATAAACGATCAACCAATTGAGATAGGTGTCTAAGCTTAAAAGCATTAAAAGGTATGTCCTTATTATTCTTATTATTTGCGAAATCTTACAAAATTCTACGTTAGACGGCATTTTTGCAATAAACGTTCTAAAAACGAAGTCGTATATTATCGGTTATTTATGCTTTAACGAGGTACATTATTTAATAATCCCCTGTCAGCCAATTATGCAAAATCTGATTTAATACCGGCATATCAATTTATTCAGGTTATTGATGCTTGTTAAAAGATAAGCGAATAATGGTATCTGATACCAATTTAAGGCTTTCCGATAGGTAATCTATATCTATAAAGTATAAATTATAGTAAATTAACACGTTACCCAGTCGTCTATTTACCCAGTCCGTAAGTATTATATTTAGTAAAGTTTGGTTTATAATGCCTTAAGTAGCTTTATAATCGTAAAAACCAATAGTTGGTAAAGAGTTAATCAAACTTGTCTGCAGGCATTTGTTTATACACCTGTACAAAGCATGAAAACTTATATTTCAAAAAATCATACTTAAATTTAGCTCGAGGTATATGAAAACTAAAAAAAATTACTAATTCAATTATAATCTCTAGAATATGTTACCTCTGTTATTGAAAATAACTTTTTTAAAAAGTGAAAAAGCATAATACCGAATCCTCCCTTTAAACTTCCATTAGTTTAAAGAAAAGGTTAACGTATCGGATTTTAATCATGTAACTTAAGCTATTTACGCAAATAGGCTCATATAGGTTTGACAAACTTTTATTGTTTAGGTGTGAGATGAATAAATGTCAATTACGTATAATGCAATCTCTTTTTTAGATTACTAACTTTAAGTTGTTTTTATTTTCTTATTTATACCAGTAAAGTTCTCTAAGTTCCTTACATTAATTTGATTATTGGACGTAAGGAGGTATTATCAACCGTAAAAACCCTATTACCTCTAGGTATATTTCTTGTATCTCTAAATTACGAGGGGGAAAAACGGTTCGAATACCTTATGTTTTTTTCTTGGTAGTTATAAATCCGAAGGGGTCCACTTTAAATCCCAAAAGTTCCACTAATTCAAAGCTAATATAAGATTTGTCCGGCGACAAAGCGACGCATTTACTGATAAAAAACTTTAATACTGCTTTTGAATAAATAAGGTGTTTTTCAAACGTATTTGAAAAAATGACAATATAGTCTATAAATACACGACCAAAAGATCGAAATTCTTTTAATATTCGATTTATAAAATATTAGGCATTGGATGTTAAATTGCGAAAACCTATATGAGTAACTTTACTTCGTTCGAGTCCGCGATAGCGAACGGAAGTAAATCGATTACGGAAATTTAGGTATACTACAAATTGAAAGAAGCATTTGGTAACTTTTATAATAATAATCTATTTTTTACTGCGAATAAACTTAATAGCATCCTTTTATAAGGGTAGTAGACAGGAGTCCGAAACAACACATTTATTAAATAGTAGCAAATCTACCACTATTGACATTTATCTATTTTTTTCATAGTTTTCTACCCTACGAACACCAGAAATACTGTCGATAAGATCTAAACCTATTCACGTGAAATAAGTAAGTAGAAGAGTAATCATAAGATTGTTATTGTTATAGTAAAAGATAGATGCTAGAAGAAGTATTCCAAAGAGTGCACGCCATAGATAGGTGGATATAAACCTCTTATCCAAGCAGTGGCCCTTTTTCCGTATGCTCTGGAATACCCATTCCAGACCGCTCCATGCATAATGCACTTTGCGTCTTGAAAGAGTGCAGCCTGCAGCGTGAAACGTTATCGTGCACCCTGCAGAAGTGCACTTTGCACTACAGTGTACTGCCACTTGGCCTATGTATACTATCTATGAGGGTATATAGTAATATCCACAAATACAAATAGCAAAATATCGTTAAAGAGTTCTATACATTATTACTTATATGAAGTATTCAATTTTTAATTGAGGATCTTTTTGTTTCGCTAAGATATAAAATAAGGATTACGGTTAAGCTTAGCATATTACCAAGTATCAATAATTTAAACCCTTATTATTGAATCCACAGGTATTTCAATTATACCGATATTTTTTTAAACGACTGGATATCGTTTGCGAATTCGTTGTAATTAAACAAATTATATTGAGTTGGTCGTATTAATGTAGGTACCGTTTATAGTTATTACTATAGGTATATTTTTAGGTGTCTTTATTTCCAACGAGGTATCTCGTTAACGTAACTCATCGTAAGGTTCGACGAAATCCGTTTTTTTTTTAACGAAGTTTACCACCTGAACAACCCTATATTTTTAAATTAAATACGTTCCTACGTTCATAAAAGGGGTAGTTAAGTCAAGTTTAACAAATATTATAGTAAAGAAAGGCGTAATCGCTAGCGTGATAGTAACAAAAAAAGTTGGAAAATCCAATTAAAATTTAACATCAATTTCTACAAAAGGGGTCGATTTATCTAAGGCTTTAATAGGAGCAAATGAAACTTCATAGTTGTCAACAGCTATTTCGGTAAGGTATACCATTATAAAGAATTCGTTTCCAGCACTTATAACCAATATAAAAGCTCGTATAACTACTGTCCAGTCCGTTTAAAAGTAAGTATTATTTTCGTATTCTGTAATAATCCCCAAAGGTGTATATTTAACAAGGTGTACTACCTTAGCAGTAATATTGTTAAGTTATATTACATAAAAAGTAATAAAGTTAATCAAAGCATTAAAAGTATAGAAATATTATATTATAAAATGAAGAAATTGCATTTAAAAAGGGCAATATATTTAATAGCGACGTATATTCTTTATGCAGGTTAAATAGAAACTTTAAGGTTAAAAGTAACCTTACTAACAACGGATTGGGTAGCTATTCTATATATTAAAAAAGAATCTTGAAGTAAATAGTTTGAGAATAAACTGTATACTCCAATATCAATATATCCATACCACAAAGCTTTATCTAGTCGTTTGTTAATAAAGTGCCAGTATTTAGGCGATCTAAAATCCAAACCTTTTTTTTTTTTTTTTACAATAATAGAAAAATGCCGTCAAATTTATACCCAACAATATAAAAAGTCTAACTCGCTTTAGTAATGAGGCAGATAAAAAGAACTATCACTTCACCAATTCTTTGGCGTTCAGCCATAAATATATCTGTCGTAATATAATAAGAGAAGTTTATATTTAACTAGAACTTAGATACAAAATCTTTACCAACGCCTATATTGAGGTAAAGCGTATAATGTTTACCTATAAAGATAACTAGTACGGCAATTTATAGGTAATATTAGCCTCCTATAACGAGTACCAATTCCTCATTAACAAGTTTAATCATAATAATATTAAGGTTTTCCATATTTTTTACGATACTATTTCAACTAATTAAGGTTTATATACGGTTCAATTATCGTATAGGTCATTTTATATCGTTAAAAAAAACCTATTTCCCGGTGTATAAGCCTTTAAATACTTAAAAAAATGTTACGCGAGTTACAATTCTCGTCACAATACATACAAATATGTCGATTGGAAACTTAAGAATAAGCTTTATCACATAAACCACCGTATTGCCCGAATAGTACTTACTTGCTCATAAGGGCGTTTATGAGTAAATAAAATAATCATATTCTAAATGGTAAATATCCTTTAATTTAAACTATTCATTGTTTATCTTTTTCTTACGATAGCGATTTCGATTGTTATAAGGACGGTTGGCATCGCGTTTTCGCTTATTAAAATCATGATTTCGTTTATCTCCATTACGGTTTCTGTCGGCATATTCTTGAGGGTGGTAATTATAACATTTGCGATTATATTTTTACGAAGGGTGTTTCTCTTACCTCTTAATATTATTGTCGAGCTCACGAAATTGGTACTCGTTCGTACAAGATTGTTACTCGTTTTTACGAAAATACCGCTGGTCGTACCTCTCGCATATATTTCCTAAAAGAAGCTTATGGTTAGAATAACTCCGTTTTATTACTACTACTAATCATATAGTTCTTAACTTCTCTACTTTAGCCAATTATTTATTTATCATTTGATTACGATAGAAAGGCGATAAATACTATCAAATGCTGAAATAAAATACGAACCAAATGTCGATTATTACGCCATACTAATTTTTTATAATGGTTTAGGATACTTATAGTTTTACATATTATAATTTTATTGATATATATTAACTTAACTTATATTTACCGTTGAATAAGTCGCGTAGCGAAAATATAACTTTTTTGAATTTTGTAATGACTAATTAAGAATTTAAAGAAAATTATCAACGATAATTTCCATAATATATGTAAAACCACGACGAAATATTTTATGACGCTCGTCAAAAATAACCTCGATATTCTACCAATATATAGCCGATCCTTATAAAAAAGTAAATAAAATTTTCAAGATTTAACACTCCAATACTAAAAAGGTATTTACAAAGGTATCCAAACATTGCTAAAATCTTTACACGTCGGTATAAAATGTATCCTTGCCTACCGTAACAATACCTATATCCTAAAAATTAGGATACTCGGGTTTCAATACCCTAACCTTTTTACACTTTAAACGGTGAGTACCACTGGTCGAGTATTAGGTAACTATTGTGTTCGAAGTTTAAAAAGTATCACAACGGGTTTGAAAACGAAAGAGACGATATTGAAAGAGCTTATGTTTGCGGCGGTCATAAAAATGCTCGCGGTGGCGGCGAAAAGGTTCGCGGTGGTCGCGAAAAGACTCGTGGCGGCGGCGAGAAGTTTCGCGGCGATCGCGAGAAGGCTCGCGGCGGCGACGAAAAAACATATGATCGCGACGTTTACGGGAAGTTTCGCGTTCTTTCCCTTTGTAACGAAGTCAATAAGGGCTACCCTAAAAATTATCCGACGAAGTAATGGAAATAGGCGAAACTTAGCGATAATGGTGATGAGAAAAGGATTTATAATCACGAGAATAACGACTTTCAAAAACCAAGCTGTCGAGGCACCTTATAACGGCGTCATACTTCGCTCGTCTCGTAACATCCTATTCTTCAAATTCACAGCGCAAGGTTACCACGAGTTTCGCGGCATTAACTTTGTCAACGGAACTAGCAGTTAAAGATACATTTCCTAATTCTATAGTAACAAAATATGTAAAATAAGCTGAAGGGGTATAACAACATAAAGTCGTAAAAGAAGATGCTGTAGATAAATGTATACGCGTGGACGAAAGTAAAGCTTTTAGTAAAAGTAAAGGGAAATTGATAGTTAACTTTGACGTAACAAGTATTAGTTTTTTTAAAACTCCTATATACGAGTTTACTAACGCGTACGACGAGTGGTTCGTGACTCATTTAATATAATACCCAACGTTTATAACTCTCACTAGCTTATGTATTAAAATTGAAAACCTGTAAAACAAAAGCTAGCAAGTAAAGGAAAAGGGAAATAAGGAAAGTTAATAGTTGGTAACATGGTTATATAGTTGTAGCTTCTCGTTAATAACTTACTTTAATTGTTTTACAGCAATTAATTGGTTTAATACCAAGTAAAATATCAAATTATAGCTACCATTGATTATGCTATATATATGTACAAACCTATAGTAGTATTTCGGTCTGTATCTTAAGGTAAAAACCAAGGTCAACGTAGGAATCTACCAAAGTATAACAATAAGTACTCATGAGAAAAATAACTCATGAGAAGAGAAGGCGCACTCATGAGTAGGCTGTAATGATCATACTAAATACCCGTGAGTAAATAGAAGGTGTCAGAGGGTTTATGTTAGCAGTAAGGTAGCAGAGGTAACAAAGGTGCAATATCAAGAAGATGTGTGTTCGTGCTGTAGGATGATCATTAGCCGTTAAGCTATTCAGATATGTAGACTGAATACTTAGATTGACAACTGAAGAGCTATGAAGGAAATACTATCTATGTGGTGCTGACCGTGTTCTTATATCCTATGGCCTTCATACCATCTTCAGTACTGAGGCTTACCGGTGCTCACTGAGGCTCACTGGTGCTCACTGAGGCTCAGTGAGCACTTGTGATCTAGATAACCCTAACCCTGGAGGGTTGCCTAGTCTGGTGCTGACAAAGAGATATTCCCCGTCTAATGTGTTAGACTTCAGGCTCTCGGTAGCTCAGCTGCATGCTGGCCTGTTTCCTGACCCGCTAACGTACTTGGGTCATAATATAGGCATTCTCGTGGGAAGGAACAAAATATCCTGCATGTACCAACATACATGCAAGTACCCCCCTCCGCAAAGCAACATAAGATAATGATATATCTGTCAAAATCATGTTGTTTCAGATACTATTAAGCTTTGGCTACGTCAGTTTTGTCGATTATAGTCAAATCAGCGCCTTGATGATTTTGTTTAAACTAAAGCTAGTATTAATACAAAATATGCGGATTAACGATCCGTTGAAGTTAAGTTAATTACTCTTTGCCAACTTCAAAACTAACTTACAATTCCAAAACTTGGAATCCTTAAATGCTTTCTATTTTAATCCCAATAAACCAACCATTATATCAAACAGGGTATCGTTAGTTTGTATATCTACTAGGCTAAAGACTTTCTTTTACGTTACCAATAGATATTAGGTATTTGTTAAAGATTTAATAACTAGTTGTAATATAATGTGCAACTAATAGGTTAAAAACTAATATATACCTGCTTTATCCAGTCTATATAGTAGCCTAATACATCCTATTACCGTCTCTAAAAGGTAGGTTACACGTATTTCCTTTGGTAATTCCAGTAAAACTATTCGCTATAAATCGGTTGCTAATTAGATATGTGTTTACATTATATCTCGACCATTAAGTATAAATTTGCTTTTGATTTTAGTTAGCAAACCTACTGCCAAGGCGACCATTAAGAGTTAGCCAATTGTTTTAATCGTTGGCGACTATTTAAGGATTTAATCTTTGCCTTTATTGATATATCCTTAAGCAATTAGGCGTGATTTTTCTTACGGTCGTCCCATGGTTTTCCCTTCAACCTCGTATATCATCCAAGACTTAAAGATTGTAATATTCGGGATTGAAAGGTTAAAGATAGTTTTGAATACAAATTATATAACTCGTTGAGTTAAAAAGCCGTTAATCTCGACTTTTTACTTTCTCTCAAGGGTTTACCGAAGGTTTTATTAATACTTTATACTTGAAGTTTTGATATTAATTTTTTGTCGTCCTTTTATTTTACTTACCCAAGCAGTATTATAGATATGACCCGGTGTGTATTTCTTATTTTAAACATTCCTATTTTACAAGAGTCGTCTGTGCTGGCGGTGTTCCATTGGCTTATCGATAACGAGTAAAATAAGATTGTGTTAACTTTGTCGCTTTGTTTCAAAGTCTTTATCGTTAGTGGCTCTAATGTAAAGCTTAACCTGTGTAGTACGAAATGTTATGGAACTGTTATCAATTTTAACAATCACTTTAAAGTTGGCGATACTTAAAGTTTTTTATAAGTTTTCCCATTTAACTAGCTTTCGCCTCACGAAGAATTTTCTTTGTAATTTAAAAGCAGATACGTCGATTATCGTAGAGCTGTTCTTAATGTTAAGGGCGTCGTTAACTTAACGCTTTACCGATTCCTTACGTAGTTTTTTTTAATTCTCTTCCATAGGATACAGCTCTCTTTTAAGTACTTGTTAATGGCGGAAGTTCACTATTTAGGCGGGAGTACACTTCAAAAACAAATAGCATTGGTATTAAGCTATCAGGGCTTACAGTGTCTTTCAAGCTCTTTACCGCCATTTAAAGGCGTGCCTTTTAGCCTGTAAAGCCTGTAATCCACAACGTAATGATATTATAGGCTCGGAAAAGTAATGCGTATACTATTTTAACTTTCCTAATACTTCAGTAAGCCTCTACAGGCACCTGTTTAGACTAAATCTCTATTGGGTTGAAATCTTTTTAAAAGTCCTCGGCCGTAAAGTTAGTGCCGGAATCGTGGATAACGATATTAGATAGACCTAAATACGTGTTAATTTATTGTGTTTTCAACTTTTACTATATATCTTTTGCTAATGAAGACTTTAGAAACTTAGCTTCTTCAAAAGAGGTTACAGATTTAGTAAATTGGAAAATAGGCTTGTTATCTAAGTGAAACACATTAATAAAGATCACGTAGTTTAAGTTATTACTATCTTTCAATGTAAACCTAAATCTTTGGGGGGCTTAGGAATGCTTTTAACATTGGCAACAAAGCTTTTATATAACTTTAAAAGAAAATTATTTCACATATTTATAGCCTATTAATAGTTGGATAATTAAGATTCAGGTATAATTGACATATATAAAACTTCGTTAGGTTCAACACCATTTGTTTTATAAATTAAAAATAAAACCTTGGGTACCCGTACTTAAAGGCTGGGAGAAACCTCTAGCCGTTTTTAACCAGAGTATCAGTATTAAAGTCAATATTAATGCTAATAATCTTTATATCCTCCAAATAAATAATGAAAGGAGTAAGAGACTTAAGGATATAGAACTTGGTCGAGCTAATAATAGTCTAAATTACCGTTGTCTCCAGTAACAATAGTTGTTCGCCTAGACTGAAGCCGACTTTGACTTTGCTAATACCATAAAGATTGATTTCGGTAGCGGTAATGGTTTCCCTTTGTAATACTACGTATTAAGTATGACCTTTCATTCAATATCTTATTACCACTCTATCTAGCATAATATTCTGAAATGTATGGTCTGCGTAATAATTACGAAGGTTGAAAGTGTATAAGGAGTTAAAGGCTTGATTAAAGAAAAGATAAGAGTCTTTACCACTTAAGTGGTATAAAAAAGTATGGTTGGCTAATTACTTAGCCGCGTTAAAAGTAGTATCTTTATGATACTTAATTTACTTAGGGGTATTGTCGCCGTTACTCATCTGTTTATCTTTAGAGTTTACGATATAATATAAATGATTGTTCCCGACAGTAGTAGAGTGTTAAATATAATATATTACCTATTTGTTTTTACGTATGGCAGAAGGGTAACAATTTAACTAATAGCCAGACTTAATACAAATCTAATATCTTGTACCACTATTACGACGATAGTATTTACGTTTAGTAGGTCCGCTTAAATTATACCCTCATTAACGCCAACGTGGTTATAACCTTTAGTCTAAAGCCGTTAGATCAGATTTAAAGCTTTAGGGGCCCCCATAACCGTATTTTCGGTCGACGTAATTGACTACCATACGGTTTTTTTCATTTATATCGCGGAAGTTATCAGATCAGTGGTATATACCAACCGAATTTGGTATACGCGCTATTACTGTTGTAAATGAGGAGTGTAACTGGTTAATGAAGCGTTAGAAAATGATATCTAAACGTTAAAAGAGGTATTAAAACTCGTTACCACATTCAACGGCTGCCCGTACCTGTATGAGAAATGTGGTTTCACTAACGTAAGCCTTTCACATTACCTTGTGACACGAAATAATCTTAATAAATATATGATTTAATATATTTATTAGAATTTCCTTATCCTTTGTCTTTATCATTATTATAATTTACTTCGTAGTAGCCTAATTCATTTAGTATTACGTAATGGGAATATTATACCCAAATTGGGTTTTTATGCCATCATTAATTTCTCGGAAGGTAGTAGCTCGAGTTAAAAAGATTAAGTAGTAATCCTTAGTGTGCCCTGTAAGAATTCCAGGAAAAAGTAAGTAAAAATCAGAAGGGAGAACCTTTATTTACTTACAAATATTTAAAAAATGTATTATTTGTGTATCAAAAAGTTTGTAAGGCTTTTTGTTATATTTTTCTACATTATTGAATATGTTGGCTGAATCTGAAAAAAAAAAAAAAAACTTATAATTGATATTACTTATCTTGATAGGTATTAGAGGAACGTTACAATGGTCGTTCTAATTTCTATTGGTATTTCCTTACAATTAAAACCTTAAAGCCTTTGAGACACAGTGTTAAAGGTAATTGCTATTCGTGTAGCCTAAGGGGTAAAGTACTACAATAAAACCTATAGTAGGCTTATGCTTATAAGCATACTTGGCGTAAAAATATTTTGAGAGGCTTAGCGATTAAGGTTAGAAAGTTAAGTGGTAATAGAAACTTAGCTATAAGAGATGTTTTAAGGTACTTCATGATCTTGTTTAATTAACTGGGAAAGTACTTTAGCGTCAATATCTTTTATCGTATTATCAATTACTGTTTCATTTACTCTGCCGCCGCTAAGTACGTACTTCGCACTGTTACATCAAAGTGCTAGACTCCCAAGCAAATTAACAAGTTCCTCATCTTGAACGTATAAAGAAACTTAATTTAACCAGTGGTAAAGAAAAGATTACTTAAAACGTATGTAGGGGAGTTGAAGGTTTTCAACGCCCTTACCTTTCCCTTGAGAGTTATAATAATTGAATTTTAAGGGAGGTCTTTTAGTTAAAGCAGTTTAAAAAATGTTTTTTCCAGTCTCAATTAGATACTTACAGGAATATAAATTCTATAGCGAGTGACTTCCTTTTTTAATTGAGCTTCAAATGTATGTTGGATTGTCTTTTATATATTAGGTGTCCAGTGGTTCAAAAACTTACAAAAGTTTTGAAAAGCGTGAGCGCCACGACCGTAGTCGTCGGTGAGGTCCGTATCGAGGATGTATTAGCTAACATAATTAGTAAGAAAAACTTTAGTTAAGATTTAGTTAATATCTTTAATCCACAGCTGTTTGTTGTAGTTGTTAACAAAAACTGCTTCTAAGGCTTTAATTGTATACTTTCAAGTAGGATCGGCAATTGCTTGAAAGTGAGCGCTTATGGTAGCTATCTTGAAGTTCTGGATTGTGTAGGACTTAGTGACGTGGCGTGGAGTAAACTTGGTGATTTGGGAGCATAGAAACTTGGTGTTTTGGCGTAAAGTCGCATGGAAACTTGGCGACTTGGTATTAAGTCGCGCGATGCAGCTTTCTTGGCGCAACTTGGAAATTTTTGGTGTTTTCACTGATAGCAGAAATCTTAAGGATTAAATTAACGTAGAAAAAAAAAAGGAAAGTAGGGATAAAAGTTTGGAGTAAAGAGTAAGGTCAAAAGTCACTTATTATCGTTAATAGAGGTCGAAGGTTAAAAGTTGTAGGCTGTAGAACTTAGTTGTTTTTATTTTAGTAACACCTATAATAGTATCAACTTAGCTGTTTGCCAATTTGTTGTTTGAGACTTTAAGGGTTTAAATTCAACGTCTTTTAAAAAGAATCATTGGTAAAGATTTCTTAGTGTTTTTAATAACGATACCGTCACTACTTCTACACTGCCGTGAAAACCGACGAAGCCTAGAAGTCTTCTTTACTTACTACCGTAAAAAAACGCAGTTTGTAAGCGCTTTTCGCAAAAGTCTTTCCTCTACACTAGCTGTCATTTGATGCAAAGCATAACCGAAAAGTAGTTTCTTCTTCTACTTAGCTTATTTGTACTTAACCTAATAAATACTGATTAGTGTTGTTAGGGATTTAGACGTTGTAAAGTTGTTGATTTGATAGGTCAAAATAACAGTAGTACTATGTGTTCAAGTAGTAGATGCATTGTTTTAGGTTTAGCAGACCGCTAGCCGCTCTGCACAGTAATTCTTATAGCTAATTACTTGGCCGATACCCTAGTATGAAGTGGGCGCACACTGCATTTTCTTAGCAGCCAATATATTAGTCCTGCATAAAGCAATATAATAAACTTGCAGTTAGTAAAGTCAACTTTACTGTAATTAAAGCTGACTTATTGCACTACGATTACTATTATTCCAACAAAAGCGATATATAATAATATCCACACACTTACTCTATTTGATTTGGAGTTAATTCAATCAATCCCACAAATAATATAGGTAACTTAAATTCAGTACAACCAACTTGTTATTAGTATAGTTGATGTAACTATACTACAATTGATTTTTTTTTCAATGGAACGATTAGTTCATTATTGTAGGGAACTTGATTTGGTGGGAATTTGTCAAATATGGAAATATTATACGAAATATATTTGTTTTCAAAGTTTGCGGTATAATGGCGAGTTTATTACGGGTATGGGTATGTGAGAAATATTTAACATCGTCATTAGTCAGTTAGGCATTCCACTTTTTCCGGTTATTATTTTTACTGATTTGAAAATCCTATTCTAATGCCTTTTCAAGTTAGGAAAGACGAATAAGAAAAGTCTGATAATCGATGTAAAAGCTTTTTGCAAAGTTTACGAAAGCAGGGAACATAAAGAATTCCAATGAATCAATGGTAAAAACTATCCGGCTAACGTCATAAAAAAGTTAATATCAAATAGGGTTTTGAATGGGGTTGTAAATAGTAATAAGCTGATTATACGAATCGAAGGCTACATTAAAAAACCATTTATTATAATATCATTTAACGGTGGATAGGGAAATAGAGAGGAGTACTTTGACAAATTGGATAATTGTTAGGGGGAAGAGATTGTTTTTAAGTAAGATTTGATTAACTGGTACGGTTATGTTGCATATATAATTGTATATATATTAAAAGATTGGGGTAAGGATATTTGTATAAAACTTGATAGCAGGAATTTAAAAGGTAAGAAGTGATTTTACCATATAAAAAGCAGTGGAATTGGTATAGTGATGGATTTTTTGAACCGAAAGATTTTTTAGAAAAAACGTACTAACACCGGTATTACAACCACAAAATGAAATTCTGTGAGTATTAAAATTTCAATCAAATACATTGCAAGAAAAGCAACCATGGTACAGTTAAATTCACTGTATTAACCCTAAGTTATATATAGGGAATGCCAAATTTATGATAAGGTACATGCCAAGTAATTAACCATATAAACTAGTGTACAGACCGGTTAACAGTCTGAGCTAAACTTAGGAAAATACATCCACCACTTGACCACGCAATACTAATATTACTTCGACTACGATTCGAATCGACAACATTGTAAAGTCCAAATACCTATCAACAATTCTTAAATATATTAGCACCACAAAAATACAACGTCGGCAGTATTGAAATAGAGTTTAATAACATTACAGTTAATTTAACTATATTAATTGAAACTAAATTGGAATATGGTACGCAATTTCATGTAGGGTATGGGCTAAGCTATTGCCTATAAAAACGAGTATATAAAACGGCTAGCGGTCTGCGAAAGTTAAAAGATAAAAAAAACCATCTGACTCTTTTAATATGACTTGTTTTATTTTACCACAATTAGAATAGAAAATGTTGGAACTTCTAAAGACCAGTTATCAGTTTTTTATATATCTTTATGACTTTATTAGAGAGTTTACAACGGGTTTCAACTTTTTCCCATTGTTTTGTATATGTATCTCAACTTCCACATTAAGCCTTCATGTATATTATGTTATACTTAAGTTATTTGTAATTTTCTATATAATTTTGTACTTCATTGGTAATTTAAAAATATTTTTTTGTTGTTTGTCCAAAAAAATTCAACAATTTTATTCCTATTCTTCTTTTCATTATTACGCACTCTTATATATATTTTTACTAGTTCTAAAATACTTAGCGTAGTCTTTCATCCGCTGACACCTTCAATTCAGTCAAAAAAGTAGTATTATATACTTAATAAAAATTCTTCCTCTTTACTTATTCGTTTGTATCCCTTACAAATAGTAGTTCTATTTGAACGTATATATCTCTGGTAAATATAATTAACTACTAATGAGAATTACCAAGTACTCAATTGATATTTCCAATATTTGGTTAAAAGATTTGTTTGATCTTATAAATATAAATGTATGTTATCGAAAATAATAGTTAATTCTAAGTTATGGTAACTGCTAGCTAATTCCCATCTATCAATTTTTCTAAAAGAGGTGGTACATAATGTTTTTGTTAATGAAACCTTTAATGATAACTTTATTCAAGTTATTATAATAGGAATTCAATTGACTGGTTTAATTAACAATATGGTTTGCTATATTATATTACGTTTCAAATAGAATGATTCAAGGTAGAAGATACCACAGTTACAAGGATTTCAATATATATTAACATCACAATTAACATTTCAAGGATTGAAATCATTTAATTAAACTTTTTTATATTTTAAAAAATCATACATTTCAAAATATTTCAATTCACTTCGTAATAGTTGTTCTCACAATGTTACTTTTTATGGTAAGTAAGCTGTACTTTTGTTTCAAATTTCATATTAGCATTTTCGATATATTATTTCTAGTAGAAAAGTTAGGTACTCCTAGATATCTAATTCACAATCACTTTTGATGTTGATTTTTTTAACCCATTATTCAAAGTCATCATTCATTAGAACAAATATTGTTTCAAAGTACTAAACTTCAATTAAAATATGAGTCAATGAACTGAATCTAAAAAAACTGATATTAACTTCTCTAAAGCTATTGATAATCAATATTGTATCTATAAACACTCTGACTAAATTAGTACACCATACTGTATTTCGAACCAATATATATATAATTTATTAATCGACAAAGTCATATTTTATGTTTTCTTGATAAATAAAGAAAATCTGAAAAAATATTGAAACCTATTCCTATCATTAACTTTTCATATTAACATCAACATTTGTGAAAAATCAAAAGATTATTACCAACTTCATACACATACGAACTCGACATATTCATGAACGAAAACAATATCAAAAACAGTTTTATAAAATATATTAAATTATATAGTTTTATCTTTTGATCTTCATATGACAAGCTCTTCGATTGATGTATCAAGTGAATAGTTTGAACATGTTCTAAAGATTTTCGCTTCGGTTTAGTTTGTTAAGATAAAAATATCAATTATTAACGTGAAAAAAGTTCGACTTCAAATATTTGTTGCTTTGGGAATTACTAGAATCAGACTTAAAATCGGTGACTTTATATCCGAGACAGCAACAACGCTGAAAATTGACATCATCATCTCCAAATGAAAACCGATTCTCAAGATAATTTAAATATTTCCCAAATAGAACCATCATCTAAAACTGGCGATTTCATTTCCTTGAAAGAGAAAATATTTTGAACCAATAAAGCTATTATCAAAACAACTACAACGCTAGAAAATTATACTCCAATAGGCAATCACAAGAGTCTATAATATTATTTGTATATCAAGATCCTATGAGTTATATTCCGTATGATTTTCTGTAAACAAAAAAAGCACAAACCTATATCAATACATATTTCGAGGTTTCTACAAACTTCAAAAATCAAAATGCGAACTGTTCGAATATTTAGCACGGACCAATTGAATCGTCTTTAGTATTAACAATTCAATTACAGTATATCTGTTGGAAAATACGGATAGTTCAATTATAAATTCTAAAAAGTTACAGTTCTGTCTGACTTGATAAAACTAGAGACTTTACTGGCCGTCTTACAAAAGCGGTCAAGTAAAGGGCATCTGTATGTGACCTTTACCATCCACAGATTTACTGTCTAATCACACAAAGCGTCATTATCACAAGTGTCTACCAGTATAAATATATGGGCCACTGACTAGCAGTAGTGTGGCGTAGTTCATTTTCATATGACACTTTTCATTTGCATATATTTCTACTATACTATCTTATTAGTAAGGAGAAATAAGGGGACTTACCTCCCTCGCAAATAAATTCCTACCCAAATAAACATTGTGTCTTTAATACAAATTCCGCATAACGTCGAAAATATTAAAAAATGAGTTTGACTTATAGTTCAATAATTAAATAGGATATGAAAACTAGGAGTAATGAACGTAGTAGAAGAAGGATACTGAAGAAATTAACTAACAGACTAATAATCAAAGTAATTGAAATTTATGTATTTCTTAAAATTAGTAACAATATTTGACGACGCGTTTTACGTTTAAGAATTGATAGATTTTTTATAAATAACGCATTAACTTCCGCAAAGATATTGCATGAAATAAAATGGAAACCCCAATAATAAATTATTATAGCCCGATAAATTCGATGATATTATTAAACGCGAATGAATAATAGATAAAATTAGGAATTTTGGTATTGGAAACAACAGTGAATGATTGTTAGAAAAACAGAAATGGCAATAAATTCAGAGAAAGAAATATAAATAAAATGTTGATAAAATCAATGCGTTTTGTATAAAAAAATCGAACTTCAGTTTATAGTATAATTGCTTCTATATTACATAAAATGAAATAAATACAAGGTTCAATTGTATTAAAGTAATAGAAGTTTAAAAATATTAGTGAGCGAGTGGTTTACTACGTTTGGCTACAAATAATGTCCTAACTTTGGCGATAAAAATCGAGAGCACAATGTTATTTAACATAGATGTTAAGTAACAGAGATAGTTAGGCTACTATTTTGTAGAAAGTAAAACATCGACAGGTGATCTTCAAAAAATTCCCTTCGAATTTTCAACCGCTTTCATAATATACATTGGTAAGTTTTTATCGACGTACAACCCTCACTTCAACGCGCTTACATCACTTATAATAACTTGTTTCCCCAACGAATTCAACTCTTATTAACTATCACCAACAATTATTATCTAAACTTACATCATCAATTATTAAACATCACTGTTAATCGTTTTACCGTCGTTTCCTGTCAATTGAAAAATTGAATTCTTCTTTTAAACATAACTTTTGTAACCTTTACTAACGGCAAAAAGCGTAGCTAACCTTTTCAAAACAAAAATATTTCACCAGCAAAATTTATGCTCTTACTCAACACTAAAATATTAGCAACACTACCAATAACAATAAGATTTACGTAAAACTTAACTTAAAGCTGTAGATAATGTATATTATAGAAAATTTTCTAATGTAAACGAAATAAATATTACCTGTTTTCGGTTACTTAATCGCAGTAAATAAAACAAATATTAAGCATTCAAATATAATTGGTTTCCGCTGAAACCTAGAAAAAATTAATAAAATATAAGAAAATCGCTACCGAAACACGATAAACTGATAAATAAAACCTTAAAAAGGTAAAGAAATTAAGAAAATGAAATTTCGAAGGTACAATTATATATTGAATTATGTTTTGCGTATGAATATATATGTAAACGTGTTTGAATTGGTATCATACGTTCAATCGCGCCTTTAAAACCGTTGTGAGTAATATATTGCCTAGATGCAACTATACACCCCGTTATACCATAGGCGCTAATATGTATCTCATTGTATTCTAGCTGTAATTGTATTTCTAGTTGTGTTTTCAATACAATTATATATTAAGATACGTCCTTAAAACTTTGTTTAACTATTTATCAACAAAATACAACTATGTATTCAATGATAACCTAAATGTAACTCTACACTCAATTATATATTAAATACAAGTATAAATTCAATGGTCAGCTTAAAGTTCTGTGAAAATTTTTGGCGTACCTTATTATGTACTAATATTAAACTTGTGACACTAGTCATAAGCGATAAATTTTATGTATCTAATATTTGAACGCGAAGAAACGGTATATAAGAATAAAGGAGTAAATGCAAGAGAATATTATATCTATGACCTAGTTGGAATATTAGTATAATTAATACTTCAACAATTCACAAGAAATTATTCGTTTAATACCTTTTCAATTACATCTTTTGATTTCTATCATTTGAAAACTACCGAACCTAATATTATTTAAATGGTCATATGTATAAAAATGAATAATTTACCAATATAAACAAGGGTAAAACTGCGAATATGAGTGCAAAGAAAGTAAAATAATATTTGTATAGACTTAAGTGAAATAAAAGGGTAGAAAATTGAACAAATGTCGCATGAAGGAATAGAAGTAGCATTAAAGGCCGTTTACTATCAATGTATTCAAGATATCGAATTGAATTTACCTAAACAACTGCTATTTTCACTTCTATCAACTACTGTTCTGTATTCTTTCCTCTTTCTCTATACATATCAAAATTTTATGGTAAATAGTAATAAAGCGATATAAAGAATATTCGGAATATATTTATAATAGTTGTATAATGGTAACCTATAAATGTAATAAATAAGTAATAGAAAAGTAGTAGTAATATTATGTTATAACATTAGAATTATAAAGGTAATAATTGTTATTATTATTGATAATCCTCAAGTATTTAATTAGCAAGAATATTTACAAGTGTGAACTTAACAGATAATTTTATACAATAGTATATTAGCACATGGAGAAAACGATGATATTAACAGGCAGGCGAGCTAGTAAACTGAATCATAGTGGCTATTAACCTTTGACGGCATAATAAGACTCGTCATGACAAAATCGAAGAGAGGTGAGTAACGTGAGAACGTCCCTGAGTGAAAGTTTTTAAGAACGTCAACGCAATAAGAAAGCCGGACAACTGGAGCGACTAAGGCAAAGAAGCGACCATCTTTGGCTTCCGGCTGATATTGCTGTGGTGGGTTTTTCGATCACTTGTCTATTACAGCCATCGGCCGAGGTCCCTAAAAGCACATCCCGGCATGGGATGACTCGTCACACACGAAAAGAGGGGTTTTGGGTTCACGCGAGACCCCGATCTCTTTTTGCAACAATCCGCATACAACTACGGAATTTCGCACTTGTTCCCTCGTCACTTTGCATATTGATGCTCGACGTACGACTCTCTTCCAGATAACTACCAGCTAGCAGGTGGCATCGAGAATGGCCGCCAATACAGTCCCTTCAGGCGACGCCTCTCCGCTCACCAAAGGCATGTTTTCCCCGGCTCAGCCCACCGACCGCAGAAGCCCCTGTCCCATGGTCAACTGCCTCGCAAACCACGGCTACATCGCGCGGGACGGGCGGAACATCCACTTCCGCGAGCTCTACTCGGCCGCCCGGACCGTCGGGCTCGGCGCAGGGCCAGCGGCAGCCCTTGCCTACCCCATATTCTACGAGCACCACCACGCGGGGTCGGGCGGCGGCGGGCCTGTCGGGAGCCGGTGGGGCCAGATCTGGACGTGGCTGAACCCCCTCAAGGCGCTCAAGGCGCTCGGCGTGCGCCGGCCCGGGCAGATAGACTCGATGGGGCGGCCGGTCCTGGACCTCGATCAGCTCGCGCTCCCGGACGCAATCGAGCATGACATCTCGCTGACCCGGCGTGACCACCAACAACCGCAGGGGAACAGCGCTCTGCAGATCGACCTAGTGGAAAATTTGCTGGGCTCGTCGACCGATGGGGAGAGAATCACCAGGTCGGACCTTGTGCGCTACAGAAAACATAGGATTGCGGTGCAGAAGGTGGAGAACCCCGGGCTGCTGTACCGGGGATTTCAAAAACTAGTGGCATATGGAGAGATCTCGCTGGTACTGGGTGTCCTTGGAGATGGAAACAGCGTTCCAGTCAACTATGCGAGGGCTTTCCTGCTAGAAGAGAGGCTGCCGATCAAAGAGGGATGGAGCAACCGGTGCTGGTGGACACTGGGTGTCCTTGAGCTGCAGCTTTCCGTCTTCAGGGTCTGGCTCATGATGAGTACAGATGTATGAGTAGCCAATGGCTTCAGCACCTGATATCGTCGATTCAGATAGAGATTCTCACAAATGTCACCAGGCGATCAGCCCTGTTATATCTTTCTTTTTAAGGTTGATTACTCATGAAAACCGCAGGTTGAGGAAGAGTGCGATCAAGACGCAATATCAACTTAAGTGCCAAGTGCAGCCACCAAACGAAAGAAATATAAATTAGTTTCCCCTTTGACAGGCCATAGCAGTAAGGTTGATGTTCGTGAATTTGTGTATGTAGAAAGAAGAACGAAAAGCCGAATAGTATGGCGGAAAGGTTTATACTACTATTAATTGTACGTGAAATGGCAGGGGTTAGGCCGATAGTAATACCCCGCCTGAAAAGCAATTTTCTTTACAAAACGCGCTAAAACCAGAATTAAATCCTATAATATATTCTATAAATTTCATTACAGCATATATTGATTCCAAAGAACGTGAACATATAATATTTGATAAAATCCTAAAAATCAACTAGTTTAATTCTTCATATATATATATATATATATATATATATAATTTTTTTTTTAAAAAAAACCCATGAAATTAATAACGTTCAAAATCTATACAATATCGATAACACCAGTAAGTGTAATGAGTTTATGGCTTAACTATTTATATTATATTAATCGCTTTTATACTATATTGTATTTAAATACATTGAAATTCTAAATACCTAAATCGTCTAATCGCAACTATTATTACAATCAGAATTCTTGTAAATATAAAGGATTGAAACCGCAGATTAAACGAAACCACGTAATGATTCCAAAATAAATCAATATCATTCTTTTCCTCAAACTACTTGAGTAAATAAAATAACGTAATCTGATTGCAAACTTTTTATTATGAATTTCAGCATCCGCAATGAAACAAATATACTTAGTTTGTTTAGATTAGCCTTATATATCGGTAAGGTCAATTGTACCGGGTACGTTAACGTAAAATTAGTATTATGAGAGTTGTAGTATATATTGAAGATAGATTAATTAAAGGGAGAAGAGGCATCTGGAGAGTGCATGCCTCAGCTGAGAGTTTAAAAGCTCCCACTCGGGCAGTAGCATTCTGACATACACTTTGTCAATGCCCCTTCTGGGCGGTGTCATATAATTATATATTTTGTAAGAATATATCTTATAGCATGGCACATTACTATAAATTTTATAAGAGTATAACTTGCAGTATAACCGCCTACTAATTATAAAGATATATGATAATATCTATATAGACAATATTCACTTTTTTCGTTACAGTCTGCATTTGTAATTTAGAAGTGATATTTTAGTTTATTCGAATCCCAATTAATCGTTCGGTAATAATTGTTGGTAGATCTTACCTATCAATACGCCTTTAGATGTTGCAATGTTGTCGATTCGATTGGTCGAAGTAACAGTAGTATTGTGTGGTCAGATGGTGGATGTATTGTTTTAGGTTTAGCAGACTGTTAGCCGGTTTGCACTATAATTTGTATAGTCAATTGCTTGGTCCATTCTCTAGTGTACAGTGAAGTGTACTGTACTTGACTTACATCCAATACAGTAAGTCTATACAAAGTAATATATTTTACTTGCAGTTAGTATAATTAACTTTATTATAAGTAAAGTTGACTTACTATACTGTAGGTAGTATTATTTCAATATTAACAGCTTTTTAGTTTGTACGCGTACGCTAGTGTAGTTAACAAATCTTTTCCGGTTACCGTTGAATTACTTTCTCGTTGATTAGCTAGACCCCTGTTCATTCTAGCTGACTTTCACATTAAATTGTACCCAATTACACTTGATTTGACCCTATTCAACCTTAATTTCTTCGTGGCTCCAAGGTTCGAGTTTATTAACTCCTACAAAAAGTTTTTTCGCTATAGGCTTTTACCAACTACCACTTTAGCCATTCCAGTCAAATAAGTCGCTATCGTTAATTTCTCCACTTCTCTGGCAGTCTTCTAGTTTGCTAGTAAATTCTTGACCGCCGTTACGTGATTTGGGCTTTCCAAGCAGCCTATAAACGTAGCTTTCGATGCGTATGATTAGCATGTTGTTGTCCATAAACCTTTTTAGGGCCTTGTTCTGCGATGCCTTCTTTAAAGCATTAGTAGGATTGTTCTTTCCGTTAATTCATCGGAATTCCTTAATCTCTCTCCTTTTGTAGGCTTTATAGAGTGCTATTATATCAATTATCAGGCGTTTTTCGCTGGTAGTTCCGAGATTCGAAAGGCATTCTAACAGGTTTTTCGAGTCGGTACAGATTATTATCGTGATAGGTGGAATCTTTAGCTGTCAGATAATAAGGTCAAGGGTTTCCCATAGTGCTATATTTATATTAAAGCCTGTTATTGTGCTGTCGACTTCCGAAGCCAATACCCTTTGTATAATCCTTTTATACTTGATAAAGGTTTAGTAGATTAGGCTTCCGATCATATTAAATTAGGTTTTCCGTTTATTTTCATTGACGAAGGTTATTAGGAAGTTGATTTGCAAAGATAGGTTGATGTTATATCCAAAAGACCTATTCGTAAAGATTCTTAGCTTAGCTCTCATTAGGTCGATTGGAATCATATTGATTTTTCAGTTTAGATTTCGTATTTATTATTCGAGCCTTTTGTTTAGCCGGTTGAAATCTTTATCCGTAGAGTTTTGTATTTGTTCCGTAATAGATAGGTTATATAATGCTTACGGTTGGTATAAGGTGTCAATATAGCTGTTATGAGCATGTTATTTAAGGTATTGTTGGGCTTTGGCTGCGTTAGTCTTATTAATCGTTGCTAAATTAATTTCTTGGCTCTTTTGGTTAAAGATAAGGCTGGTATTAACAATCAGTATGCGGATGAACGATTTATTAAAGTTAAGCTAGTTTCCATTCAACAATATCGTAACTGGCTTGTAATTTCAAAACTTAAAGTACTTAATCGCTTGTTATTTCGATATTATATAGCTAGCCGTTTTAATGAAACAGGTATCGTTAATTTGTATACCTATTAAAATGAAGTTTCTTTTTTATGTTATTGGTAATTATTGGTCGTATATTGAGAACTTTATAACCAATTATAATTTGAAGTGCGATTATTTGGTTAGGAATTAATGGAGGCTTATTTTAGCTAATCTATATAGCGATTTGATACATTGTATTACTGTTTCAAAATGGTAGATTGCATGCAGTTCCTATAGAAATTCTAGTAGTACAATCCGCTGTAGATTCATTGTTAACTACGTATGGGCTTGCATTATATTAAGGTTATTAAGCATAAATTTACCTTTTTTTTGGTCAGTAAATTAGATGTTAAAGCAACTACTAAGTGTTGGCTAATCTTCTGAGTTGTTGGCGACTGCGTAAGGATCATGTCTTTGTTTTTATTGTCGTATCTTCTAGCGATTGGATGTAATTTTACGTACGGCCATCCCACGGCCTTTCTTTTAACCTTTTAGATAATCTTCGACTTAAAGATCATAATATTCGGGGTTTGAAGGTTGGAATTGGCTTTCGGTATAAATTGTATAACCTTTTGAGTTAGTAAGCCGTTAATTGCGACTTTGTTGTTTCCCTTAAAATGTTTGTCGGAAGTTTTGATAATGCCTTTTATTTGGAGTTTTAGTGTTAAATTTTCGTTATGCTTTTCCTTTTTGTTTATTCAAGTAGTATTGTAGATACAGCCCGATGTATATTCTTCCTTTTCAACGTTCTTCTTTTTAAAGGGTTGTTTACGCTAACAGCGTTTTATTAGCTCATCGATAATATGTAAGAAAGGTTTGTATTAACTCGGTCGTTTTACTTTAGGGTCTTCATCGTTAATAGCTTTAATGTAGGGTTTAACCTGAGTTGTACAGAACTTTATAAGATTGTTAGTAATTTTAATAACTATTTTAAAGTTTATGATATTTTAGATTTCATACGGGTCCTTTCATTTGCTCGGTTTGCGCTATGGAAAGATTTCAATTTTCAACATTTAAATAAGTACGTCGATTATTATAAGGCTATTCTAAGTATTGAAGGTATTATTGACTTGGAGGTGTGCCGATTCATTTTATATTCCCTTTAAAGTTTTTGTATAGGCTGTAGTATGTTTTTGGGTACTTATTGATGGCGGATATTTACTTGTCAGGCATAGATATATTCCAAAAACCAATAGCGTTGGTCTCAGGCCGTCAACGCTTATAATATAGTTTAAGCTCTTCACTGGTATTTAAAGCCATGCCTACGGATCCGTAAAGCTTTTAATTTCCAACGTAAAAAAATTAAATGCATGGAGAAGTAGGGCGTGTGCCTTTTTAATCTATCCGATACTTTAGTGGGCTTTTACAGGTACCTGTTTGTACTAAATACCTACTATCTTGGTATTTTTCAAAAAAAATTCCGCTGTAAAGTTGGTGTTGGTATCGTAAATGACGATGTTAGGTGGACCCAAGTACGTGTTAATTTATATCATACTTAGCGTTTTTCACGTATATTTTTCTGACAAGGACTTTAGGAACTTGGTTTTGTGGAAAGTGGTTGTTAAGTTAATAATATAGAGAATAGTTTTATTATTTAAGTAGAACATATTAATAAATACCTTATAGTCAAAGTTCTTGTTGTTTTCAGTGTAAAATATAATTTTTGGGAGGTTTAGGTATACGTTTGGCAGTAATGGTAAAGCTTTTCGAAAGCTTTTAGAGTACAGTATTCTATATCTTTATAATATGTGGAATTTAGGACCTTGTATGACTTGTTGCCGGCCGGATAGTTAAAGCGCCGGTGTAATTAACTTATTTTCGGATTCTTTAGGTTTAACACCACTATTGTAGGACCTTAAAAATAAAACCATAAGTACTTTACTTAAAGGCAAGCGAAAACTTAAGGTCGTTTTTGATAAGCTTGTTTATGTTTACGTTAAAGTTAATGCTAAGGGTTTTTATATCCTCTAATCAAAGAAGGAAAGGGGTAGAGGACTTGACGATATGGAATGTAATTTCTTTTATCATAGTTTAAATTACCGTTATCCCTAGTGATGATAGTTGTTCGCCTAGTTTGAAGCCAACTTTAACTTTGCCAATATCGTAAGGATTAATTTTAGTAGTTATAGTGCTTTCCCTCCGCAGAGTGTTATGTATTACTAATTGCCTCCTATTAAGTACCTTCTTGGCCTTATATTAGGTATAATACTCTAAAACGTATAATTCATATAACGATCTTAAATATCAAAGGTATATAAGGGGTTAGTAGCTTAATTAGGGTAAATGTAAAGAATTTTACCACCTAAACAGTATAGGAAGACGTGGTCGGTTAATTACTATGTTGCGTTAAATGTATTATTCTTATATTACTTAAGTTTGTTAGGGGTACTGTCATCGTTAAATGGTTTATCGCCCTCGAAGTTTGCGATTTGATATAAGTAAGTCTATTAAAAAATGGTAGTGTATTGGATGTAGTATATTAATTTTTTGTTATTTCGCTCGGCGAGAGGATGTTAAGTTGGCTAATAGTCAGACTCACCACAGATCCAATATCTTTTGTTATCATTACGACGATAGTACTTGTGATTAGTTGGTTTGCTTGTATCTTAGCCCTGTTAGCGTTAACTTAGGTGTTTCCTTTAATTTGTAGTCGATAGGCTAGACATTGAGCGTTAGGAGCGCCCATCGCCGTATTTGCGATCGATGTAATTAACTATTGCAAGTTTTTGTTTATCTACGTTAGGGAAACTGCTGGCTTGATTGTATATATCAAGAGAGTTTAGTGTACGTATTATTATAGTGGTAAGCGAGGAACGAAACTGGTTAAAAAAGCCTTTGTAGGTGGTATCTAGGCGTTATAAAGCGTATTTAAACTCGTTAACACCCGTAACTGCTGTTCGTACCTATTCGAGAAAGTTGTCTTCATTAGCGTGGGCTTTCCCTATTACTTTCTAGTATAATATTAATTTGTTAATTATTTGATTTAGTATATTTATTCGTATTTCCTATTTTTCATCATTATTATCGTTGCTCATCTTATGGTAGCCCAATTTGTGGGGTATTATGTAAGGTGAACATTGTGTTCGAAATAGCTTTTCATGCCGTTATAGATCTTTCGAAACGTAGTTATTCGGGTTAATAAGGTTATGTACTAATTCTTAGCGTTCCCGGTAAGAATTCCGGAGAATAGTGAGTAAAAATCAGAAGGTGGAACATTCATTTACTTGCAAATATTCAAAACGGTATTATCTTCATGTCTAGAAGTGTTATGACACAAGAACATCAGAGGGTCAGAAAACAGGCCAGTATGGGGCTAAGCCACTAAGAACTTGATGTCCAACACATCAGGTGGGGATATCTCTTATGTCAGCAACCTTAGGGTTAGGGTTACGCACTAAGGATCATTGAGATCATGTTTCGATTCAATATGATCCAGCACTAAAGGCGTATGAAGGATTAAGAATATAAGGACACGGTCAGCACTACATAGATAGTATTTCCTTCATAGCTCTTCAGTTGTCAATCTAAGTATTCAGTCTCAGTATATTCTGAATAGCCTCACAGATTTTGATCATTACTTGCACGGTTACGATATTGTTCACTCAGCATCTCTGCTACCTTCTTGATAACATAAACCCTCTGACACATTCTATATACTCACGGGTATTTAATGTGATCATTACAAGAAGGTAATAGAGTTTTATGTTTTACTTTCTATATAGTTTTGAATATTAGCAAAGTTTCCAAAGAGTTTATAATTAATATTAATTATTTTAATAGGTTTTAAGGGCAGGTCATAATAGTTATCCTAGTCTTAATTAGTATTTTTTGGCAATTTCAATCTTGGAGCTTTCGAAGTATGGTGTTAAAGGTAATTACTAGTCACCCAATCCGAAGGGTATAGTTTTGTAGTAGAACTTATAGTAGGCTTTCGCATGAAAGTAAACATTCCATGGAAAAGTTTTTGGGGGATTTAGCAATTGAAAGGCTGGAGGGTAATAGGGAACTAAAGGTTTTAAGAGATTTGAAGATCTGGTTTAATTGACCGGTGTAAAGCGCCAATATCGATTCCTCTAGCCGCATGGGCGACCGTTATTTTAAGTGCCCTGCCGCTGCTAAAAACGTACTCCGCATTATTACGTGAAGATATTGGACTGCCAAACAGATTAATAGGCTTCTTATCGCAAGTACGTAAAGAGACTTAATTTAGCTAAGGGTGAAGAGGAGGTTCTTTAGATCACTTGTAAGGGTATTAAGGTTTTTAAATACCTTTTCCTTTAGGGCTTAAGTCTTAAAATGGTTACTTAAGCTAGGCCAGGTCGAAGAAAGATTGTGTTAGCTTTGTAACAACTTGAATTTAAACGTAAATCATCGTTCCTTGAGCTCTAATTTAAGCCTCAACTTAATTTTTTTTAAAATTACCTTTTACATGTTAATGGTCTATTTGTCGAAGAAATTGAGGTATTTACAGAAAGTATATTTATGATCTTTGTTGTTATTATATTCAACGATAAAGTATTTAACGAAGTTGGTAAGGTGCTTTTCCGTTAAGTATATATCAATATTTTACGCCCCAAAGTCTTTGTTGTATTACTTGGTAAAGGTAGTTCTGAAAGCTTTGATTATGTTTTTCTTAATGGGGTTAGTAACATCTTTAAAGTGAGGATTAGCGGTAGATATTTTGAGCTTTTGGCTTATATAGGATGTGTAAGGCGTGTAAGGCGAGGGACTTGGTGATCTTTGGGTATAGGGACTTTTTTTTTTGGCGTAAAGTTGTGTGGAAACTTGGCGATTTAGCATGGAGTCGCGTGACATGGCTTTTTCGATGCGACTTGGCGATTTTTGGTATTTTCGCTTGAAGTAGCGGTCTTGACGATTGAATTGGGGTAGGTGAAGTGAAAAATAGTAAAGTAGAGGTAAAGGTTTAGTGTAAAGGGTAGGGTCGAAGGTCGTTTGTTATTGTTGTATGTAAAAGTTGAAGGTTTTTTGTTATTTAGCCATAGGACTTAGTCGGTTTTGTAGTAGTAGTACCCGTAGTAGTATTGACTTACCCTTTTGCTAACTTGTTTATTTGAGACTTTTGGCGGTTAATTTCAATGTTTTTCTAAAAGGATCCGCAAAGATTTGTTAGTGTTTTTAAGTAGTGATACAGTCGCTTACTTCTAGATTGCCGTTGTAGATTGGCGTAACATAAAAGTCTTTTTTGTTTTCCTACCGTTACGGACTATCGTAGTACTAATAGTAGCTTTTTGTAAGAATCTTTCCTTTACCTTGACCGCTGTTTGTTGCCGTAAAACATAACTAGAAAGTAGCCTTTTTTTTTTTTTTAGCTTATCGGTACTTAACTCAATAAGTACTGATTTATGTTGGTAGACCTTGCTTATTAATAGGACTTTAGACGTTGTAATATTAACGGTTCGATTGGTCCAAGTAACTGTAGTATTACATGATCATATGGTAGATGTATTGTTCTAGGTTTGGCAGACCGTTAACCGGTCTGCACTGTAATTTGTATAGTCAATTGCTTGGCCCATACCCTAGTGTGAAGTGTGGTATACTATAATTGACTTACATCCAATACAGTTAGTCTACACAAAACAATACACTCAACTTTCAATTAGTATCGTTAACTTTACTGTAAGTTAATTTCATCTACTGCACTATAGGTAGTATTTTTCCAACAATAATAGTATTTGTAATATAATTCGTTCAGTATTTCAATTAGCAGTTTTAGTAACGATAGTAGTTATAATATGGTTTAGATTATAAAGGTTTTGATTTTTAGTTTCAGCAGTAATAATAATTATAGTATATACTCTAATGAGTTTAGATAATGAGTGGTGGTATTAGTCGGAAAGATCATTCATCCCTATAGATGTATTATTATAAAGATGTGATGATGAAGGTTTGAATATGAAGTTATTATTATAAAGATGTTATTATAAAGGTATGATTGTCAATATTACGTATTTTGTGGTTTATATACAAATATATCGTTATCGATTAAGGTTAAAAAAAACTATTCAACAACGCGCCTCTATTTGTAAAGTAAGTTTTCAATTACGTAATTGGTGTATGTACACCCAAATGAATTAATATTTCAATTCATTATTTCAAACGTCTGTATAGTACGGTTACTGAATCAATTCTACGTTTTAGCCGCTTCTAAAAATAGATAATTCTCAAAAATCGTTTTCTTTGACTCCGTTTAACGCGATAGCGTAAACGCAAAAAAGTAGCCGCCACCGCCAACCGTTAGCCCTGCTTTAGCTCTAACCCCGATAGTTTCGGCTTTATATCGTCGATTTTAATATTTATTTTCGGTTCCCTCTTCGCCGCCGTTGCCGATAAAGATCTTACCCTCTTCTCGTTTCCCCTTCTCCCCCTTTATCTCTACTTTTTAGGAGGGGTAGCAAAGGGTTTCTAAGATTATTAATATTACTTTTTCGCTACAGATAAAAACCCCTTTACTCGTAACGGTTACTTTTCGCTATTAAAAGCGTAGTTTTATTTAGCTGTAACGCGATCTTTATTACTTAAATCCCCTTTAATTTATACTAATTAATATCTTTATAAACGAGGTCAAAGCAATTGAATTCGCCCGCCGCTTCGAGATACGCCTCGTAAGGATACGTCGTGAGAATTTTTTATCACATAAAGTGTTAAAACAGAATGACCGGGTTGGTGTTCCTAGGCCGCTTATAAAAACGATTTATGTATCTTGAATTACGTCCGCGGCCGCGAGTAAGTTTATTAGGGATTATTGTTAAAACAGGGATTGTTTGGCCCATTACCACCGCTACAAGAGAATTGGTAACGGATATGCTTTCTTTTTACTGGTTTTGAAGCTTTAGGTCAAAGCTTTATTACGCCGCCACCGTCTTTAAAGTAAGTTTTCCCTTAATTTGTGATCATAGATGCGACCCAAAATTATCTAGGATTCTATTACCTTATGCAAAAAGATTTTAAAAATAACCACTTTTATAATTTCCAAAATAAGAAGATACTAATTAGTAACAGGTGTTAACCGGCGGCCTAAAAAGACGGTAACCTCCATTTCAGCTTCAAAGGAGAGATTATACATATATTACGTAGATAAGTTGGATGATATTATCGCGCGTTATTACGAGGAGGGTAAAAAACCCCCGGGCCTCCTATCTAAGAGTATTTAGCCTAAGGTGTGGGGCCTTCCTTCCGGTGATTACAATAGTGGCGTCGATAGCGGTGGTAGCAATGGCATTAGCAGTAACAGTAAAGGCTAGAGCAACGAGAACGAGAACGAGGATGAAGATAACCACGATATAACCCTTTCCTCCCTCTCACTACTTAGCAACAACTAACTGTCTTGTTTTTATGTTTTAACAGTTTTTCTGGTCATACTACAGTTCATTATTTAGTTAAGAATTACTTGTGGAATGATTTTACCATAAGTAATGAATTCAAGAAGTTAAAAACTTGTTTTTTTGGTAAAGTTATAACAAGTGAAAATAAAAAGTAATAGTATATTCAAAGTGATATAAATAGTAAATATAAAAGGTAATAATATATCAACAGTGGCGCTAATAGTAAATCTAAAAATAGATAAAATATAAAAAGCGGTTTGTATAGGTAACGTAAAGGGAAAATAATAAATATAATATATAAAGATGCTTAATTAGAGTATGGTTATGAAATCTTTTTAGTAACGTTAACAAAATAACTGCATATGAATATGAGCGTTTTTGATGCCTTATTTAGTGCGTTCTTTGTTGTTATATCCGCCGGGTTTAACTTTGTATTAATTTATCTTAATTAGTTAATTTAGCGGCGTTCGTACAATTCACATAAAGCTATAAGGTCGATTATGAGGCGCTTTTTATTCTTAGTGCCGATTTTAATGACGTATTCATGAAGGGGAAAATAGTTGATATATACCACTAAAAGGAGGGGTTTGAAAAAAAGGTTTGAAATAATTATCTGGTCTATTATCTTTATAACAATACTGGAGTCGAATCCTCTAACTATATCATGAATTTCCGAGGCAAAAACGTTTCGAGTCATCTATTTACATTTAATTAAGCTTTAATAAGAAATATTATTATATAACGTAAACCCGTTTCCAATTATTATTTCATTACAAAAAACAAGTATAAATTCTTTTTACGAGTTATATTCGAAATCATTCACGAAAACCGTATTGGTAAAAATAAAAACTTTATTATATGTATATAGAGCGGCATAAAACATAGGCTACACTATAGATTACTCATTTACCACATAAGACGCTTATTGAAAATTTTGTATAAGTTATTTATAAGGTTCATTTAATATAATAGGTCGACCGAAAAGTTAAATTTCGCTTCTAGCTATTTTATAAACACAACGTATATTTTACGTATACCTTTATATTTATACCTATGAGTTCTTTTTATACTAATTATGTTTATAATGGTAACTTTATTTTATTACCTTGTTTTATAAGGTCTAAAATGTCGTTAGAACGCGTAATTATTATACCGTTGAAATTGATCGAATAGTTTTCCTTTAGGTATACTTTGGGTTTTATTTTCAAACTAGTCTTATTAAGTTTCCTAGATTTTTAGGTGGATATTAACAGGTTACATAATATAAATCTATCGTCCGCTTGAATTTCGATAAGTACAAATCCTTTAAAACTTAGTATTAAAACCTATTGTCATGGATCGAGGGTCGGGTTAACTATCCCAAACAGCTTTTTAAAATGCCTTTATTAGGTATTATATTAATATACCCCAACATTAGCGAATCTGTAAAGTAGTTTCGAGATATGTAGGATCGTTTCTAGTAAACAGTATTTTCGAAGCTTTACAAGTATATATGCATAGATATATCGTTTATGATACGTTTATAATTGTGTATAAGCTTATGTAATATTACTAATCTTAATATAAAGGTTGTAAGGGTTGCGTAAAAAAGAGGTAAACTCCAAAATTAAACGATTCATTATTCTATGTAAAACATGAGATTAGGTTATAATATCCTTTTTACTACCATTATTGTAAACCTTAATTATTAGGCGGCAGTTTTCATAAGGATTTCCGGTTTTTTATTTTACCTTATAAATCTAACGAGTAGATACAAAAATTTTAGACGTCATAAATTACTAGGTTAAACATCTCAAAGTGAAAGACGCCTTATTCGATTAAAGCTAAGATTTCCTTATTAATTAACTATTGAAAAAGGCTATAAGGAGCCCTCATAATGCCTTCGCTACAGAATTTTATATTTAACTTTTGGTCCGTCGCTTTCAATTTCGTAAAAAGAGAGATGATAACAAAGGTTTTAGAACGCTTTTTAGTTTTTAAAACAAGTAAAAGTCTCCGAAAACAAGGTACCGGTTTCTTCTTTGTGGACCAACCGGTTTTGTAAAGTGGTGGATGTTATAAATGTGTATACAGTGGGTGTATAAGTTTCAGGGTCGGTTCGAATTTGTTATTATGAGAGTGGTTATTAATATCACTTGTCGAATTACGTTTTTAAGCTTTTATTATCAATTTTCTTTTCTTCATTTTACTATCGTATTATCTTTTAACGAAATAAATTGGTATTATTCAGTAAGTTTATCAATATATCGTAGTCTTTAAACTCGTTATTCCTTTAAAGGCTAGTTTATTTGTTTTTCGTTCTTCGAAATATAACTTTAAATTCTAAAAATAGGTTTAAAACGCCAGTTTTATATAAGTAGTTTCTTATAGCTAAAACTTTCGAAATATTATTTTAGCCCGTAAAAAACGCAATATTGCTATAGCTTTCACTATAACATTTTCCCTTCATATTGTAGCCGGCAATAATACTAAGTCTGTATAAAATCTGAGGTAAATACTGAAAACAAAAAGTGTTAAAAATAATCTACTTGGGATATAAA
Source organism: Anisogramma anomala (assembly GCA_038502455.1). Lineage (NCBI taxonomy): Eukaryota > Fungi > Ascomycota > Sordariomycetes > Diaporthales > Gnomoniaceae > Anisogramma > Anisogramma anomala. Next base: position 12,001,474 of record JASMMZ010000011.1, on the reverse strand, counting down.
TGTTATTTATGGTATTTATCGCTATTTATGAAATTGAAATGTTAAAATTAGTACGTTTTAACTTCTTAGATAATATCGTATATGCTATTGAAGCGGTTTGTAATACCATTCGTATTTTCCGATACCTTATAGTACTTTTATCAGTATCAATCTATACTTACTACCCGTAATTTTGACTGTAATAAGATTTTCCATCGACTTCAAAGCTATATTTTTATCGTGGGTAATTGAATCCCGCGGCCCTTAATAAAAATTCGTCGAATAATCCACCAAAATATTTTAGCAATCTGTAGCGAAAACGTTCTTTGTGAATTTTGCGGTCTGATATAATATTGTTACTTTGATGGTATATAGTATAAGCTAGCCGTGAAAGTATATTATATCCAATTACCTCGTAATTAAAGTCTACATTGTCCTAAAGGTGGAATTCAAACCGCCGTAAAGATTGCGAATATAATTAGCATTTATGGCAAAACTTTTCGATAGTTTTTAGTGTTTTTTCCCCCTATGTTTATGTATCCTATTGCGTGAAGCAGCCGTAAAAGGCGCTTCGTGGCCGGGTATTTAAATCCTCAGTATAGTATTTTTAATTTCGGGTATATCAGTGAAATAGATTTAATTTTACCCGCTTTTAAGAAAAACCATTGGTATCCAAACTTAAGATAGAACCACACGGATACGCTATCCGAAACGTGGATGAATTAGTTGGTTGTATTTCAAACCTTTATTCCAATCTTATTTACATTATCTCACGATAACAGAAATAGAGTATTCAAGTTTATTACATAAAACGTGAACAATTGTAACCTTATATTTATTACGACTATATCAAGTAACGATGTCTTTCTGTTGGTAGGCTTTTATTGTTGCAACGTAGTCGATTCGAATCACTGTGGTTGAAGTAACTGGTGCTGCGTTGATATTGTTGATTGATGTGTGTAAGTTCTAAGTTTGGCAGACCGCTAGCCGGTCTGCACACTGATTTTTATGGCTAAACGCTTTGGCCTGTGCCTTACTTTGAAGTGGGCACATACTGCATTACACTTGTAGTGTAGCTCTATAACCTGCAGCCAATATTGCATTTAGTACAATCAACTTTACTGCAAGTAAAGTTGACTTGACTGCACTGCATTTGACTGTTATTCCAACACTGGCGGCTTTTTGTTTTGTGCCTGCACGCCAGTGTGGCTTTCCATCATTTAGTGGTAACCTTTGAAATCCCGCCTCAATCCACAAACCAATAACAAGTTGAAATCTTGCCAATTCCGATTAATCTGTACTAAAATTGATATTAATTACGGCCCTTCGTGGCCCTTTTTCTCCTCACCTCCGAAACCTCTATTCCTTAAATTCCGTGCACAGATCTTTCGCCATAGACCTGTGTAAATCAGGTACGCCACCACTTGCGTCCCATTTACCAGTAATTCAAACCACTGCCATCGCCACCATTGCCCTAGCGGTCTTTTAATTTGCCATCCTGTTCCTCCATGTCACGTGCTAGATGATTCACGTATCCTTCGATTCGTATAGTCAGCGTATTGCTATCTACAAATCTTTCCAAGGGCGCTATTAGGCGTGGCCTTAGTTATAGTATTGGTAGAGTTATTTTTTCCGTTGATCTACCGGAACTTATCGATTTCCCGGGCTTCGTATTCCTCCCTTAACATTATTACGTCTATTATTAGGCTTTTTTCATTGGTCGTACCTAGTTTTAATTAGTATTTTAAAGGCTCGAGGAGTTGATACATATTACCATAGGTATTGGTGGCAAACCTAGCTATTTAATAATAATTCTTAATATGCTGTTAGTTACCATACCGATATCAAAGCTTGCCATTATGCCATAAACTTCCGAGGCCAACACATCTCGAGTTACGCGTTTATACTTAATAGATATCCAGTGTATATAGTTTCAATTAATCTTAAATTTCCCTTTAGATATTTCTTTGTTATCAAGTATTATTAGAAAGCCGATTTTCGATATAAGGTTAGTATTATTAGCAAATAACCTGTTCCTAAAAATTATTAGCTTCGCCTTCGTTAAATTCATAAAAACTATATTGATTCCTTTTTCCACGTAATTCATTTACTACTTAATCCGTTCATTTAACTTATTCAAATCTTCGTTTTGCGGGTCCTATACCTGTGTCGTAATAAAAAGGTCGTACGATGCCTCCGGTTAGTATAATTTAGCGATGTAGGCCGCATGGGCCTTTTGCTCCAGATATCTTTTTGACTTTACCTCGTTAGCCTTGTCGATAATCTCTAGGCTCGTAGCTTACCTTTTTTAACGTAGGCTAATTTAAGTATCGATTTTAGCCTTAATACTATGAATACGGAGTAAGGATTCGTTAAAGTCAAGTTATATTCCCTTAACTAACGTTTTAACTAGTTTACACTTTTAAAGGCCTGACTTTTCGATAACATGTTGTTTTGCTGTTATAAACTTAGTATCGCCGCGGAAAAAGGTATCGTTAATTTGTATGCCTACGATATCAAAGTTTTTACCTTTTGTAGTTAACATGTACGAGTTAAATATTAAAGTCTTTATACCCAACCTATTTTCAAAGTATACCTAATACGTTAAAAACCAATAAACGTTAATCTCGGCTAATCCGTAAAAAGGCTGAATATAATATATTATTGTGCCAGTCGGAACCTTATCCTTTGGATTTTATAGCAATTTTAGTAGTATAATCCGCTAAAGATCGGTGGTAAATTGCCTGTACCTTTACGTGATATCCCGGTTATTACGTGTAAACTGACCTTTTACACCAGTAGTTCAACTGGTAATAATAGTGACGATTAAACGATAACTAATCTTTTAGATTGTAGATGATTAAGTAATGATTTAATCTTTACCTTTATTACTGTATTATTAAACGATTAGCCGTGACTTTTCGTATAACTGGTCCGTGGTTTTACCCTTAACCTCGTAAATTATCCTTAACTTGAAGATAATAATATCTTATCCTTTAAATTACGTTGACGGCATAAATTATATAACCCCCCGTAATAACAGGTTGTTAATTTCCACTTAGTTACTTTCCTTAAAATACCTACCCGTTGTGTTAATAATACCTCCGGCATGTAACTTAAAGGAAAACTCTACGTTAAACCCCTCTTTTTAAGACACTTATGTCACAATATATACCTTACCAGGTTTATAATCTTTATCTTACTCCTTTGCAATATATATCCTCCTTTTAGGTGTTTTTCCATGCCGTCGACGTTTTATCGGCTTATTAATAGTCGGCTCGGGAGTGTTGTATTAACTAATTCGCTTAGCTTGGAGGTTATCGATGTTGGGATTTTTATTAGACTTAAGGGTGTTTTTTTACGACTTAACTTATATAACTCGAAAAGTTACAGGGAAGTTAATAATTTCAACCATTACGTTTCATTTAGTAATATTTAAAATCTTATACGGCCTATCTCATTTACTTGACTCGTGCCACATAAGGAACTTACTTTAAAAGGGAAGTAAAAGTACGTTTGTTATTAAAGGTTGGTTTTTGGTATTCAAGGCATTATTAACTTAACGGCGTGCCTATTTCTTTTTTAGTTCCTTTAGCGCGTTTCTCTATGCTATAGTACGCTTCTGAGTACTTAACAAAAGTGGCGACTTATTTATTATACGTGGGTAAACTCCAAATACCAATAAAGTTGGTATAAGTCCGTTAAGACTAATAATATCATTGAAACCTTTTACCTCTATATAAAGGCGTGCCTTTTAACTTATGAAGCTTTTAATTCCTAGTATAACGATATCTTAGGCCCTTTGTAAAAGGGCATATATCATTTTAACTTTATTAATATCTTAATAAGCTTTTACAAAGATTTATTTACATTTAATCCTTATTAACTTTACATTAGCTTGAAACTTTATCATAATGAAGTTGGTACCAGTATTATGAATTAATACGTTTAATAAGCCAAGGTAAGTATTCATTTACAAAGGACGTAATACCTCCTATATTTCCTTCGCCTTAATAATATTAAGGAAATTTACGCCGTAAAAAGCTGTGGCGGAGTCTATAACGTGTAGTACTAACTTGCCATCTAGATAAAACACGTCCACGAAGATTTTCGAGTTAAAGTTTTAATATTTTTTCAACGTAAACTTAAACTTTGAAGAGGCTTAGGAGTATATTCGATAATGGTAATAAAGGCGTCTAACTTCCTTTAGTATTAACAGATTTTCATCTTTATAACTAATTGCTTTCAAGACATCATAAATTGTATTAGTTGCCGGATAGTTAAACCTACGATGTAATTAATGAAGTTTTACTCCTGTTAAGTTTGATACTATTACTTTTGGTCCTTAAAGATAGAATTTTAGATACCTTTACTTTAGGTTAAATAGAAACCTTTTACCGGCCTTAATATATATTAGCTTATTCGTCTAAATATTCATGTTAACATCGAAGTTTTCTTTATATTTTTGAGGTAAAAGAAGAAGGTAATAGTATAGTTCAAGATGTAAAAAACAATAGGATTAATAATAGTCTCGACTATCGTTAATCCTAATAAAGATATCTATTTTTTCTCAGGCTAAAGCTAACTTTAGCTTTGCTAGTATCCGCGTAATTAAGTTCCGTAGCCGTATTATTATCTTTTAATAACGCGATATGCTACAAATAGCCTCCTATTAAGTATCGTTTTACTCCCGTATCCGGAATAATCTATTAAAAGACTTGCTCGACGAAACAATATCGAATAGTAAAAAGGTACATAGGTCTAGTGTTTTTATCGTTATAACGGTGGTAAGGGTCTTTACCTATAATACGGTATAGGAATATATGATCAGCTAGTTATTACGTAGTTTCCGGGTTAATACCGGTATTAGTGCTAGTATTTTCGTGTCAGCCGATAGCCTTCGGCCTATTTTCCTTCTCCTGAACTTTAATTCCTTTAAATTATATAATAAGTTTTATGTAATTTTATTTTGAGGCCGAGAGGTACTGCGTATAGTATATAACTTGTTTTGTATTACGTTTGGTGGCAGTGTAACGTGTTAAACAACAACCTTATTTACCTCAAATCTTATATTTCTTAACGTTTAAATTAAAATTGCTTAATCTACTTAAATATTTCAAGGAAAATAAATACCCTTCTTCGTAGGTAGAGGTCCGGACCTTTTATTAACCGTACTTACTGGGCCTTCCTTACCGTCGATTAATGTAGTATAAGTTAAAAAAGTTTTTTTCTTAGTTACTAAATTCCGGAGCTTAAGAGTATATACCAATCAAGACGGAAACTCGAGCGGTTACAGTCGTTAACGAGAAACATAGTTGGCCAAAAAACCCTTTGCAGGTGGCATTAAGGTATTATAAGGCGTATTTGAACTCTTTCTAGCCCGTAACCGCTTAACGGACTTACTAACGCAAGGTTCCTTCGCCAACTCCCACGTTCCCTATTACCTATTATCAAAGAATTAACCTATGAAACATTTAATTTAAAAGGTGCATCTTAGTTTTCAACTCTATTTTGTAATTTAAATATAGGACTACTTAATAATGTTTTAGTTCGTATAATACTGGTTAAAGTTGATATCTTATTTGAAATAGCCCTTTATACTATCGTAGATTTAGCGAAAAGTGATACAATTCGTTATTTATCGAAGGTAATAGTCCTTAGCTTAACCGGTGAAGACACTGGGGAACAACGAGTAAAAGCTTAGCAACTTAACTCTCATTTGGCGTCAGATATTGAAGAATAGGCGTGACCTAACATAGAAGAGGTTATACGGCTTACCGTTATACTTCTTTTTTCATTCTCGGATTTTAATAAACGTGATAAATATTGTATAGTTCGTATCCTCCATAGGGGTGCGCCGAGGGGAAATGGTAATGTACTAGTTGTAAGGGCCTTTTTTACTTAGCCGGGGAAAGTATTAAGTTTACTATTAGTACTGATAGGTAGGATTATTACCTTTAGACAAATTTAGAGGGAAAAGGCTAATAGTTGTACCTATAGTAAACTCGCGTGTAAATCCGGTCTTTCCTTAATTTGGCTACTAAGACTAAATGTGCTGAGAATCTTAGGGGAAGTTTGATTAAGGGTTTTTATTCCGGGAAACTTAGCGATAATCCTCTTAGTGTTAAGGGGTTCGGAGAGGGTTCTACTTAATTAGTTGGTGTAGAGCGCCAGCATTAATACCTCTAGCTGCCTTGGTAGCCCATTCTTTATGTGCTGGACCTCCGCCAAAAACATACTTTACGCTATTATGTAGGGGTGTTAGGCTACCGAACAAGTTAACGTATTCTTTATCGTTAGCACACGAAAATTCCTAACTTAGCTAAGGTTGAGAAGAAGGTCCTTTAAAGCATGTATTTAGGCGTTGCGATTCTTCAATCCCTTTCTCTTTCGGCCGCGGGGTTTTTAAGCACTTTTTAAACTAGGCTAACTAGAAAAGTATTTCCGTAAACCTAATAACGTTTATTTTCAACATTTAAATCCCTCGGTATTTAAGTTTAGCCCTGAATTTCAATTGAAGAGTTTTTTTGGATTATCTTTCATGTATTAAATGTTCAGTCTCCGAAGAATTTACGGATTTTAAGAAATATGTCGTTGAGATCTTCGTTGGTAACGTATTCTAGGATAAAATAGCCAATGAAGTTAGTCAAATACTCTTCGTTTAATTCTTCATTAATATCGTATCCCTAAAGATCGTAGTTATAGTACTTGGTAAAAACTGATTCAAGGGCTTCAACTTTGTTCATAAATGCCTAACTTAGAGCCATCTTGGCGTTCTAACTTGTATGGGGCGTGTAGGGCAAAGGACTTGGTTATCCTGAACGTAAAAACTCAGTGTTTTGGTGTAAAGTCGCGTAGGAACTTGGCTAAAACTTGACGATTCGGCGTAAAGTCACGTGATATGGTTTTCTTGGCGTAACTTGGTGTTTTCGCTAAGAGTAGCGAACTTAACGATTAAAGTAGCGGAAAAAGTGAAAAAAGTAAAGTAGGGTAAAGGTTTGATATAAAGGGTAAGGTCGAAGGTTGCTTGGTGGTGGTAAAGGTGGAAGGTTGTTGTTTTAGCATAGGAACTTAGTCGTTTTTGCAGTAGTAGTACCCGTAGTAGTATTGACTTGACCATTTACCAAATTGCTGTACTTTAATACTTCTAAAAGTTAATCTTTAAGTCTTGAAAAAGGATCAACAAAAAATTATTAGTATTTTCGAATAAAAATACCGTCTCTACCTCTAAGCTGCCGTTGAAACCGACGCAGCCTAGAAGTATTCTCTACTAACTGCCGTTTAAACCGACGCAACAATAGAAGCCCTTAACAAGAATCTTTCCTCTACCTTAGCCGCAGTATAGATCGTAACAACCGGAAAGTATCTTTTTCTTCTACTTGGCTAATCTGTGCTTAACCTAATAAGTACTGATAAGTGTTGGTAGACCTTTATCGTTGAAACGTAGTCGATCCGAATCACTGTAGTCGAAGTAACTGGTGCTGCTTTGATATTGTTGATTGATTTGTGTAAGTTCTAAGTTTGGCAGACCGCTAGCTGGTCTCCACATCAATTTGTATGGCTAAACGCTTTGGCCTGTGCCCCACTTTGAAGTGGACACCTACTGCACTGCACTTGCAGTGTAGGCCCTCAAACTGCAGCCAATATTGCAATCAATACAATCAACTTTACTGCAAGTAAAGTTGACTTGACTGCACTGAATTTGACTGCTATTCCAACACTTACCTTTACTAAATAAAACTTCCCGGTATTTTTCCATTAGATCGAATTAAAACTTAGGAAATCTCGCCGAAAAAACGTTGAATTGTTGTTTTCCGGTAATCGAGATTTCTGCGGCGCCGGTATTTGGTATAATACCCTTAAACCAGTTTTTGTATCAATCAAAAAGTGTAAATTACTATTTTATGTAGGTGTTGAGTACGCTGTCTTCTCTATTTAGAACTATGCTGTATAAAAATAAGGTATTTTATAGTCCTATAAATACTCGTTAATCCATTTCCTCATTCTAAATTGTTAATTCAATCTCGTTTTTCTCCAAATTTTCTCTTTTGAAGCTATACTCGCAAGGGTAAACGTCGAATTACTTTGACCGCCTTTTCATTCGGTTACATACATTGTGATATTGGCTTTTGTGCGGTATTCGAGTGGGTAATAGGCCTAAAATTGTTATCACATAGGAATTTATTCGTGTACTAGAATATTTTCGATTAATAACCAACCTTATTACATATAATATATTGTTTCCAAAGCCCTATAAAACTTCGTATGTTCTTTCGCAGGTATTACAATATACTTAATAAGTTTCATATGTAGTTATAAGAGCGCCTTCGTTAATAACTACTTTATTTTCGGTTTCGTCTTCCCCCTCAATATTTCCCGCAATTATAACCGTATTTAAAGCGTTTATTTTGTTTATATTTTAGGTACACTTTCAATCGTTGGTTTAATATATGGTAAATGGTTTCAGAGAGGTTTAGGTCAGTAAATTAACCCGTATTTTGAGTATTTTCGGCTATAAACAATGATTCGAGGCTTACCTATCAGTGTATCTAGGTTTTAAACATTTTTTTAAAAACTCTTACAAAAAGCCTCGAAGTTTTCTTCCGGTTTAAATAACGTAAGGTCAAAATTTAGGTTTTTATGATACGCTTTTATAATTGTTTAAATGGACAGTTTTTCTCCATTATAATTTAGTTCATAAGCCGCCTAGTACTTCTGGAACTTCGCCAACAAAACGGCAAGCAACTTATATAGGGTTTTATAAACGTTTTCACAAAAATTTCTTATACATTTCCAAATAGTATTTGCCCAATCCCTATCGTACAACTCGTAATTCATTTCTGTATCTAAATAAATTTATAAAAGATTATAATACTTCGTAAATGTATTCAATGACATAAGGTAATATATATTCCACTCTTCATCATACCTAATTAATATATCACGTAAAATTATATAAAATTATAAAAGTTCAATAACCAGTCTTTTTGTTGTACTAGTGTGGAAAGTTTAGGTCAGTGCAATTGACTATAAATCCCTACAAGTGGTGGTCTGTTCTCAATTGTATATATTTAGTTTTTCTCGTTTGTTTGACACTGCATGACAAACTTAGATTTCTTCTTTTATGGAGTCTTACTATCAATAATATTGACTTTCCATAAATACAACCACTATCATCGTTGTTTCAATGTTCTATTGGTTCCTACCACCAGTGCTTTCCAACACTTTTATAAATATTCATTATTCTAAGATTTTTATTATAGAAGATATCGTAGGGTTTGTCATTTAGTTTTCATTTTTATTTCATAACCTGGTAAAGTTGGTAAACTTCGTAAGGTCTGTTCTGTTAGTAGGAAACCAATATAACTGGAGGTTGTCATAATGGTTGTAATTGGTAAATATTCATTCATGAAACTCGTATTATCGTTTGACGCCGCTCAAATTCTCTCTGGAAATGTCGTTTTCCTTATATAGGCTGCATTTGATACCGCTGAAAGAGTTGTTAATTATATCCATCGAATAACCTAGTCTATATTTATTTTTGAAATCGTGTTTTAAAAAGAAATGGCATTTAATATAAGTGGTACTTAATTATCGTAACCTTTCCTCCTATTTTATTCATTTCTTATGCTTCGTATGCCTTTTGCAGGGCGCGGTTAGTTTTTCGGAGCGTCTCAAACTTTACGTGAATGAAACATTTTATGGATTTTTCTGTATTTCTTTAATAATCTATTTTTTACGTTCCGCCAGCTAATATTCCTTTATAAAATCCAATTTTGATACTTTTTTATCTTTCCAATATGACATTTCGTCGTGTTAAGCTATGAGAAACAGGGATTTTAGAATACAGCTATTTTTGTTACCTAGGGTATTACTTCCTCCGCTTTGTAGTTAAGTACGAAATACTTTATAAATCGAATCGTATACGTTAATTATATTTCTAACGTCCACTTAGTAATCTTTATGGAAAAATAGCTAATATGCTGATCTCTTAGGCCTTTCATTTCCAACGAAGAAAAATTACGTTTGTAATATAAGTATTCGCTACCTAGGGTTTTAAGTTTTCCGCCGACGTTTTAATAATATATTTTTATATTTTTAAGTTAACAAGTTATAAAACGTTCCTTTATAGCGTTATATATTGAAAAAAGATATCCGTATATTAGCTCATTCTATTTCGGCTTATGTCAAGTAGATTGATGTTTAAGAAAATAAAAAGTATATAAAAACGCTTTACAAATGAACCTGAGCGCTCTATAAAATTAACAAGGAGGTAAAAAGATTGACATAACTTAGTAATCGAGATTTGCGTACACGAAAAATATTTTGTTGAAGAGGGTTTCAGAATGAAATGAAAAATGAAAATATACGAATAAAAAAGTCTAAATAGATGGGTATAACATACAAATGAACAAAAATAAAATATAATAAAGCGTTAAAAGTAAAGCAACTAACGTTGGTTATTATAAATCAAATTTAAAAATAACGTAACAATGAATAAGTTAATCATTTATAATTAGTCATTTGAATCTATATAAATATTATATTAGTCAGGTTATCAGTAAATATAAACGTCGTATGTAACAAATTCAAAATTAGCGATGTAATTTGGGGCGAACGGAGTAATATGGGCGGGGAGACAAAGAGATGATAAAAGTTATATAAGGATGACCTGGAGAAACGATGTAAGTTTGTAATGTTTAAGGTAATATATAAGGTTTTAATGAAATAAGCGCTTTGAATACTATGTTTAAAGTTCGCGAAATATGCCGAAACGTTTTGAAATGTATTTTAGGTATATGGTATATATTTGGTAAGCCTTTTGGATATTGCTTTCGAGGCGTAATACGATTATAAGAGTGTTTCAAAAGTTTTGTTTTAAACGATCCCGAAGTTTGTAAACGGTTTAGATACTATTATTTAAACTGGATAGATCTTAATGAAGGGTTTGGAAACTTGGTGGTTTTGACTTACATAACCTAATAAGTAATGAATCGCTTTTTACAAAGTGTCTGGATACGTCTCAAGTGCTAACCGAATTAACAGTAACGTAACAAGGCTTTTGATAAATAGGATACCAATCGAATTAATGACATCGTACTCTAGTTGTTCTTTTTAAATTTAATTAGTTTTAATGGGTTTTTCCTACTCTCATATGCTCTTTATAAAGTGTAGTATTGAATTAAGAACAATTAGGACCGCTATGATATCCTATTATCCATATTAAACTTAGATTCCTTTCTTCGTCCTTAGAATATATATAATTGACCGAATCGGTTCCTAATTAGTATTGGTAAGATTTATCATACTGGGTACGTTAACGTAAAGGTAATATTGAAAGAGTCAAAATATAGATTAAAGATAAATAGATTAAAGGTAAAAAACTGTATTCGGAGAGTACACGTCTTAAGTAAAAGCTTATAAGCTTTATCCTAGATAGTAATCATTTACTATACACTTTTCCAATATTCCTTTTGGGCAGTGGCATTTTACCATGCACCCTGCTAATACCCCCTCTAGGCAACGGCACGCTACCATGTACTTTGCAAGAATACACCTTGCAACGTAGCATTTTACTGTGCAAACTGAAAGAGTGCAATTTGAAGTGTGACCGCCTACTAAATACAGAGATATATTATAGTTTCCACTGTATAAAGTGGTTTCAAGTCATTATCGAAACCTTTTAAATAGGAGGAAAGCTCTTATATAAGAACAGAATCATACTATATAATCAATTCATGAAAAATGTTGGTTAAATACATTGAAAACCTTGTTTTTATACCTATTGATCATCTTAAAAGTATTATGCTCGGATTTTTCTACTTAACCTTAAATACTTCAAATCAAAGGTTTGAAAATATTATGATAACCTATAATAAGAAATATAAAAGTAACGGTTACTGTAAAAATATGAAAAATCCTGAGAGAGTTTTAATTACACTTATTGTATTCAGAAAATAAATTTAACGGTAGACTGTAGTAACTACAAATGGTTGTGCCCAACCACCATGTAATTAAAAGGAAATTAATCACGTGAATATATTGATAGTGACCAACTTTATACGAAAAAGAATAACACGCATAAGTAGTAAGATAATATATATACCGTTTGAATATATTTATTATCAATATATTAAACTATGTATTAAGACGGTTTAATCATTCGATAATATAAGTAACTTGGAGAAATCATTTTTCATTTTCGTGTATAAACATCAATAATATTTTTATCAGGATAGTGTTAGTATTGAATTCAAGTGCAGTGTAGTCAAGTCAGTTACAGAATAGTCTAATTAACTGTATTGACTACAACTTAATTATAGAGAGTGTACAATTCAGACTAGGGTATGGGCTCAGTCATTATCCGTAAAAATTAGTGTATTGAACGGCTAGAGATATACCAAATATGGAACTATACATTGACAGCTTGGTTATTGTAATATTATCATTACTTAGACCATGATTTGAATTTACAAAGTTGGAACATTCAAAGGTTTATCAATACTGATCAGTATTCTTTACGTTGAGTATAGATAAGATAATTGGAAGATAAAACTACTTTCCTGTTACGATTTGTAAAATACTTAAGTCAAGGGATTTCTTTTTAGAGGTTCTTCACGAACTGCAATGAATTTTTGCGGCAGTAAGTCAAGAATAATTTTAGATTACGACGATTTTTCACGGTAATCACTATTCGGAAACGGTATCGTCATTTATAAAATAATAAGAAATAATTTTTGAACCATTTTTGAATACAAACATTAAGATTAACGATCAAAAGTCTTCAATAATAAAAAAGCGATTACTGAGTTGCTAAGATTTTTATTGTTATCAAACCCCCAACTCGTTACGGTTGCTACTGCCATTATAAACCGTTAAGTTAAAGACTTCTATAATAATAGAAAGATTTTTCATCAATAAACAACTTATAACCTGTTACATTATTTTTTTTTCATTTACATTATATTCTCTTTAAAAACAGAATATCGTCAACTGGATACGTTATTAAAACATGTTAAGATCTTTGTACTAATAGAAACAATTAGAATCGTTCAATTATAATAAGTAGCCAATTCACCCCGCTTCTCAAATACTCAATTCCTACGTATAAATCTCCAAGTTCTCTTTCTTAAATTTCCAAGCTCCTTTACATAAAACGCTGAGTCCAACTTCATCTGAATTAACGTTGATGTATTAGCTAAAACGTCGAAATAACATTAAATCAGGAACGTATGAAGTTAATTATGACTGTCAGACATTTTTTGATAAGTACCTTAACAAAGACTTTTGGGGTCAAAAAATTAACGAAATCTTAATTGAAGAGTATTTAACCAACTACGTAGGTTACTATATCCTCGACTAGGACGCCAAAGAAAAGTTTGGATGCAACGCTTCGCATTTCTCAATTTTCGTGATTTTTTCAACAACTATATAAGTTATATGTGGAATAGGATCCACAAGAGTATTAAAGTTAAGTTGAGAATGGAAGTTTGTAAAATGGGAACCTTTACTTCAAACAAGTTTTAAAAAATATTGATCGAAACAGTTTTTAACATTATATAATTAGGGGACTAACCTTGATCTCTTTCACATCACGACTCAGCAAAAGGGAAAGATGTTAACGATTATTAACGCCCTTATATACGTTTAAGGAGACTAACTTCTGATCTCTAGTTGAAGAAAATGTTCAACCCCTCCAGAAATCAATTTTTATACCCTGACAATGAGAATCCTACCAATTTTCTGGGTAGTCTAGTCCTTGTTTGCAGCAGCACAGTGTACGCATTCGATGAATTCAAAGCGTGTGAAACAGCGGTTTCTCATGAAATAAAAGGAATTGACATTGGCGTCATCTAAGGTTTAATTAATAAAGATCGTTAAAACCGCACAAAATTTCTTTAAAATCATCATACCCTTCAAAGCTTTCTTTAAAATCGCTAAGTTACTCAAAGGAAAATTTCGCGTAATGCGACTACGCCAAACCCAAACAGGTACGTCTAAACACATGATTCCACTGCAAATCCTACTATTGAACTTTACTACTCAGTCAAACGACTGGCAACTATCCATATTAATGCGATTTAAAAGGTCTAAAATTTGAGTTGATTATGAACAAGAACATTAATAATTAGAATGACTATTGTGACCTACCTTTTAAGCCAGTTGGACTAGTTGACATTAAATATAAACTGCTTACCGACTTCACCAAAATATGGAATAATATGGAAATATATAATGGGAAACTATATAAATCTACATGATACGAAGATAATGCCATTTTTCATCATTGGTGAATAATTAAAAGTTTAACCTTTAGTTTTCAATTTACTATTTACAGAAATCCTCACGGGTTATGCCATAAACTACTACTATATTTTCCTAAATGAATTATGTAATTTTCGTGAAATTGATAAAGGAATAAACAGTAATTTCGAATACGACTTTTACCTTACGTATCAATACAGGAATTAGGACACTACGAGGTGTATAATAATGATAGCGAAGAATAAAAAAGAGGAAATAATACTGGACGTTTCTAACCAAATTCTCAATAAGTTGATGTTATGTCGGTAGGTAAAGTCGAAAGCCCACGTTAGCGAGGCTATACTTCGCAAATTAGTTCGTGTAACCATCAATAGCGTCATCGAGTTAATATACGTTTTATGACGTCTAGATACCACTTATAAAAGCTTTTCAAGTTAGTTGCAATTCTCACATACGACTATGATAATGCGTACATCAAACTCAGTTAATATAWACCCTTAAACTAATAACTTGTTAAATGAGAACGAAAAGAACCTTTTAATTACATATTACATTGATCGCAAGTATCAAAGGCTTTTGCACTTAAAATCTAGTCTGAAACTCTTAAGCTAAAAGCCATACAGACGACAAAAACGTAGGTAATACTCAATCGGATATAGTGACTGTAACAGTGAGCATTATCGTCGTAATAGTGATATAAATTGTTAAATATGTCGCAAATTCGGCTGCTGGTCAAGCCATTACTCCGCTACTAAACTTTATAAACAGAAAGTGATGTATTACACCCGGTACCCTACTACTTTTGAAAAGGAATACTTAAAACTTGTTGTAAACTACGAATAAGACAAAGCTTGAGATGATTAATATACGGTAAAACTGGTTATATAATATGAAGTATTTGCTTCTAAATTAATTTCGTAATTTGCTAACCACGTCATGTTATACCTCCTAACTAGTGAAAACATCAATATGTTTTATATCAATCAAATACCTAACCACTCATATACCTTGAATCTTCGCGACCTTTATGCCTATTACAAGTTTTAAAACATTATACCAGATATGGAGGCGATAAAGCATTTAATAGGAGAGTGTTTGTAGTATATCATACTGCGACGGAAAAGTATTACTATAGCAGGGATTGATATTTAAAATTCCGTCACTGCTAAATATTTCTTCGGCCCGGGTGAGAAACTATCGTTTATGTGATTAAATACTACGTAATCAATTGTTATTTTATACCATAAATTGTTGTACAAATAGTACTAAGTATATGGTTACCATTCATTATAGAAGCGTATCAACATAGTAAACTATAATCCTAAATATATATCATATGTATCTCCGTTAATTATGATCATCAAGTTTCATGATACTTATTTGTAATTAAATACAGAAAATAAAGGCTTATCATAAGTTTAACAGTAGTTTTACGAGTGTAAACTTAGGTTTGTTGATACCTAAACTGATAACAATTACTATTCAAGGTATTTTACGGGTTTCTTTACGCAAATGCGAGTTTAATTCAAGAATTTTACGAGTTCAAGTAACAAGCTTTCATCAATTGGTAAATCAATGTCATAAAATTAACTCCAGTATTTTTTTGTATTTACTTCGTTTGCGTATTCTTCTTTAGACGAGTATTAAAAGTTGCCGAGATTTATATTTTTTTTCATTGCTCATTTGGAAAGGTACGATATTTTTGGTTATAAAGTTGAAGATTGGTATCTTATATAATTTTGAAGCTAAATATTTTGAACGTATATGTGAATGGTAATTACTTTGGGGTTAATTAAAATCCGTTGCTAATTTTTTCATTTTTTCATAGGGTATTAAGGGGTTTTATCACTACAGAAAAATTTCAATTTTTTTTGGAGAGATGTATTTCATTTTTCAAATAGCAAATTTCACGTTTACAAATTTTGATCATTAATTTCATCTTCATAGATTCGTTGATCACTTTTCATAGTTTCAGGTAATATGTGTTTGAAAAACTGTTAAAGTGTTGGAATTTATCGTCAGTATCAGTTCTTTGATTCAGTTCCCAGTCGAAAATGCAATACATAATATATCTTGTAAGTCATTCGTTAGTTAAATAATTTGTAAAGCTTTGAAGATATGTTTTCGTCAAAATCAGTCTAATAGGCCCTCAAGTGCTCTAGTTCTAACATTACCGGTTTTTAAAGCCTATTTTAATAAGAGTATTTGGAGGTTGGGAATTTAATGCTATTTTCTGGTTTTGTTAAGTAGGTTATTTATCGGTTATCATTTTGAAAATTTCGTGATTGGAAACTTGATGCTTAAAAAGCTTCATCGATCATTTTTAACTTTCAAGTTTCAAAACACGACTATTGAAGATATCTAGATCGTTTAACTATTCTCTCGTTACTTTAAATTATTTTTAAAAAGAACTTCATTCATTAGTTTTTAGTTTTTGTTATGGTGATCATTGATGCATTTTAGTAAAGGCGTTTTTGAACAATATTTTCATTATCACAAATCATTTCTATCTAAGATTGCCTTTTTCCACATGCATTTTTTATTTAACTTTACTAAGCAACAAACAGTACTATGAAGACTTTAGTAGCTGTCACGATGGTTCATTCTAAACATTATGGTCTAAGTAACTAGTATTATTAGGTAAAAATAGGTTTTGTCTTACTATCAATTGGGTAGCTTGCTAGACTACCTATAACCTAATAGATATAGGGTGAAACTTGACCCATGCTTTAAGTTGAATATGAACACCATAGTTGTTTTACAGCCATTGAAATTGATGGATGTTCCAAAATACCACGAAATAATATCGTTTTCACCTAAATTATAAATATAGATTATAGTCTTAAAAAAACAAGATATTTTAACTTTATATTTCTACAGTAGGTTGAAAAAACAAAGACATTAAAGAATTTATATAGAAAATTCAATAATGAAATTATTTGATTGAAATCTTAATAATTAAATATACAAGTTTAAAAAGGATTATGGAATGATTTCCTAAATAATAATATAAAGTTAACTTTTCCCAATTAAATATTAAAATCAAATGAATTAAAATTAAGATTAACCATAAAAGTTTTGGACTTTTGGAAATTTTACAAACAACTTTGGATATTAATTTCAAATTGTTATGAATGTTAATGATAGTTTGATAGGTTATATTCAATATCGTACGTTTTTAACGAGCAATACTAGACGTAATATGAATTGAAAATATATTATTGTAATATGTAAAATAAGAATACGAAGTGGCAAAGATTATAGATATACGTAAAGACAAAACTGAATATTTAATGGAAGTAAACTTTGTGAACTTCAAGTTAAACATATGGAAGCTTATTAATACACTAAAGAATTGCAAAAAAAACCTTTGAATTTTGTATATTATACTACAGTAAAGTATTATTATGGGTAACCACAGTTGGTATTTACATTTACCAGTTAGTCTATGCATATGCAAATAGTCTTAGTCCTTGTCATTATCTAAATTAACTGTCCAAAATTAATCTTCCTCTCTTACCTTCTTTTACTACGTACAATACCAACTCTTTTAAATTCATTTTAATTAATACCCAGCAAATTATAGCTGTAAATCATTTGATCTTTTTAACACTAGAATTTTTTTTTGCCGGTTCTTATAAAAATAAAACGTTACCAATAGCTTTCACTCTACAAAACAACACTAAAAAATACAACTTCACCTATCAATCACGAACATCTCTAACCTCAGTTATCTTCCATTCAATCATAATATGCGACGTGAATTCAAGGCGTTGATAGATTGAAAACAACTTATAATCAAATCTAAAAAGCTGCCGCTACCACCCTCCAAACGCTTTGACCTTGTATGCATTTTGATTTCAACCACCGGAGCGATAGTTCACTTTACTTAGTTCATCAAAAATACCTATACTATTAGATTTACTAAATTTTCGTATTCACCCTCTAACTTCACTTAATCAAGTAATTATAGCAAGTAACTCCGCATCCGTATCTATTTTTTCTGTATACGATAATCGTTTACAAATGAATTCCAGTCGCAATTTACTTCAGGCAAGCGTCTCGAAAATGGAACCAAACATTAAAAACCTTCACAATTTACTTCAGGCAAGCGTCTTGAAAATGGAACCAAACATTGAAAACCTTCACAATTTCTTATAACAAGTTGACGAGGTAATGCATATTTTTTTTTGAGAAAAACACAAGGTAATAGGGGCCAAAACTTAGTCAATTCTCGTTTTAAGAATACTATTCATTAACTTCGTTGACGTCATAACCTTGTCTTTCGTTACCAAGAAATTTTATATAAATAACCCTAACTAAATGACAGAAGATAACACCATAAAGATGAAAAAGATGTAAGGGGAACTTTGAAGTTCTGTTCGTAAATTTTCATAAACGGATAACGGTTAAAACAAGAAAAGATACGTGTTTTTGACTACGAATTCATAAATCCTAATAATTTTAACATTATTAAAATGAGAAAACATGTTGTATTTACAAACCTTTGGTGTTTCATATAAGACATATACAACTTTACGGACGAAAATGTAAATTTTTGTATAAATGTGGGTATATAGACATTCTTACGATAAAAGGAAAGAGTAGGTACATATTATTAGGAAGGCACATTCCCGTGCCTGTCGTACCTTAAATACTTAGCTCCGCCATCTAACCCTTAGTTTCGCAACTTTACGATTAAAACCACTTTCCCATTAACTATCAAACATTAGTTTTTGAAATTTTCTTTTTCTTATCTCTTAACCCTTCATTTTGTATTTTCCTTTACGTTATAAGCCTGGTATTTCGAGTTTACGCCTCAATTGTGCCTCATAAGAAGGCGAGAACTTTTTTCTGTAGATATGGATATTAACAAGCTTACTCTTTCGATGTTACACCGCATACTCCATAAGTATAAGACTATTACACCATCATGAATTCACTTACCAGCCCTTCCCTTAATAGTAATTTCTTATTTTCATACGCCTGTTGTTCGCACGCTTTTTCAAGTCATGATAAGTCTTTAACATAAGCCGGAATATATCGAAAGCCTGTAATACCAAATGGCGAAAATGAATGCTAGCTTCAATAACAAACATAACGTTATTAATATAGGCCTTAATCATCAAATAGAAACCCATTAAATTATTACAGCAAGTCGCTTTGATATCTCTACTCATAAGCGGAATAAGCATCGTTCCCGAAGTCCTTCTCCTTGAAACTATAAATATACTTACGGTTTTATGCGTTTTTAGCGCAACTCGAAACTCTTTTAGAATCCTCGGTGCAACCCTTAGCGCCTTTATAGCCCTAAACTCTATCGTAATTGTAAATCTGAGCATTAAAATAATTATAAAATTCGGGGTACCCTTTTTATACAGTCGTCAATCTTTAATGACTCTCTTGATTTGAGACGCAAAGAAAGAGTTATATAATATCTTAAATATTTAAACTGTTTAGTATAAGAATTGTTACTGTTTGAAATAACTTTATGTTTACCTAAGTCTAAAATTTTAAAATTTACCGCAAAATTTCATTTAAATTTAATCCCTATATAAAAAGCAAAACTATATTTATATTTCATACATTATCAAAAAGTTTCGCTATCTTTAGGTAGAAAATCGAAATGATTTATAAGAAACGCATCAAGGTGAACCTCATAAGACTTCCAGTTATTACAATCGCTTTAGCATATAATATCTGAATAAATTTTAGCCGTTCTATAAAAAAGTTCAGGTTAACCTTCACCTTCAAAAATCATATAAATAACGAATACGTTTTTCGTAAGTATATTCAAATTAAACATCGATCCGCATAAATTATGTGCTCTTTTAACCGAACAAAAAAAAACATAGAGTTAAATTATAATTATCATTTGGATTGTGCCCTCATGGCTATACAATAAGATTTACCGCCAACCAATCGAATTTTTTTTTTTAAAAGTGTATGCCAAAAATCAAAAAGCCTAAAACTATCCTACTTACCATTGGAGAAAATAAATATTTGTATTATAAACTTTTTCTTGAAGATGGTCCTAACAGGTATCACTCTCTTCTGTCGCAAAAAGAAAAATTGTATAAGAACTTAAGCTTATATATAAATAGAAGCAAAATATGATTGGGACTCTGACAAAAATATTTATCATCGTCATTACGATGTTTGTAAAAGTCGCGATTCTCGTAACACTTAAGATAATCGCGCTCAGATAAGATGAAAGCCTCGCGATAAATACAAACACAAGGATTGTAACCAAAAACACCACAATTACGATCGCTACGGTAATCGTAAGGGTTTCCGCTGCGATAACAAAAATTATCGTCTCATACGACACGATAATAACATTCATAATGTTTTGTTTAATATTAATAGTACAAACTATTTAGATTAGAGTTAAAGCGAGTTCAAACATTTTACCCAAAAAACAGGTAAGGTAAAACGAATACTAAACGATTTTGGTTATTATAAAATCACTGGTAAAACTTACTACTAAGGTTCTTTAGATATTCTTATATGATAGCCATAAATATAATAGAATACCTGGTAATTTTACGGAATCTGTTAAAGCTTAAGTCGTAGACCGCCAAAATACCAGTACCCCATTACCCAATAACTGGATTAAACTTTGTAAAGCTAACATCGTTATATTAAAGAACGTTTTCAACTTTGAAAATTGACATTTGTAAATCCCTTTTACAATTCACAGACCTCTCACAAGTCTAGTTATCCGCAAAGTATTTATTAAGGTAACCGTTAGTACAGTGTTTCCAAAGAAAATATTACATATTTTTACTAAATATAATGATCTTTTAAAAGAACCTTTTTTATATTTACGGATTGGTATCTATGCATAATAAACGATATTATGAATGTTACTACACTTCACGTCATTAAGATCTAAAATCCTACAAATACTATAATTAATATTTATAGATATACGAGTTTCGATACTATTATCGAACAGGGGGATATAACCTGATTTAATATCATTTTAAAAAGAGATGTACAGATTTTGTTGTATCCTGCGAAAGTTAGCATTGTTTCTTCTGAGATTTTTTTAATTATTAGCCAAACCATGAAAAACCATCTTATGGTACTCGTTGCTACCCGCGACTTAATATTATACATATCAGATAAGCAACTAATATATGCTAAGTTGACTATAAAGTCTAATACCATTAAGACGAAAAAAAAAAGCAGTCTTTGCTTCTTTCGGAGACTTTCATTAACCCGAATTTTAATACTCTCTTTGTTGGAAATTTGTGGTGGTGATAGTGTTTTGCAATGGTATTGAAAGATGAAAAACTAAGTCTAAGTCTAAACTGCAGAGTTTGAACAAAAGGTAGACATGTATAATAACAAAGAAAAGGCAAGTGGGGAATGATACACCACCTAGATACATCAAATTCTGGGGGATAAAGAAAGCATAAGGTTTCCATTACAAGCTAGTGCGAGAATTCCATTATATTTCATGAAAACAGCGTTTTACGAACAAAGATATTTACGATAAGTAACAATCTCGCGAATCAACATTCGAAGTAAAATTACAATCATTTTTAATTTCAAGTTCCCCTTGAACTTTTCTATTGAATCTTTATCATTTTTGACGTTTTCAAAATTTACTAGTTTGTCGTCTTTTTCTATAAATTTTATTCATTTTACGAGGTATCAAACTTGATGATATGTACGACGATGATGGTCGAACACTTTCTTCAATATCCTTTGAAATTTTCTTTTATCTTTGTCTCCTTCGTATTTGACAAGCGTTACAAAAGAAAAAACTTGTTTCAAAGTCTCATTTTCTCGGGAAGGTATTAGATATAAAATGATAACAATGAAATGAATTTTGAAACTCGAATAGAAATCTAAAGTAAAAACAAGTTTTTCAACCTTATTTACAATGATATAGGGGTTTAAATAAGAAAAAGTAAGTTTTCTTACACGATAAAAAGGTTCATATATTCGAATAATTTTTAACTGAATTAGATCACTTACTTCAATATTTTGTTATTGGTATTTATGATCATACCTCTATGCAACTGTTATAATCACAATATCCTTTATTAGTTACGTATTTGGCTTTGAATATTCTCTTATAACACGAATATCGGTTTATTGAAGAAGTATTGAGAGAATAGAATAGTTAATTAGTAAACGAAGTTTAAATTCAAATGGAAACTCATATAGAGTGATATGGTTCGTTTGAAAAAAGGAGTCATTAAGAAGTTATTAGAGAACCGAAATGAAATTAATTTACAATTCATTAGGATATCTATCTTTATGGTATCGTAACGCGAATCTTACAAATTAGTCTTTACTTTTAGATTCATCATTTTCGTAATAATAGTAAGCTATTGTCATTGTTAATTTTAAATTTAAGCCTTTGAAAAAAATGTATTAAAACTTTAACATGAATTCAATATTGTGATCTGAAAGGATTTGTTGTGGATAAAACTAACCAAACAATGAAAACTATTTTATGTAAATAGAAACCTATTTTGCGAAAACATGTATAGTAGTTTCTAAAAAAATCAATATTCTCTAGAATTTTTATAAGTAATTTGTTGGTAGGCCTACACGTTAATATAGGCTTTTATTGTTGGAATGTAGTTAATTGGAATCTCTGGGGTCTAAGTAACTGGTTCTGTATTGAAAATGGTGAAGTGGTGTAACTTCCAAGTTTGGCAGACCGCCTGCCGGTCTGCACACTAATTTGTATGCCCACTTTATTTGTCGGTGCTTGTTCGCAAATCTTTAGATCGTTGCAATGTTGTCGATTCAATTGGTCGAAGTAAGAGGTGTGTTGCATTGGTCAAGTGGTGGATGTATTCTTCTAGGTTTGGTAGACCGCTAGCCGGTCTGCACTGTAATTTGTAGGGCCGATTGCTTGGCCCGTGCCCTCGAGTAAAGTACAGCGTACTGCATTCGACTTACACACAATGCGGTAAATTTCCACAAAGCAATACACTTGCAGTACGGTTAACTTTACTTATAGTGAAGTTGACCTACTGCACTGCATGTAATATTATTCCAACACTGGCGGCTTTTTAGTTTGTACGCGAGTACGCCAGTGGGGCTAACCAATCTTTTCCGGTTACCACTGAATTGCCTCCTCGTCAACTGGCTAGACCCCTGTCAATTCAAGTTGACTTTCACATTGAATTACACCCAATTACATGAAAATTAACCTCATTTAACCTCAATTTCTCTGTTGCTCCGAGGTCCGAGTTTATTAATTCCCACAAAAAGTTCTTTCGCTAAAAACCTTTACAAGCCTTTACTTTTAACTATACCAGTTAAATAAATCGTTATTATTACTTCCTTTACTTCCCTGGCAATCTTCCAGTCTACCGGCATATCCTTGTCCACCGTTACATGGTTTGAGCCTTCCGGGCAGCCTATCAACATAGCCTTCGATTCGTATGATTAATTTGTTGCTATACATAAAGCTTTCCAGGGTTTTGTTCGACGTTACCTTCTTCATGGCATTTGCGGGATTGTCTTTACCGTTAATCTATCGGAATTCCTTAAATTTTCTCCCTTCGTAGTCTTTAAAAAGTGCTATTTTGTCGATTATTAGGCGTTTTTCACTAGTAGTTCCAAGTTTCGCAAAACATTCGAAAAGGCTTCATAAGTCGGTACAGATTGCCACTGGAATAGGGAGAATTTTTAGTTACCTAGTAATAAGGTTAAGGGTTTCCTATAATATTATACCTACGTTCAAACCGGTGATTATACCGTAAACCCCTGAAGTCAATACGCTTCATGTAATCCTTTCATGATTGACGGAGGTCCAGTAAATTAGGTTACCAATAATACTAAACTTATATTTCCGCTTGTCTTTATTAATGAAGGTTATTAAAAACCTGATTTATAAAGACAGGTCGGTATTATCTATAAAGGAACCATCCGTAAAGATTATTAAGTTTACCTTCGATAGGTAGATTAGGATTATATTAATTCTGCAGCCCAGATTCTTTATTTTACGTTCGAACCTTTTATTTAACCGGTTAAAGTCTTTATCCGTTAGCTTTTACGCTTATGCCGCGATGAATAGGTTGTAAAAAGCTTTCGGTTGGTTTAAGGTAGTAATATAATTGCCTCGAACACGCTATTTTAAGTACTGTTAAGTTTTAGCCCTATTAGTTTTATTAATTATAGCTAAAGTAGCGCCTAAGATTTTTTGGCGAAAGCTTAGGCCAGCATTAACACTAAATATACGGATTGAAGATCTGTTAAAATTGAGTTAACTTTCCTATGTCAACGTCGTTACCGGCTTGTAATTTTAAAACTTATATTCCTTAATCTCCTATTGTTCCAGTGTTATAAAGCTAATCATTTGGATGAAAAGGGTATCGTTAATTTGTATGCCTACCACACCGAATTCTCTTTTTACGTTTCTAATAAAAACATGTCGTATATTAAAGATATTATCGCTAGCTGTAATCTAAAGTATAACTGGAAAGTTAGAAACTAATGGACGCCTATTTTAGCTAATCCGTATAGTAACTTAGTATATCTTATTACTGTGACTAAAAAGTAAGTATTACGTAGTTCCTGTATTAGTTTTAAAAGTACGATCCGTTGTAAATCCGTTTCATACTATAAGTAAGTTTATATTATATAACGCCCATTAAGCGTAAATTTACCTTTAGTTTTAGTGAATAAAATCACCGTTAAAACTACCACTAAACATTAAATAATTTTTTTAAATCGTTAAAAATTACATACATATTTAGTTTTTGACTTTATTACTATATCCTTAAGCAATAAAATATGATTTTTTCGTATGGCCGCCCCGTAATCTCACCCTTTGTTTCGTAGAAAACTTTCGATTTAAAGATTGTAACATTGAGGTTTTCAATGTTAAAATAGGTTTTCGACACGAATTGTACAACTTTTCGAGTCAATAAACCGTTGATTTCTACTTTCTAGATTTATTTAAAGCGTTTTCTGATGGTTTCGATAATCCCTTACGTTAGGAGTTTTAATATTAAGTCTTTGTTATCCTTTTCTTACCTATTTATTTTAACAGTATTTTAAATACGGCCCGATATATATTCCTCTTTCAACGTTCCTTTACTTCGGGGGTTGCCGTATTGGCGACCTTATATCAGGTTATCGATTATAAGTGGAGGAGTTTTATATTAACTCAATCGTTTAGCTTAAAAAATTTATCGTTAGCAGATTTAACTTAAGGCTTAACTTAAGTAATTCGGAAAGATATAAGGCCTTTAACAGTATTAATAACTACTTCGGAATTCGTGATATTCAATATCTTAAACAGGTCTTTTTATTTACCCGTCTCTCGTTTTACGATGATTTTAATTTATAACGCCAAAGAAAGTACGTTAATTGTTAAAGAACCGTTTTTTTGCATTAAGGGCGTTATTAATCTGGAAACGTGCTAATCTTTTTGTAGTTCTTTTAAAGCTTTCTTATAAGCCGTAACACGTTTTTAATTTTTTGTTTAAGGCGGAGATTTACTTGTTAGGCGTGGATACGCTTCAAAAACTAGGAACGTTAGTACTAAGCTGTCAAAGCTTATAATATTATTAAAGCCTTTTATTACTATTTATAAGCATACCTTCGAATTCGTAAAGCTTTTAATTTCCAACATAAGGATATTATATGCTCGGCGAAGCAGAGAATATACCCTTTTAACCTTTCCAATACTTTAGTAGGCTTTTAAAGGTACCTGTTTACACTAAATACCTATTATTTTGGCATTTTCGTAAAAACCAGCCGCCGTAAAGTTGGTACCAGTATCATGGGCAATAACCTTAGGTAAACCCAGGTACGTATGAATCCATAGTATCTTTAAAGTTTCCCACGTATCCTTTACTAAAAGGGACTTTAAAAACTTGACTTGGTAAAAAAAAGGTTATAAAGTTAAAAACGTAAAGAATAAACTTATTATCCAAGTAAAATATATTAATAGAGATTTGGTTATGAAGGTCCCCAACTTTCTTTAATATTAACCTAAATTTCCGGTGGGTTTGAGTATACGTTTGACAGTGGTGGTAAAGTTTTTTCATTGCTTTTAAGGTAAAGTATTCCATATCGTTATGCTCTACGGACTTAAGGATTTTGTATAACTTATTGACGTCTAGATAATTAAACCGTCAGTATAGCTAACGTATTTTAAACTTTATTAGGTTTAATATCACTATTTTCAGGCTTTAAAGATAAAAGTATTAGTACCCCTATTTAAGGGAGAGTAAGTACCTTTAGCCGTTTTTAACTAATTCGTTTACGTTAACGTCGATGTTAACGCTGAGGTTTTTTATATATTTGAAGCAATGAAGGAAAGGGGTAAGGGTTTTGTGGATATAGAACGTAATTATTCTCATAATAGTTTAAATTTCCGTTATACACAATAAATATAATTATTCGTCTAATTTAAAGCTAATTCTCGCTTTATCAACATCGTAACGATTAATATTAGTGGTCATAGTGCTTTCCCTCTATGATGCCACGTATTACGATTGGCTTTTTATCGAGTACCTTGTTACTACTATATTTGGCATAATATCTTAAAACGTATGGTCCGTGTAACTGTTGCGAAAGTGAAATGTGTATAATGGATTATAGGCTTAATTAAGGTCAAGGTAAGGGTTTTAACTCCTTAAACATTTTAAAAAGGCGTAATCGGTTAATTATTAGACCGCGTTAAAAGTAATATCTTTATGCTATTTAATTTACTTAGGGGTATTAACGCCGTTAATCGGTTTATCACCATTGAAGTTTACAATTTGATGTAAATAGTTTTGTTTAGAAGTAGTAGGATATTGAATGTGATATAATGCCTTTTCATTATTATATTCGGTATGGAAGGGGGGGGATCGAGTTAGCTAGTAACCAAACTTACTATAAATCTAATATCTCCTACAACTATCATAACGATAATACGTGTGATTCACAAGTCCGCCTAAATTTTAACTTTATTAGCTTTAATATAGCTATTACTTTTAATTTATAGCTGGTAAGTTAGACATTAGGCGTTATAAGCACCATTAACTGTATTTACAGTTGACGTAACTAATTACCGTAAGGTTTTCCTTATCTACGTTAGGTAAGTTGTAGGCTTAGGAGTATATGTTAAGCGAATTTGGTATTCGCGTTATTACGGTGGTAAACGGGGAACTTAATTGGTTAAAAAAGCCTTCGTAAGTGGCATTTAGGCTTTATAAGGCGTATTTGAACTCGTTAATGCCCGTAACTGTTACCCATACCTATTTGCGAAGTATAACTTCGCCTACTTAGGCTTTCCATATTACTTTTTAACATAGCATTAATTTGTTAAGCATCTGGTTAAGAACATTCATTGTCGTTTTATCCTACCTCTTATTCGTTATGAATATAATCCACCACGTCGTGACCCAATTTATATGGTATTGTATAAGGTGGACGTCGTATTCAAAGTAGTGTTTTATACCATCGTTAATCTCGCTAAACTTAGTAGCTCCAATAAAAAATGTCATGTAGTAATTTTTAACGTGCCTTATAAGGATTTCGGGAAAAAGTAAGTGGCGACCCTTGCTTTACGCGCTCGGCTGCTATTGAGGGCGTACTCCGCATTATTTTGTGGAAATGTTGGACTTTCGAACAGGTTAACAGGTTCCTTATCTCCAGTACATGAAAAAGCTTAACTTAGCTAAGGGTAAAAAGGGGTTCTCTTAAAATGTGTATCTGAGAGTTAAAATTCCTTCATGATTTCTCTTCTCCTTAAGAGTTTATAGAATTAGGGTTTTCAAGGTAGTCTTTTTACTTAGCCAATTTAAAAAAGATTTCCCAAAATCTTAATTGGTTATTTTAGGGATTTAAATGCCACGGCGAATAACCTCCTTTTTTAGCTTGGATTTAACTGTACACTAAATTATCTTTTACATGTTAAGAGCTTAGTGATTAAAGAACTCGCGAAAGTTGAGGAAAGTGTAGGCGCTGCGGTAGTAGTCTTTATTGAGGTTCGCGTCGATGATATACTAGCTAACGTAATTAGTTAGGTAGGCTTTAGTTAAGGTTTTGTTAATATTTGTAATTAAGAGTAATTAGTCGTAGTGGTTGGCAAAAACTGATCTGAAGGTTTTCACTTTCTTTATGTATTCTTGGCTTGAAGTTATCTTGGCGGTTTGGCTTGTGGAGGAAGTATAGGATGTGTAGAGCGGAGGCTTAGTGACCTGAGGCATAGGGGATTTGGTATTTTGGCGTGAAGTTGCGTGGGAACTTGGTGACTTGGCGTTAGGTCGCGCGACGTAGCTTTTTTAGCGCGATTTGAATATTTCTAGTGTTTTCGTTAAAAGTAGCGAACTTACCAATTGAATTGGCATGGGGAGGTGAAAAGAGTAAAGTAAGGGCAAAGTTTAGTGAAAAAGTTAAGGTCGAAGGTCGTTTGTTATTAATAGAAGCTATTTGGCGTGAGGACCTAGTCGTGTTTACAGTAGTAAAACCCGTAGTAGTACTAATTTAACCGTTTGCTAACTTTCCGAACTTTAAGACTTCGAACAGTTAATTTTAACGTCTTCAAAAATGACTAATAAAGATTTTTTTAGTGTTTTTCAATAACGATACCATCCCTACCTTTAAGTTTCCATAAAAGACGACGCAACCTAAAAGTCTTCTTTACTTACTGCCGTGAAAACCGACGCAACAGTGAAGGCCCTTCGCAAAAATCCTTCCTCTACCTTGGTTTTTCACAAAGCGTAACCGGAAAGTAGCTTTTTTTTTCTACTTATACAATCTGTTCTTAACCTAATAAGTACCGATCAGTGTTCGCAGGTCTTTAGATCGTTAAAAAGTTATCTATTCGATTGGTCGAAGTAATAGGTATATTTCATTGGTCAAGTGATGGATATATTATCCTAGGTTTGGCAGACCGCTAACCGGTTTGCACTATAATTTGTAGGTCAGATTGCTTGGCCCGTACCCTAGACTAAAGTGCAGCGTACTGCAATCAAGTTACACCCAATACGATAAGTCTCCACAATGCAATACACTTGCAGTACGGTCAACTTTGCTTATAGTAAAGTTGACCTACTGCACTGTATGTAATATTATTCCAACAGTGCCCCAATTTGAAGTGGGTACCTACTGCACTTGACTTGCATTCAATGAATTAAACTCTTACAAACTAAAGTCAATTTTCAGTCAGCATAATCAACTAACTGAAAGTATAGTAAACTTGACTATAATGCAATTAACTTTTATTCGAACATAATTAGTATAATAATATTAATTATTCTTTGTATTGACAGACTTTATAGTATTTTAAACGAAAGAACGATGTGTTAAGAGTTGATAAAATGCATGTAGATAATAAATATATGGTTTTCAAACGTTGAAATTGGCTAAGGTTTACCTATAGATTAGTAATTATTTTTTTACAACGATTTATATTTCGGGTAATCTCCATAATTAATTTCTTCTAATTTACATTTAAAAAGAAAATAAATATCATACAAAGTATTGATTATACATTAATAATCGAAATAATAACTGTTGATAGGGCTTTTGACGTTGTAACGTTGTCGATTCGATTGATAGAAGTAATTGTAGTATTGCATGGTCCAGTGTTGGATGTCTTGTTCTAGGTTTGGTAGACCACTAGCCGGTCTTCGCAGAAATTTATATGGCCAACTGCTTGGCCTATGCCTTAGTATAAAGTAAGCGCATACTACAATTGACTTGCAGCCTATATAGAAGGCCCATAAACAATATACTCAACTTGCAGTCAATATAGTCAACTTTACTATAAGAAAAATTGAATTTACGGCAATGAAATTACTACTATTTCAACAACAACTTTTATTCCAAGTATTAATGAGAAATTCTTAAACGAAAGGTAAAGGGAAAATAAAAAGATGGTAACCCATTGAATCTCGGTTACAGAACAAAGGATCTAAAATGTTGAAAAGATAGCTGGTCTTAATATTGGGATAGTATTTCTACTTCCATTGTTTCGTTTAAATTTATACAAAATATATGTTCACACGGAATAAGTAAAATTTCATGATTAAAAACCAAGTCTTTTAACGTTGGATATTTTATCGTTATATAAGTTCATAATGAGATAAAACTTACAAGAAACTATTTAATTATTATCGAATATTCTATTGATGACAGAGAAATCTTTTTATATACGAATGTTTCCATTTTCCCACTTCGAAAACGTTGACATGGTATTAAAAACGAAATTTTAACGTTTAAAGAGATGGATAACTTTGGAAATATAGATATTTAGGTGAATGAAAGCATTAATTCATCTTTTATTCGCTTCATCTATCAAAGTTGTACTTAGGAAAGTCTTTTTTAATTCAATCATAATTGTTATAAATTATGATTGGACATGTATTGCTAATACAAGTGATGTAAAAGTGACGATAAATATATAAAAACATACTTTACTTGAAATTCTCTGAAACCATAGTATAATTTAGCCTTAGCAAGACATAGGCTTAGAAATGAAATAAGTTCTATTTTGATGACCTAAATAGGTTAGTCGATAACCTTAATATACTTTTTAAACTGGAAAAGTTGTTCGCCACATCTGCGTTAAAAATTGCTATGAATTCCAAACAAAACAGGGCGATTGGGGATGAAATGATATCGGAGTAAACGCTCGTATTTAAATTTGAAAAGGTTTTTGAAAAGGGTTATTATTTGAGTATCAGTACAATTTTCGTAAATTACGTAAATTATCATCGCGTTTTGAGATTTCGGATTTTGAAACATCTTTTGCGACAATTTTGGGCAAATAAATAGGTTTTCAATATTCATGAAATATTCGACAATTAAACGAATTTATTGGTAGAGCTTAAAATGTTACAACGTTGTCAATTCGATTGGTCAAATTAATGGTAGTATTGAGTGGTTAAGTGGTGGATGAATTGTTCTAGGTTTGTCAGAACGCTAGCCGGTTTGCACAGTGTTAACTTTACCTACAGTAAATTTGACCTACTACACTGTAATTACTATTATTCTAACACTGGCAGCTTTTTAGTTTGTACGTGCACGTCAATGCAGTTAGCCAATCTTTTCCGATAAGCGCTAACCTACAACCTCATAAACTAGCCAAACCCCTATTAATTCCAATTAACTCCCATAGCCAATTTCACCTATTTGCATTCAAATTAACCCCAATTGCCATCCATTGCCCCATGGCTCCGAGGTTCGACTTTATCAATTCCTACAAAAAGAATTTCTTCTACAGGATTATACTAGCCTCCACTCTAGCTATGCTACTAAAATAAGTCGTCGTCGTTAATCCCGTAGCAGTCTTCAAGTTCGCTAGCACATCCTTGACCGCCGTCACGTGATTTGGCCTTGTTGGGCGGCCTCTTAACGTAGCGTTCGATGCGTATGGTCAGTATGTTGCTATCTACAAACCTTTCAAGTGCCTTATTCGGCTACGCCTTTGTTATATTATTGATAGGATTATTCTTCCCCTTAATACACCGAAACTCCTTTATCTACCTACCTTTCTAGGCTTTACGAAGTACTATTACGTCGATTATCAAGCGGTTTTCGCTGGTGATTCCGAGTTTGTAAAAGTATTCGACCAATCTCCTCGAGTTGGTACAAATCACCACTGGGATAAGAGTAATCTTTAGCTGCCTGGTAATAACGTCAAGGGTTTCTCATAATACCATTCCTATATTAAAGCTTACCATTACACCATTGACCTTAAAAGATAGTACATTTTGTATAATCCTCTTATATATGATAAAGGTCTAATAAATTAGGCTGCTGATAATACTAAACTACTCCTCACATTTGTCTTTATAAACAAGAGTTATCAGGAAGCCGATCTCTGAAGATAGTTCGGTGTTGTTGATAGAAGACCTATCCGTAAGTATTATCAATTTAACCTTCGATTGACTCATCGCCCTCAAAGTCTGTAATTTGATTCAAATTATTCTGTTTAGAGGTAGTAGAGTACTAGATATTGTACATTATCTTTTTGTTATTATGCTCGGTGGGAGGGTGGCGAGTCAACCAACAGCCTGACTTATTTCAAATCTAACATCTTTTGCTACTATCACGATGATAGTTTTGATCATTGATAGGTTCGCTTAAATATTACCCTTTTAAACTTCAATGTACCTCTTACCTTCAGTCTGTAGCCGTAAGTTCAGTCCTTAGCTGTTTAGGGCGTGCATAGCTGTATTTGCGGTCGACATCATTAATTACAATAAGGATTTTTATTCACATTAGGGAAATTGCTGGCTTAAGGATACATACCAAGCAAATTTGCTATACGCGCTATTATAGTTACAAATGAGGAGCGTAACTGGCTAAAAAGCCTTCGAAAATGGCATATAAGCGTTGTAGGGTGTATTTAAACTCATCAACACCCGTAACAGCTACTCGTACCTGATTACGAAGTGTAACTTCGCTAATTTAATCTTTCCTCATTACTTGTTAGCATATCATTAACTTGTTAAGCATTTGATTTAACATATCTATTGGTATCTCACCCTTTTTATTTTTCGTTATTATCTTAATTCACTTCGTAGTAGCTCTATTCGTATAGTATTAGAAAAGGTGATCGTCGTATTCGAAGTAAATTTTTATGCTATCGTAAAATTCGCGAAAGGTATTTACTTGAGTTAAAAAGGTTAGGTAATCTTCCTTGGTGTACCCTATAAACATTCCGGGAAATAGTGAGCAAAAACCAGAAGAAGGAACTTCCATATATTCACAAATGTTTAAAAAGGGTATTATATTCGTATCAAGAAGGTTTTTTAGCCTCCCGTCTTTTTTTCCTGCATCGTTCTAGATTTTAACGAAATCTGTTAGTATCTTATAGTTTATATTAATTATTTCAATGGGTCTTAGGGGTAGATCGCAATAATTATTTTAGTCTCCATTAGTATTTCATAGCAGTTTAATTCTTAAAGCTTCTGAAATACTGTACTCAAAGTAATTTCCTGTCGCTTAACCTAAAGGGTGAAGCTTTATGATAGGACCTATAATAGGCTCCCATGTATAGATAAACCTACTATTGAAAGGCTTTTGAAGGGCTTGGCGATTTTGATCAAAGGGTTAGAGGGCAATAGGGGCTTAGAGGTTTTAAGGGACTTAACGATTTTATTTAATTCATTAGTAGAAAACAATAACGTTAATTCTTCTAGTCGCATTAACAGCTATTACTTTACATGCTTTGCCGCCGATAAGGGTATACTTCGCGTTATCACTTAAAGATGCTAAGTTGTCGAACAGGTCAATAAGTTATTTATCATTAACGCGTAAAAAGGCTTAACTAAGTTAGTGTTGAAGGGGAAGTTTCCTAAAACGCGTATTGGGGCGATAAAGTTTTTCGACACCCTTTCTTTTCGGGCGTGATTCTTAATGGTATTCTTTAAGCTGAGCTAATTCGAAAAGGGTTTTTGAGAGCTTAGTAAAGCCTTTTTATAACACGTAAATCCTTCGTTGTTTAATTTTTGCTTTCAGTTTAGACTTGATACTTTTTTAAAATCCTTTTACATATGTTAATAGTGTAGTCGTCGAAAATCTCTCGATATTTGCGAAAAGCGCGCTCCCCTCGGTCAAGTTCTTTGCCGCTGTTTCACTCAAGGATAAAATGGCCAACGAAGTTAACTATATACTATTTGATTAAGTTTTTATCGATATCTAGCTTCCAAAAATCTTTATCGTACTATTTAAAAAAAAGGGATCCAAAAGCTTTAATCTCTTTTTGTAGCTTTTGGATAGATATTATCTTGGGTTTTTGGCTTGTGTAAGGCTTGGAGGACGGGTGACTTGATGTTTTGGTATAAAGTCGCGTAGAAACTTGATGACTTGGCGTTGGTTCCCGCGACGTGGTTTTCTCGGTTCGACTTGGCGATTCTTGATGTTTTCACTCCAAACAACAATTTTAACAATTAGATTAGCATAGGGGAAGTAAAAAAGCAGAGTAAGGGCAAAGGTTTGGTGTTAAAAGTAAGATCGAAGGTTGTTATTATAGTTAAAGGTCGAAAGTTGTTTGTTATTTGACCGTAGAACTTAGTTAGTTTTGTAGTAGTAGTACCCTTAGGATTGTTAACTTAGCCGTTTGCCCACTTCTCAAACTTAAAGACTTCTAATAGTTAATTTTAAAGTTTTTAAAAATATTTCGTAATTTTTTGGGTGTTTTTAATATTAATACCGTCGTTACTTTTCAACTGCCGTAGAGACCGGCGCAACCTAAAGATCTTATTTATGTACTGCCGTAAAGAGTGAAACAGTTGTAAAGGCCCCTCGTAAGAATTTTTCCTCTACTATAGCCGCCGTTTTCCACGTAGAGTGTAACCTGAAAGTAGCTTCTTCTTCTACTTAGCTTATCTATGCTTAACCTAACAAGCAATGATAAGTATTGGTAGGGCTTTAGACATTGTAACGTTATCGATTCGATTGGTTGAAATGACAGTAGTATTATGTGATCAAGTGGTGAATGTATTGTTCTAGGTTTGGCAAACCGCTAGTAGGTCTGCATAGTAATTTGTATGGTCAATTGCTTGGCCCGTGCTATAGTGTCAAGTGGGCGTATACTGTACTTGACTTTTAGTCAATACACTAGATACAAAAAACAATACACTTAACTTGCAGTCAGTATAGTCAACTTTATTTACAGTAAAGTTGACCTACTTCACTGCAATTAATATTATTTCAACAGAAGTATAATATTATTATACTGAAAAGTATAACTGCTTTTGAATAGATTTTGAATATTTTGAAAGTTATAAGGAATGATAATTTATGAAATCAACCAATAAGTTTACAAATAGTGAAAAACCAAAGGCATAGACGTAACAGCTTAACCAATTACTAAATCAAGCCTAATATAAGATTTATCAGGTGATAGAAGTAAGTCTTTTCGAAGGAAAAAAACAAATATATATTTTGAATAAATAAGTTGATCATCGAAACTATCCGCAAAATTGACATAAATTCAATGGAAAATTTACATAATGAACGAAATAGAATAAATATACGATCTGTATATTTTTCAAATAAGAATTATAAATTGTGAAAACTTGTAAAATTATTTTGCGGCGTTTAAACCCCATATAATGAATTAAAATAGCCCGATGTCGGAAGTTTGGATAAGTATGGAATTTAAAAGGAATTGCATCGTATTTATTTCTCAAATTTGCTTTTGTTACGTAAGGATTCGATAATTGGACTCTAATGCAGTAAATGATTATTATTCGGAACACTTTCTTTATTGAATAATTTATGATTTATTACTACCCGTTCCTTTCAACTGTTGTTTATAAAACGCTTAAAATTGAAAATTAGTCAATTAATTGGTAAAATTTTATCAAAGTATGTCACACGATTCTATTTATAGTGTTTGTCAAATTATTCGTAAAAACGTTATTCATTATTTTTAAATAACGGATGAAGGTATGAATTCAATTTTGCATATTAAGAATTTGTTGCCAAAAACACCTTCACTATTTGACCTTTTGGAACTTTTATTAGACTAGTATCCATCTACATATTAGAAAATTGCTGACAAAATTATTCAAGCAGAAAAGATTTCGTTCTAACCGCGACCTTAATATGAATACTTTGATTAGTTAAAATTATAGGTATATTATCGTAATTTTCAATATTAAATGAATAAGGTAATATATGAGGAATGTTATTGGCCAATGAAACTTCGTTGAAAGTGTATTTAGTCGATAATAAGTGAAAGATAAAGTTGATAAAAAAGGGTAGGCGTTCTTGGATAGATAGGAACTTAGTAAAAACTTGTGAGCTATAAATAAGCTGTGTAAATGACATAAGGACTCATGTTGAACTTTTTGTTTAACGCAGGAATCGTTGTTTTAATGTTAATAATTCTAAAAAAGTGAAATTTTTACTACATAATAACCTAAAATGGCTCCAAAAGGTTACGTTACTAACGAAAAAATTGTAGTTAACCTATTAGCCTAAGTAAATATTTAAAAAACTTCGTTCTAATTGACTTGAAAATATGCCAAATCCTTATATAATGTTATTATTCCAAGTTTAGTTTATTTGAAAAATCATACGATTTCCTTAACTAAGTGGTGTTATCAACTAACACATAACATACCACATTTCACAATGGGATTCACAGAGATATGATACTAAAATGTAAAAATGATCAATGTTTTTTCCTGGTACAATCGACGTATTTACCCGGTATTCAAGTAATTTGTCATAAATATCTAGTTACCGTAATTTGAATTCTTACCTTTCCATTTATCGGCTTCAAAACAATCTTGTTCAAGTTGAATAACATGTTGAATTTGTTGTTTTGAAAACGAATTACGTTTTACGATATATAAATATCAGCTTCACGAAGTTTTCACTATTAATTCATAAAAAACACACCAGTTGTGGACTGGCTTACAATCTAAAATATTGATATTTTATGCAATAACCTTCATATATCAATTTTTCAAACGTAATGTTTAAAATATATATTTGACATCGAAGGTTGAATAAATTGAATATTTTCCAATGCTAGAAATAGTTTCTAGACTTTGAAGAAATACCTTCAACTTAAATGAATCCAAGAGGTATTTTTTTTTTAAAAAAAAAAAGTGAAATAATTATCAAGCATTTTTCTTCATAGATCTCAAGGTAAATTATAACATTGTCTCCCTTATTAATTGCCTTTTCATAATATTCAACGGTAATTCACATGTATCAATTAATTTTTATAGCTATCGTAACTGTTGGAATAGTAGGAATTACAGTGCAGTCAGTCAATTTTACATACAGTAAAGTTGAAGACACTGACTGTAAGTTAAGTATATTGTTTGTGGGTCTACTGTCTTGACTACAAGTCAAGTACAATATGTGCCCACTTCATACTAAGGTAGGGACCAAGTCATTGGCCATACAGATTAGTATATAGCCTGGCTGTCAGTATGTCAAACATAAAACAATACATGCACCATTTGATCATTAAAATACTATTATTACTTCGACCAATCAAATTGACAAAGTTACAACGTCTAAAGACCTACCAACACTGATAAATGCTTATGAGTTTAAATAAAGATAAGCCAAGTAAAAACAGACGCTACTTCCGAGTTATTACACTTTGTTTAGATAAGCTAGAGGAAATATTATTGCTAAGGGGCTTTACTACTGTATCAATTTCTATGGCAGTAAGTACAAAAAGACTTCTAAGCTACGCCAATCTCTGCGGCAATCTAGAGATAACGATGGTATTATTATCAAAAACACTAAAGAAAATTCACCATATCCTGCTTAAAGAAAAACGCTGAGATTAACCGCTAAAAGCCTCAAACTGACAAGTTAGCAAACGGCTAAATCATTACTACTACGAGTGTAACTACTGCGAAAACAACTAGGTCTCACGTTAAATAACCATGATAAACAACCTTAAACCTAACTATTTTCACAACCCTTTGCCCCTAATACCTTGTTTTCCCCACTAAATTTACTCTTTTCTCCTCTCCCTACGCTAATTTGATCTTTAAGATCGTTACTTTAAGCGAAAACACTAAAAACAGCTAAGTTGCGCTAAGAAAGACACGTTACGCAACCTCACGCTAAATTACAAAGTTCCACATCCTACGGCAATCGAATCCTCGAGATAGCTACCGCAAGCCATCATTTTAAGGCTCTTAACGACCCTACCAGGAAAAAAGTAATCAAAGTTTTCAGCTTTATGTTTATAAAGAATCATGATAAAACCCTTTTAATACAAAATATAGACAAGGATTGAACTAAAAGATACTTAATTAACTTCATCAGCTACTTTATTTTTGACTAAGACAGTGGTGAGCTCGACCGTAATGAGAAAACTCTCCAAACCTTTCGGAACTTTATCGAAATTGTACTTTTAAAATGTGAAATTAATTTTAAAAAGGGTGAAAACAATTTCAATGCATAGTTTATTCGACGAGGGGTATACGTGCTAGAAAAGAATACCTGCAAGTTAGCAAAGACCCTTTTCTAATTAGCGCAACTTGAAAAATGCCCTTAAGACCCACACCCTAAGTGAAAGAGCGTTAAAGTAACTGAACGTCCTTATATGCGTTCTGAAGAATCTACTCTTAACCCCAGATAAAATCCAGACGCTTTACATGCCAATAAGAAAAAATCTATCAAATTATTCAGCAGCCTAACACCTCTTTATCACAACGCGAAATACGTTTTCAGCGATGTCAAAGCACGTAAATCAGCGGCTGCCAACGCGGCAAGAGCTATTAATGTCGATGTTATCCAAATATTAATTTAATAATAATGGTAATTCTCTGGGAACCCTCCCTCCAGCCAAATCCCCCTGATTCCTTTATCTTTCCCCCAAAATCGGCAAGTTCCTCAAGGCGATGCTTTCCACGGCAGGTACGCCTACACACGCGAACCTACCTTAAGTCCTACTACGAGACTTTAACACTTAGTCGAAGCGACTGGAAATTAACCTTAATACTGCAACTTGGTGTCTTAACAGTTTAAGTTAATGGCAGGAAATACTAACGATAATTAGGAAGACTATTGTAACCTTCCCCCAAAACCTGTCAAAATGGTTAACATTAATTACAAATTTCATACGAACTTCACTAATATTTTAAACGATATATACAAGTATAACGAAAAGCATTATAACCTCTTCAATAAGAAGGTAATACCATTTCTTAATACTTATAAGTAAATAAAAGTCTTTTCATCCGATTTCCATTCACTATTCCCCGAAATCCTTATAAAGTACGTCAAGAATTACTACAGAACCTTTGTAATACGGTCAAAAACCTTTCCAAAGATTTATAATGATATAACAAGTTATTTCGAATACTATATTCAACTCGCGTAATATTATACGTATCGGACAATTACGAGGTTAACAATAATAATGATAAAGAAAAACAAAGAGGAAATACCGATAAATATTTTAAATCAAATGCTAGAGAAGTTAATATTATGCCAATAAATCATACGGAAAGCTCATGCTAGCGATAACACACTTTGCGAGTAGTTACGGGTAGTTATTACGGGTATTAGCAAGTTTAAATATGTCTTATAACATACAAATGCCACCTATAAGCTTTTTTTTTTAGCCAGTTGAGGTTCTCGTTTGCATCCATGATAACATGTACGCTAAACTCGTTTAGTATATACCCCTAAGCTAATGACTTTTGTGTTATAAAAAAAAAACACGTAATGATATAATGAGTCGAGCGTAAATATGGCAGGCCTTAATGCTTAAAATCTGGCCCAATACATTCAAACTGGAAGCCATAATCATACTAGCACCAATAAGGGCAATACCTAAACGAACTTATTGAAAGCAAGAATCATCTTCATAATAATGTTAAGTGTTATTATACTTATGGTAGATCCGGTAATTAATTGACTCGTTACCTCCGGCTTAACTTATTAACAAATAAGTAATATATATTATCTGATAACCAATAACTTTTGGTCAAAATTCCTCGGATTACATCGTAAAAATCTAAGGTCAAAAAACTGTTTACGGCAACGATGTTTCCAAAATTATTACAAAATATAAAAATAATTCTTCTAATACATCCTCATAATTAACCGATCAAGTCTTCCTGTATCGCTTAAGTTGGAAAAACCTTTATCTTTTCCTTAGCTAAGCCTCCAACACCTTATATACTTTTAACCTTTGCGATCGTTACGTGGACCATAAATTTCAATGTATTATGTTAGAAATAGAGGTAGCAAGGAAAGAATTACTACTACAATTATTAAAAGTTAAAACGCTGGCAAAATCAAAGTTAACTTAGGTCCAAACTAACAACTATCGTTACTAGGAATAACGATTATTTGAACTATTATTTAATCGATTACGTTGTACATCCTCAAATTCTCTTTCACTTTCCTTCTTTAATTTGAAAATATAAAAACTCTTAACTTTTATGTTAATGTTAACATGAATAAACTATTCAAAATCGACTCGAGATTTCTATTCTCCTATATAAAGAAGAGTTCAGAGTTTCATTTTTGAAACTTAAAGGTCATAGTGTTAAACCTGAAGAGATAAAAATAAGAATATTACAACGACGCAGCAAC
The DNA here is from genome assembly GCA_038502455.1 of Anisogramma anomala. NCBI lineage: Eukaryota > Fungi > Ascomycota > Sordariomycetes > Diaporthales > Gnomoniaceae > Anisogramma > Anisogramma anomala. The sequence continues at coordinate 11,961,205 of JASMMZ010000011.1, read as the reverse complement.
TATTCAACTGTCAATAAGTTATATAAAGTCCCAAAGTCTATAAGCTAAAAAGATATAGAGTCAATTACATTAAAATTTATGAAAAAGACTTACTATTACTGTCGAATCTATATCCGAGCCCTTCGAAAATTCAAATTTATACTCAAAAACAATAAAAACCTTAATTACGAGATTTTTACTAATATTTTATCTGGATAATAATTTTGTTCTTTACCTTATTTGCTCCGCAACTTCTTTTCATGAAACTAAGTTCTGAAAGTCGCTATAGGAAAAGGATACGTGAGAAACGTTAAAATATTTTATGAATTAATACGTATTTTAGCATACTTTACGTCTTCGTTTACAATACCAGCATTAATTTTACAGCCACAGGGTTTCAAACGAACGCGTAAAAAATAAAAAAAAGTGGAATTCAGTACAAATAGGTGCTTATTAAGGTCTACTAAAGCATTATAAAAGTCGAAAGGGCATACGAGGTAATTCGCCAAGCGTACGATATTCATACGCGAAGAATTTAAAGTATTACAAACCAGGAGGCATGCTTTCAGATAACGGTGAAAATCTTGAATGATATTCTAGGCCCTAACGGCCTAGTACTAACGTTTCTGGTCTTTAGTGCGTATCCACGCCTAACGAGTGAATCTCAGTTATTAATATGGATTTTAAAAAACGTTATAAGCGACGGCCAAACACTAAAGAAACTAAGAAAACAATCGGAATGCTATGAAGTCAACAATACCCTTGACACCAAAAATAACCCCACGATAATCGACACATTTATTCTATCGTTTGAAAGTAAAGTCCTCGGATAACGGGAAGCAAGTAAATGTGATAGCTTTTATAATATTTCAAATATCGTTAAACTTAAAATATTTATTAAAATTGCTAATAACCCTGCAAATTGTCATACCACTTAATTTAAACCCTAAATTAGGGCAACTAATGATAGCGATAGAAACCTCCTAATTAATAAAGAAACTAATACAACCTTGATCTACCTATCAAGGATAAACCAATAAAAAGCCACCAACATGAATGAATATTAGAGAGAAGAAATACTACAGATAAAGAATATATACCGGGCTGTATTTATGATACAATGGGTGTGAATGGAAACAAATAACGATTAAGACTTGATTGTAAAGCTCTAGGTATGAAGTATTATTAAAACCTTCGAAAAACCGTTCAAGAAGAGCAATAAAATCGAAATAACGCACTTTCAATTCGAGAAACTGAATAATTCATATCTAAAACCGACTTTGACCTCTACAAACAAAATTTCACGATTTTCAGGTTGAGAACTATATGCAATACTAAGGGCGAATTCACGGATCGACTATACGAAAAGTATAATTTAATCGTTTAAAGATACAATAATGAAAACAAAGCCGGAATTTTTACGTAATCGGCAACAATCTAGAAAATTAGTTAACGTTTAATAGTAGTTTTGATGACAAATTTACTCTCTAAAACTAAAGGAAAGTTTATCCTTAATAACTGCTATATAACGTAAGTATATATATAATAAGCGATCGATTCATAACGGATCGTATTACAAAAACAACCATGAGAACTACGTAGTAAATAGTCTTCGGGAACGGTAATAAGATGTATGAAACTATTATAAGAACTAATTAAAACAAACGTTTATTAATTCCTAACTTATCAATCATGATTCAAGTAAAGGTTAGGTATAGGGTCTTTAATATACCACCCATACTTACGGGTAACGTACGAAAACACACCTCGGTTTAGTATCTATATAAATAAAAAATGACTTTTTCGTTAAGAAAACTTGATTTATAATATCAAAATAGTTTTTGATTCAAAACTTAAAGTATTAAAGTTATAAGCTAGTCGCAACTTTAGTGGAGGATAATTGTCGATAAGGTCTCTGCCTATTTCACGTGAAGTAAAAAGAGTAGAAGAGTAATCATAAGATTGTTATTGTTGTACTAAAAGATAGATATGTCAGAAGAAGTATTCCAAAGAGTGTACGCCATGGATGGAAGGTTATAAACCTCCCATCTAGGCAGTAGACCTTTTTCCGTGCGCTTTGGAATAACCATTTCATACCGCTTTATGCATTGCTATGCGGTCTGGAATATCCATTCCAAACCGTTCCATATATGATGCATTTTACGTCTTGTAAGAGTGCAGCTTGCAATGTGACAAGTTATCGTGTACTTTGTAGGAGAGTAGCATGCAACACATCGCACTGCTACTTAACCTATATATACTATCTATAAGGGTATATAGTAATATTTATAAAGGTAATCTTTTTTTATTTCTTATATACTTATAGACTAAATAGTAATAATATTATTATCACGAGTTTGTATATATAGCCCTGTAATAATAGTGTGGTTGTATTATAAGTTGTAAAGTTCCAAATTAGTAGGTTTTGTAGTAATAGTATGATGGTGGTACAAATTACAAAGGTTTAAATTAATAGGTTTTGAAGTAATAGTGTGGTTACGGTACTAATTATAAAAATTCGAATTAATAAATCCTACCTGCTATGGTAATTATGAAAGTTCGAATTAGTAATTTCTAACAGTAATAGTAATTATAGTAAAGGCTTGGTCATGGTATTTAATCGATTATAATATGGTTATTAATAGCGTATTTTACCAATTCCAGAAAAGGTATAATTGCGTAGGCGTTATGAAGAAAATTACGTAGAGGTGATTACACCGTTACTTGTTTTGGATTAATATAAAAAGATATATTGTTATCGGTTCAAGAAAAAAAAATCCTTCCCCTTTTAAAGGCGCATATTATTAGTTAATATAAATCACCATCCTAATTTAAGTTAAATTTTATTTCAATTCACCAATTTAAATTACTTCAATAGGTACTTTACTTAACCAATTCCTATACACTAACCTTACCTTTAAATAAATTCAGCGTAAATCGTGATTTGCTAGGCGCCGTTTGACCGGCTCGCGTCATCTTGCTCTTGTTACCGCCGTTGCTGTCACTACCTATAATACTACCACCACTACCAATAACAGCTTACCCTCCTAGAGCACAAAATCTTTAATAGCTGCCTTCCCCTCAGCTTCCCCATGTTCCGCCATTGTCGCGTCCCCTTTAGCCTCCTTTTTCTCCGCCGCCGCTGTTACCCTTTTTCTGGCCTCACTAGCCGCCGTAACCGTCGCTATTATCCCCTTACCGGCTTCGCAAGCCTCCGCCGCCGCCACTACCCCTCCTTTCCCTCCTTGTTCCTCCCCTTTCCCTTTGAGCTTTTAAGGAGAAGAGCAGGGGGCTTTTAAGGTTATAAACCTTACCTTTTTCCCACAGGTAAAAACACCCTTACCTGCAAGGCCCCTTCGGCGCTGTAAGCGTAGCTTTACGGAGTTTTTCCGCGATTTGTATTACCTAAATCAATCCATATATATGCTTTTAATGTTCCCATAAATATGAAGTAAAAGGCGGACCTACTCCGTCGCCTGAAGTTTCGTATCATTAAGGTACGCCGCGAAGCCTTTCTAACGCGTAAATAATTAGAGCGACAAACCTAGGTCCGCAGCTTCAGATTGCTAATGGATACGCCTTGTATGCCGTATGTCGCGTCCGCAACCTCGGTTAAGTCCGTTAACGATTATTATGAAATCGGGGGTCGTTCGGCCTGTTATTACCGTTACGAACGTACTGATAGCGAATACGTCCCCGTTCCATTAATCTTAAGGCCGTAATCCGAAGCCGTATTACGTGTCCGCCAGCTTTAAAGTAAGTTTTAATTGATTTCCCAAAATTTCCTCTATCAAAAATATAATATCCGTAGCGCTTCAAAAAATAAACGCCATTGCAAATAACCAAATAAGTCGATACTTATTATTAACAGGCGCTAACCGGCGAATTAAGGAGTCGGCAGCCGTTATTAATGCTTGGAAACGGGGCCTACGCATATATTACGTAAACAATTTTAACGATGTTATCACGTGTTGCCATAAAGAGGGTAAAAACCCCCCTAAGCCTTTGTTCAAAGGTATACAACCCAAGACGCAAGGCTATATCTTTCGCTAACGCCGGTGATGTCGATAACGGTAATAGCTGTGGCGTCAATATAAAGTGAGAAGGCGGCGGGGAGGATGGTGGGGACGCGATGGCGTCGCCCTCTTCCTCTCATTTTAGCAGTAATGAGCTGCCCCTTTTAGCTGGATCAGCGCGCCCGGCCACATCAATGTCGTTCCTTTCCTTAAATAACAATCTCTTATAAGTGACAAATGCAACTTAAAGTGCATAGAATAAGAGGAGGTATTATACCAGAATCAGTACGATATCGTAAATTACAATAGATAGAGAGAAATAGGAAAATAAGGCCACATGCCAGAATCGGTGCGATATATTAGATTGAAATAGAGATAGGAACCAGGCCGGTATACCCGGCCATAATTTGATAGGTTACACAATAAGATTATAACTCTTTTTAGAACAATTGTTTTTGAGTAATATAAAACATATAAAACAAAAAAAGGTCCTATACCAAAACTATTATAATATCGTAGGTTTAAATAAAGTAAAGTAAATAGTAAAATACCTAATATTCTCGGAATATATAAAATTAAGAGTGGTAAAAAGATAGGATTGATGTAAAATAGGAAAATGAAATAAAAAAAGATATAACTAGGAAATTCCGTTCGGTTGAGGTATATGAAACAAATAATATCAGAATTTTTGGGAACGGAGTAAAACGGTAGGGCTAAATGAAGGTAAAACCGGTAGTCGACGTATATATTAGGCCAAATAGAAGCAAAATTGGGGATCTATATAAATAGTAAATCACGGCCCGATTTGAATTAACGGAAAGTGGTGAGGTGGTTTATTAAGATCGTAAAACCTTTTTAATAACCCTAACAAATTATGTACTTGTCGATGTAAGTGTTTTCAAGGCTTCTTTTAGTGTAACTTTTATTACCGCGTTTATTAGGTTAAATTTTCTATTCATTTATCTCGTTTCCTCGATTACCTGGCATTCATATACTTCGTGTAATGCTATAATATTGATTATCAACCGCTTTTCATTTATAGTACCTAATTTAACCCGACACTTATAAAACTACAAAGAATTATTGTAAACAACAAAAGGAATAAAACGTAGATTGAGTTCAAAAATAATTATTCGAACCGTTATCGTTAAAATAATACCTAAATCAAAGCTTCCAACTATACTATAAATCTCGGATATTAGGACGCTTCTCCTAACACTTTTAAATTTCATGAAGCTTCAATAAATAATATTTCCTCGGATTATAAAGCCGTTTCATGCCGGTATTTCATTGCCGAGGATAAGGACTAAGTTAATTTTTAAATTTTAATCGCTATTATTAACGAAGGAGCCATTAGTAAAACCAAATGGATTTATAATACGTATATTTAGTAGTATAAATTATAAGCCGCGCTTTAAATCTAGGTTTGCCACGAAAAACGTTTATTAAACGCCTTATACATATTTTACGTCGGGTTGTTTTAGTATTACGCGGCGACTCAAATGTTAAATACTGCCTTTAGTTATATTATAAAAACAACTTAAGCCCCGTGTATATGTTGGTATCTGTATTCGTCGGCCCGTTTTACGTTTTTTAAAATGATAAGAGTGACTTTATCTAACTGCCCTTTTTACGTAAGACCTAAAATACCGTTCCGAAAAGTAATAGTAACGTTATTGAAATCGATTACATGATTTTATGTTAGGTAAGTTTTAAGTTTAACTTTTAACCCGTTTTTTAAAAGTTGTTTTTCTTCGGAAACGGAAAACGAGGTGTTATATAACGTTAGTATCTCGTCCTTTTATATAACCGTTAGTACAAAGCCCTTCGAACGGGTTATCAATATTAATAGGCACATGTTAAAGGTAAGGTTATTTATTTTAAATATTTTTTTATAATACTTATAATAGGTATCGTAACTATGAACACCGGCTTCGGCTAGATCGTAAAGTGGTATTAAAAAGCGTAAAATTATTTTAGGCGGATAATGCTTCCTTGAGTCTTGAGGCATATCGACGTAAATTCGTCGTTTAAGTTGTTTCTTAAATTAGGTATATACCTACAATATATCTCGAAACTCTATATACAAGTTATATGGTACGTTAAAAAAGGCTGTGAATGTAAAAATCAGGCGATAGTTAACTCATTATAACGTAGGTAATTAGGTTATAATATTCTTTTTACTTTAGTCGTTATATCTTTTAATGATAAGACGGGTTTTTTCGTAAGGTTTTCTGGTTTTATCTTAAACTTCGTAAACGAAGCGGGTAATTAAATCTTATATACATCGTAAACGGTTAGGTCGAAACGTTTAAAATAAAATACGCCTTAATCGATTGGGGCTAAGATTTTAATTTAGGTAAATTATACAAATAAAGTACCTAGGGTAATGATAATACCTTCGTGGAGGATTTTTAGGCCAAATTCGCGGTTTGCCATTTCCATTTACGTGAAAAAGGAGTCTGTGGTAAAGTTTTTAGGGCGTATTTGGGGGGTTTGAACCGAAAGGGCGCTCTTAACGACGAGGTTTTCACAGGGTTAGTACAAATAAACAGGTTTCATTTAACGTGGTCGGGTTAGATTCGAATTTCAGGGGTAAAACTAAAGATAAGTTCGGCTTAAATTCATTATTTTAGGTAATGCTTTGTAGGCGGTTTTATTCGTCCTATGGTTTCGGACCATCTCTTTTTACCTTTTTTTTATTTTTTCGTATCATTATCTAGCGAAACGAATTATTCCCGTTTAATAAAATAATAAACAAATCATAGCCTTTAAACCAGTTAATCCTCTAAAAGCTAATCCATTGACCCTTCGTTTTTCAAACCAAAATTTCAAATTATAATGGTAAATCCAAAACGCCAATTTTATGTAGGCTATTCCTTATAGCTAATGCTCTGGATATATAGTTTTTTTACTTGTAGTAAACGTAATGCCGCCATAGCTTTAGCTATAGTATTAGAGTTCTATACTATAGGTAATATTAAAGCAAAGTCTATATTAATCTTCAGGTAAGTATTCAAGATAAGAAATATAGGGATAAATCCATATAAACCAAAAGTATTATTCATAACGCTAACCTTTATGTAAAGAATAGATTCCTTAAAACTAATATACTTTAGTTTCTTTTACAATACTATAAAGGTTCTTTAAATAATTTATAGTATCAGTTATACTCTTGAATACCTTATAAAGCTTTTTTGGGATTTCTTTATATTTGTTACTGGTCATCCGAATCTTTATTCATTACTCCATAAAATTAAAAGCCGTGCCGGCGTCGTACTTAATCCAGTTTCAAGATCCGATGTAAACGTTTAATTAGAAATTAACTCAAGCATCCTAATAATTCATAACTAAACCGCTCCATATAAATTTGACCGTTTGGAATAATATTACCGTATCGACGATATAAAGAACTAGTTAGCTATCTACATGTATAATATTAACAATTACTTCGTATTTAAAGTTTATATCGTTTTAAAGGTGAAACTTCAACCGTCGTAAGGCCCATAAGTGTAAGCAGTATTTGTAGTAAAACTTTTCGATAACTTCGAGTACGTCATTTCCTACGTTTATGTAGCTTACGGCGTAAAGTAGGTGTAAAAGGCGTTTTATAGCTGGATATCCGAATTGTCGGTGTAAAGTCCGTAATTCTAGCTATGTTAATTAAGTAACTTTAATTATATGTGTTTCTGGGAAAAACTACAAGTAGTTGAATTTAAGTTGAAGCGGTATGGATACGCTATCTAAAGCGCAAATAAGTTGGTTAGTCATATTCCGGACCTTAATTCCAAACTCATATATATTAAGTAATAAAATTAGAAATGACGTTTCATATGCCATTACGTAAAATTTACTAGGTCCGAAATGCGTATTTATAACGACCGTTCCGAACGACATCGCTTTGACTTTATTTAATAGGACCTTTTGGTATTTTCCTATTCGGTTTAACCGAAACTTCGGAAATTTCGCCGTAAATACGTCAAACTATCGCTTTTCGACCGTCGAAATTTCAGTTACGCTAGTATTAGGCATAATGCCTCGAAACCTAGTTTTATATCAGTTAAAAAGGGTGAATTACGATGTTATATATGCGTTAAATACTTCGTTTATGTAATTTTGGCTTATAATATATATAAAAGAGGCGTCTTACAGGCGGCCGAAAATACATTAGGCGTTTTCATCGTCGTAAGCTAATAGGTAGGCATTATTTTATTTATGGTCGTTTTCTCCAGATATATCTTTGTAAAGGGATACGTCGAATCCATTATTTTTACCTTCGCACTTTATTACGGATTTTGTAAAATTGGATTTCATCCGATCTTTTAAATCTCACTCGGCATAAAATTCTCATTCAATCCGAATTTACTTGTAAACGGGGTGGTTTATAACCTAATACCCGACTTAGCTGTATACTATATACCGCTTTTGAAAACCTATAAAGCTTCGTATGTTATTCCGCAAGTACTACTATAATTTCGGTACGTTTCGTCCATTTTCGAACTATCGTCCCTATCTTTAATTACCAGAGTGTTCTCCTTAATACCTATATTTTAAACACTTGTTTTACCTTGGGTAAACCTTAAATCATCGATCCATAACGTGATAAATTATTTCGATGAGGTTTACTTTAATAATTTAAACTTTGCCTTTAATCTTATGAGCTACAAATACTGATCCGAGGCTTTCCTATCAGCGTATAAAGGTCCCAAGGGATATTTTAAGGCTTATATAAAAATCCTTGAGTTCCTTTTCTGTTTTAAAAAAATATAAGCTCAAAATTGAGGTTTTTGCGGTAAAATTTCGTTATGATTTAAATAAACAATTTATTACGTTTGTATTTCGATTTAAAGGCCGTTTAAGTTTTTCGGAACTTAGTTAATAGGGAGGTAAGGATTTTTTTATAAGTTGATATTAGCGTTTTCCTATTATTTTTTACGAATTTTTAAGTCATAACGGTTTAATCCTTATCGTAAAGTTTATAATTGATTTTCTTATGGAAATGAAACTTTAGGCGGTTATAACACTTTGTAAATATATTAACATAAGAAAAGAGATGTATTTACCACTCTTTTGCTTATCCGGTAAATATACTAGGAAAAAAAACATAAAATTAAAATAACCTAATATTTAATTTCTTATATGTATTAAACATTATACGTGTTTTATTATTAAATACGTTGTACTACTTACCGTTATAATGTTCATCCTTATTCCATAAATTAGCAAAGTTAGTTAATTTCGAAAAGTTGTTCCTATTCGCGGGGAAGCGGTGTAGTAGGAGGTTGTTGTAGAGGCCGTAGTTTAAAGCATTGTCCCGTAGGGTACGTACTGTCGTTTTACGTCGTTCGTCAATTCCTGTATCGGTTTATTTTTCATATTTTAGCTAATCTTTTTCGTGGTCGATCTGGTTGTTTTCAGTGTTTCGGACGCTCATGCTTTAACTGAGCGGGATATTTCCAATATTGAAAAAGTGGTTTAATATTCGATTTTACTTCGTAATTTATATCGGCGTAAAGGTGTTTTGTATTGACGTGGTAAATAAAGATTATAATGGTTTTTCTTCTTCGGAGTCATTATTTTTAGCTTATAGTACCGATATAAAACTAAGTTATCTTACGCCTCGTTCTCATCGTTCCAATAATAGTTTCTTTTGCTTTATAAGGTACTACTCTTTTACGAATTCCGTTTGGTACAAATCTTAATCCTTTTAATATGATACGTCGACGAATTATACTGTTTTCAATAAAGCTGTTACAAAATAGCTATTTTACCCTCCAATGTGTTAATATCTTCAATTTGTAATTAGATCCGTATGGCTTTGATAATAATAGGATTTACTATTTGTTATATCTATAACATTCAATTCTGAAAGTTTTTATAAAATTCATTCAGTAAGTTGGGTCCCTAGGCTTTCTCTTTCCAATAACGTAATATAAAGGCTAAAATGTATATATTTATTGTATATAAATCGAGTTCCTTACCTAGCGAATCGATATTGTTATCCTAAAAGCCTAAATATATTTCGAATATTACAGCCTTTATAATATCTATATTTTCGACCAAAAAATCAAAGTTTGCGTTAACTTTATCCATTGATATTGGTTTTGGGGCTATAATTATAGGCGTTTTGAGGTTATTTATATATATATTTTGTATATTCAAACGGTATAAAATGGTATTTTAACGCCGTAATAAGATTTATGTAAATTCAGATTTCAATGTTCAGGGTAAAAGGTTTTAGATACAAAGTAAATAAAGTAATTAAAGTCGTGATAATAAGGCTTACTAGTATTTATTAATAAAAAGAAATTTAAAAAGATAAATGAAACGTAATTATAAACCAGTTAAACGTTTTAAATTAATTTTATCAGAATTTAGTAACGTTGCGTTATCCAAATGGCCAGGGAAAATTAAACGTAACAAAAACTAAATTCAAAACACATAAGACAAACGCGGAAAATTGAATATGGTAAAAGAAGTATAAAGCGAACAAGTAAAAAAAAGGTGTAATTATAGGGAGGTCTATTATGTAATCCGGTATTTGTTAATCGGGTTGGTTAGCGTGTCGTAACCGAACTTAGTAAATTAATCGGTTTGATTGCTTTGTACGTAACCGCTCTGTTTGGAACGATCGGTTCGGATAGGTATTTCGTAACCGCTCTTAAAGTAAGGAGGCGGTTTAAATGTCGAGAATCGGATAAGTCTCAACTAAGGGTTCCGAAACCTAGTGTTTTTTTTTTTTTTTTTTTTTTTTTGCCTACGTGGCCTGATACGTGATAAAACGTTCTCTAAAATGTGCCCAGGTACGTTAAAACGGCAAATAAGGGTTAATAATAGCATAATGGAGCTTTTAGCAAATAATACGCCAAATAAGGGTTAATAATATCATACTAAAGTTTTCTTTTTTAAAGTCACTCAGTCTTTACAGTGTTTGTACTCGTCAGCATGTAATTCTTGTAAAAACGAAGTGTTAGAGTACAAATAGTTGGAACCGCTATAGTATCCCGTTATAGGTATTTAACGTATATATATCTCTTTTTTTCTAGGCTATTTATAGTCGACTGAGTCGGCTACTAATTAGTATTGGTAGAATTTAAAATTTATTTACGTAAAATAAGGTATTTAAAAAAGTAATCGTTAAATTGATAAAGTTATAGTAAAGATAATGATACGAAGGAGTATCTAAAGGTATACGCGACAGGTGAGGATTTATCCGTTCTTACCCAGAGCGTACTACTCTAAACCGCTCCACGTATTGCCGTTCTGTTTGGTATAGTCATTTCATACCAATTAATGCATTATCTTTTGGTTTGGAATAGCTATTCCAGACCGATCCATATATGGAGCACTTTGCGTTTTGCAAGAGTGCAGCCTGTAGTGTGACACGTTATCGTGCACTCTGCAAGAGTACACCCTGCAATACAGTGCACTTCTATTTGCCCTATGTATACTATCTATGAGGTTATATAGCAATATCCACAGTAAGAAACGGAACTCCCTTTATCCTCAAACATTACAATCTTCAACCCTCCCGTCGAAAACTTAGGCTGACAAGAAACGATTTCGCGAAAAGCTTTCCCAGTTTAGTACCGCTATACAAAAAGAGTACGGAATGAACACCAGGAAAAATAGAAAAGATACCGTACCAATTCGAGTATTTTAAGTCTTACTAAAACATGATTTAACTTAACAGACAATTTACGAAAAATTTACCCCAAGATTACTTTCGAATGATTTCAAACCGCAATCCTATCTCGCATGAATAAATAGCGAAAATATATGGTTTGGACATCGTTTGACGCGCGAGAATAAGAAAAGAAACGATGAAGAAGAAGAAAAACGTACAATATCAATATATTAGGCGATAATAAAAACTGTAAAATATCGTATTAAACTACGCATTATGAAAACCTAATTCGGATATATTTAAGGTATCACCTATAATATTTGTATTGATAAGTGCTTGATAAATAACGGCTTTTTCATTAAACTCGTTACGCGAGATACAGTATTTCGAATAGATATTACCGTTTAGACATCCAACCTACTAAAAATACTTACGATGGATGAAAAAAGTCGTACGATATTAATGACCTACGTGTTATTTCCTTTTGTCGTTAATAGTATTATCTCTTTAATTTACGTATTTGTTATAATTGACTAACTATTATACGATTTATTACCCAACCGTAAATAGCTTATTTACTTCTTAGCTATCAATAATTATACTGGAAATATCATTATACTTATAGGCGAAGGCGGATACTCGGTTGTTATGCCTGTGGAACGACGTGTAAAACCATTGCCTCTCAATGTTTAGCCAGCTTATATAAATCGTTCTTTAGACGAAAACCAACACTCATCAAATAATTCAAATACAAGAAATAAGGAACAAACGTCGGAATAAAACTCAGAGGACGAAAACAATAGTAACGAAGACGATGACCAGGCTTTAAATAAGGAAGATATAAAAAACTTACGAAAATTAAACGAATTAATATATTTTGCAAAGTACGCATATTGATAAAGGAAACGCCCAAACTAGGACAGGCCTTACATTTAGAAAAGGCTATTCGACAACTAAAAAACTAGTAATGACTAGTATTAATAAATAAGTACGCTTTAAAAATATTCTGATTATACCAGGAACTAACAAAACAAAGCGAAAACAATAATAGTAATTACGAAAAAAAATATACGAATAAAATGAAAATCGAAAAAAGTAATTATGTTTAACGAGATAAAAGGGTTACTTACTGGAAAATATCTTGATATCGTTAACTTTTCATTACGTTTACCTGTTTCTCGTATATATATTTAGTATTTAGAGAGAAAAAGAAAACTTTCTGATAATTTTGCGCCACCACCGTTGCCTACCGGATCATCCATCTTTAGTTATAACGGGAAAATAAATTTCGGATTGAACGGATAATATAACGATATTTTAGCGTTATGGGCGTTAAGTGATAAAAACGATAAAAAAGGTATTTTTAAACGTTGTAGCATACGAATATCATCGATAGTGAAGAAAAATGGAGGAAAATAGAAAAAACTTAAAAAGGCTTACCTAATACATAGCGATATAAAACGAATATAAATAGTGTAAAACAATAAACTAGACAGAAATATCTAACTTTGACACAAATAAAGATAATTGGACAACGTACCATAAACTGTTGTTAAAATATAATTCGAAGCTTCCGGTATCGATATTGAAAACATGAATAAAATAAATGAGACGAAAGATTTTGCTGGCGAAAAATACCTACAACTTTACGAGAATGAAAGAAAAAGATTAACATTAGCCAAAAAGCTGGTATATATAAAAAGAGATATATTTGCCTCTAGGTTAAGGGACGTACTAATAACTAATCTCGTCACTCATTTAATCGAATTTAAACTAAAAAAACAAACCGTTTCGGCTAAAATAACTAAGGTACTTACAAATCGAGATCGTATTCGCACAAAGGTTTTATCCAGTTATAAAGGCAGCTTTATTTTATGTATTAGGTTAGTTTAAATAGGGTATATACTTACTATATGTTGGTATAATATTACATTCAGTGTAGTAGGTGAACTTTACTTACAGTAAAGTTGACTTTACTGCAAGTGTATTGCTTTATGGGGACTTATCGCTTTGAGTGTAAGTCGAGTGCAGTACGCTGCACTTCACTCTAGGGCACAGTCCAAGCAATTGACCATATAAATTACAGTGTAGACCGGCTAGCAGTCTGCCAAACCTAGAACAATACATCCACCATCTGACTACTGCAATACTTCCTTTACTTCGACCAATCGAATCGACAACTTTACAACGTTTAAGGCCTACCAACACGATACCCATTAAAGAAAAACGGCAAACACCGATTCGTTTAAATTATATTACAATTAACAATTGCATAATTAAACTATAATAGCCGATATACCTACGAAACAAAGTATTCGATACTCTTCTTTAAGGTAACTACAATATCTTTTTCTAAGGTAACGCGGCGAACAGATATTAGGAGATCTTTATTACTACAAGTTATAAATGTAAAAGGGTATTTATTAAACCGAATATGTAATATATTAATATTGAGAATACATTAGGGAATAATGGGAAGTGGATAAACCTCTTACGTATTCGGCAATATCATCTTGGGTAAATGACTATTACTAAATAACTACAACGGCGAAAGAAACGTAAGGATTAACGAAAATACCGTAAGGCGAAACCGAAAAAAAAAACGCGAGAATCAGTGAATTAGCCCTACCCTAATTGATAGGATACAATTATACTTGGAAAACGGCTTTCCACGTATATATTAACGACTAAAACGCCTTATCGTATGGATTTAGAGTAATGTTTAGCTTTATTTATTATTAATATTTTCCTCATTTGAAATTCGGAAGTATTAATTTTACCCCTTATAAAACTGTTTTATTCGGAAACCAAATTTACTCTTTTGGAATCGAATTGTTAAGTTATCGAGTTTGACCGTTGAAAAAACATTGCTGAAATTTCGAAATATAGGCAAAACCTAAAAATTACCCTACTTTATTCAAAATGTTAAACGAATTCCTTTACTTCATACTATACATTACGAGGTACACATCTGAGATAGTGTCGTGCATAATAATCTTGAAAATATCCTATATAAAAAAAGTTCCGAAAATAACTTCCACGGGAAAAGTCCTAAAGCAAATGTAATTGATTCCTAAGGATTTTAAATGGAAAAGAGAGTATGTTAAGGCTTTTTTTACAATATACCTGGCTATTTAACAAAACATTGTAATAGTACCGGATCGCTTACTTTAATATCACCTCGTAAAGAATATGTGAAATAAAAGATTTGATAATATCGTTTTCCAACTAAAGACATTGACGACATATACCGAGGTTATCGAAAAGTCAATATTCTGAGGAAGAATTCTACCTTTTTTTTCTTGAAAATTAATCGATATCGAAACGAGTTATACCATTAGTAAGAAAAAAAAAACACTAGTTGTAATAGGATATTTAAAAAAGGCTAGGGTATAAGTAATTAAGTCGACTTTTCTAATAAAAGTATACACTAACTACGTAAACCTCATTTCATTATTAACGAACCCGACGATACCTATAGGGAAAATCGCGCAATAGACATACATTCTCGGAATATTGAACGTGAAAATCGTATATCGCCTTAACATAAATAATATTATCAGAATCGCGGATGAAACTTCAAAGTTATCAGGACTAACTGTAAAACTTTTTAAAATTGAATATTAAAGAATTACCGTGAATAATAGGAGAATACTTATTCGTAAGACCAACGATGTTACAAAATCCAAAAAACGAGATTTTTTTTTGCCTATAAGAATATTAAGCCCTAGACGAATGCTACGACCTAAAGCAGTAACGATAGTAACCGTATACATCAACGAAACGAATTGGTACGGGAACATTATAGGATACCTTATAGGTAGCTAAAAAACAATCAAGGACTTACCAACGTAGGTAAGGAGGAAAGTGAAGCGAAATTTATTACAATTTTACATCTAAAACGACGTATTATAAAGGTAAAACCGCGGTAAAAAAAAATACGCAGTTTACGTAGGAAAAAGTAAGGTATATAGAACGTTAAAATGGGCACACGATCTTTACGGATATGTTGTGGAAACCTCGACCATTTACAAATTAAAGGGAATACTGTAGTATTCAATTCTTTACATTAACATTAAATATTACCTCAAAAAATATAAACCATACGCTTTATCCAATACCGCTAAACCAATTAACGAAAAACTTATACCTATTATGGCTTTAAGGTTATAGAATATTGTAAATATGGATTTTATAGGTAATATCAATCTAAAAGGAGTCTGCAACGAGATTTATCTCTACCTCATGGTTAATTATTTCTAGCGATTCTTATTTTGCCAAATAATGGGTAAACCGATTGGCGAAGAGGTATACTGAATGCAAAAGCAAATTATTAATGTTTTCGGCTACCTTAAGGAATGTTATTCAGATATCGCGAGGTACTTTAAAAGCCCAACGGTTAAAAATTCCTTTTCCGAAGGCGAGACGAAGATAATAAATATATTCATATACTTAATTATATCAGTGGAGTTAATTCAAGGATGAGTAAAACTAGTTAATAATAGATTAAAGAAATGGGCCCACGAACGTAAATACAAGCAATTTAACAATTTGCCTAAAGCTTTCGCCAATATTATAAAGACCATTAATAATAAACTCGTAAGGAACTTATCGTATACGCTATCGCAAATCATGCTAAAATAGTTAGTAAAAGCCTTGAAAGCCATCGCAAAGGTAATATTAAACGAAATTAATGAAATCGTATTGTTTATATCGCTATAAATCGTCAACCCTACCACTAACTTAAAGAAAAGGAAATTTGACGTTAATTTTTGAAAACCATCCGTTTTAAAGGGAAATAACGAGGAGGAAAGAAACGAAGGAAGAAATGGATAAAATATGGAAGAAATGAGGGACCTTTCCATTAGCAACTTCGACAATAATAGCGGCGCTATTAGTCAGAATACGCCGCGATGGAATAACGATATTAACCTTCATCAAGATTGAATTTAAAGAGTTAAAAGGGAAAATATTAAGACTGGAAGATTAAAAAGATAAAGATTAAAGTTAAAAAGTCAGGAAAGGAAGTTAAAGTTAGAGGGTTAGAGGATTATCGTAAATTGTGGTAGAAAGTTTACTTATTTACTTCTTTGTTTCTGATGTTTTTATTGTTCCTATTGTTTCATTACCCCACTTCACCCCACATCAATATTTGATGCGAACCTCAACTTTTATCCACTCTACTTTGTTTTATATAGCTTCGGGAACTCATTCATACATTAATTATGGGATATATGGTAGCATAGATGATTAATGTACATATTAAGCATAACTTATACTGGGAAAATGGCTACCCGCTGTCATGGGAGAAATGTCTGGAGGACAAAGGGATATCTATGGCACTAGCTGGACTAGAAACAGCAATACAAATCCACCTCTCTACCCCCCCCCCCCTTTTTTTTTTTTTTTTTTTTCAAATACTCTCCGAGCTCCCCCGCTTTTCAGTATAGTCAGGTTCCAAATTTGTAATAAGTACTGTAACCAAAAAAAAATAGCTACAAATATAAACCGAATTACCAATAAAATATAAAACCAATATGAAAACGTTATAATAAAACTATTCGAGCTATAAAAGTATATTGAAACAAATATAAAGCATTGAATAACCACCAAAAAATTAATTGAGAATATAGATGATAAGTATAATATAAGATTAGATATTTAAAGTCACTTACATTTGAATGTATAATAATATCTAAAGCTTTTATACTAAGGTTAAGCTGTAACGAATTATATTATGAATGGGTTGAGCTGGAGCTATCGCTTAAGGTAGTCGGATAATGTCTATAATTCTTAATAACGAAGGGGGAAAAACCTCTGCTAAGGAGTAGCTTGGTCACATAGTATAGGCATCTTTTAGAGAAGCTTAGGAGCAGTATAAGAGCATGGTAATCTCCAAGACTCGATCCCTGCCGACCATTAACTTAGGCACCAGCTTGTAATATCACTACTGGATTACTGACGTTCCTTTTCTGATACGTTATAAAAAGTGCCTGACGGCTGTGAAACGCCCCAACACCTTGTATAATGTGCTGAAATATTTCGGCATATTCTGTAACGGAGGGTTACCTATACACAAACAATGTAAAATATTATTATATGGTGTAAAAGGTACTTTTTTACTGTGAAGCGTCCTAGCACATCATAAAAAATGCCGGCGTTAATATTTCTAGTATTATCCTCCCTCCTTAAAAATATTTTTTTTCTGTAGTATTAGAAATGCAAACTTTCTCTTTTCATAACAATAACTTTTGATTCGATATCAGGCCTTAATGTTGCAATTATTTTTACATGGTTTTTGTAGCTTATCGAATTAATAAAAATGAATATACTTATAGTTACGATCGTTAATAGAATTATTGGTAATGTGGGTTTTTTCGTTTCTCAATTATTTAATCATTTTCAATGAGTAAGTGATTCCATTGTATAAGGTTTACCAAAGCTTATTTCAACAGTACACGCAAGTACAATTATTTTGAATGTGTATATCGTATAATAAGGTTTTTTAGAGGATGAATTGTAAGTTATATTGTATGTTATAGTAGTAAGTAATCCTTTAATAAGTAGGTAAATTCGGGTACGTGATATTGACTTCATGACATTAAAGTTACAAATCTAAATTTGGATGAAATTGGTATTATTTTGGATTTTGATTCGAATATAAAAGAGGCTGCAAAGGAAATATTTTGAGTTTCTTTCGCGTTTTAAATTTAAAGTTGGAGTTAATGACTTGGTTTCTAAGTTGTTTCCTTTCCATTCGTCAATATCTAAATAGCGTTTGAATTTAGGTAGTTTTTGCGAAAATGTTTATATGGTTTTGACGCGTTATATAACTTAAGTTTAATAAACTAGAGTATAGCTAAGTGAAATTAAACATGTAAAATACTATGAGCATGGGCATATACTTTCCCAATACTATATACCAGTTATTGACCTTCATCATAAGTATGTCTGTACCTCTACCCATGTACAACAAAATGTAATTGAATATCTACTTGTATTGAAGATCAATATTTTTTTGTGAAAAGCTCATGTTTGCATATTTGGCAAAAATCTAGTTTTCTTTCTTAATATATAGGAATAATAAGCATGGAAAAGTATATACCTAAATTGAATCTCATTAACTTAATAATTCCTGAACTATAAAAGCAACTGAATTATTGCTTGCGGTTCCTAGTAATTCCTAGATACATATATCCAACTTGTTAGAATAGCGTTCAAGTTCTGTACATTCAAAGTTGACTATACTGACTGTAAGTAAATTATAATGGAGTGCTCAATTCAATGTGGAGAATGAGCTTGACAATTGCCAATATAAATTATAACGAAGACACGCTGGCGGTCTACCTCACAGAAAAGGAATAACAATATACCACTTGATCTTTGTAATACTATTATTACTTTGACCACACTTTGAATCGACAAAGTTATGATGTTTGGAAACTAATTGAAAATGATTAGTAATTAACAGTAAGTTATATATAGATGACTTAGGTAGAAATAAAAGTTATTTTTCGGTTACGTTTTGTATTTTAAGGTAGAGTAAATATTTTGGCGATAGGCGTTTATATATTGTGTTGGTTTTTCCCGGTAGTAAGTAGGAAATACTTATGGATTGAGTTTGGTTTCACTGCAGTTTATAAGTGTTAAAGTATAGTTATCAATAGTATTCAAATATTCTAATTGAATAAGTTTTCTACGAAAGAGTTCACATCAACCACTAAAAAAATGGAATCAATCTTTGACAAGCGATTAACAACTTATTGAAACATTTGAAGTTGGTAGACGGCTAAATCTCTATTATCATTATTTCGGTAAATGGCAAATTGTAAAGCCTTGCGTTTATGATCCGTTCACGGTACATAATGACTGTGGCGGTAAATAATCTATAACCCATAACATTTCCCCCTGTATAGATCTTTATTCAGTACAAAAGCATTCATTTCCCTTTTTATGAAAAATCATTCATTGAGTACGTTATTAAAGATGTTTAGATTGTTACAATGAGCGGGAAAATACTAATATCGTTAAAGTTTTAGCAAACAAACACGCGAATCCTACGAGAATAATCGCCAAGTTGCAAGGAAATAAATACGCTAATCAAATACAGAAAATCTCCAAGTCATAACTAACAGCCATATTGCATGGTTTTAAAATAACTAAGTTCCTTCCTTTGTCTAAAAAACGTCAACTTGCTAGCTAAAACATCAAAATGGTAAATAATTAGGAACGAATAAGGAAAGTCAAGGCCTTCGGACTCTTTTTAGTTAAGTATTACTATAAAAACATTAGGTATTAATATTTTGAAGAAACGTTTACCAAAAAGCTCCTAAAAAGCTTCGTGAGTTAATAAATTCACGATTTTGATATTAGTAAAGAGTTTGGGTGCGGATTTTGCGTTTTTAAAAACTTTCGTGAGTTTTTCAATAATAAGACTATGGATACATGGAAAATAATGTGAAAGGGGGTTAAGAAGAAAATAAGATGGAAGTTTGTAGGCGAGAGATCTTCATATTACATAAAACTATAAATGTACTTGCAGAAACCTTTTTCGAATTATCAAAATGAAAGAACTGCCTTTATGATCCTCACCTTTAAGATTTTCAACCATAAGACTTACGAAGGAAAGATGAAGATATTGCTAATGATTATTAACGCCCTTATACGAATTATAGAGAACCATTTATAAATTAATAAATGAGTTAAACCATTAACTATGTTAATGATGATCTTTCATATTTAGATTATAAAGAATCTATTAATTTGTTACATAGTTCAACCTCTGTCTTCGGTATCATGAAGCATGTGTTTTTGAGGGAAAAGGTACATAAAGTTGTTCTTGCCAACACGGTACGCGGAATTCATGTCGGTGTTATTAAGCGTTTGGTTAAGGAAGATCATCAAAATCGTTAAAGTAATCCTCAAGGCTGGTAAGACAGTGAGGCTGTGAGAGGTACGGTTACGCAAAACCTTGGTTGGCATTGCCAATTTAAAGAAAGGTAGGTTTATATTCGAAAGCCTATTATAGGTTTTATCTTAGGATTTTATCTATTGGCTCAAGATACTAATAACTATCTTTACTACCGAAACTTTAAAAGCCTAAGATTTGGGTTGATCGTGAAAAATATTATGAACGATTGGGACGATGATTGAGACCTACCTCTTAAACCGTGCGGACTTCTTTCAAATCTGGAATTATATAGAAAAGTATGACAGGAAACCCTATAATTAGTTCAACACAAACATAATGATAGTTTTTAACTTTTTCTGTCGGTGGAGGTTGAATTTTTTTTGTTTTTGTTAACTTTTCACCGTAATTTTTACGGGGTACACCAGTAATCATTACCTCGTTTTCTTTACAGTATTAAGTATATTTCATGAAATATATACTAGATACAAAGTTATTTCGAGTACGATATTTATTTTTCTTGTTATTATATGAATCGCTATATAATAAGTTCTACAAAGAAAAAAGCTATAGAAAAACTTGAGAAAATACCAATAGATATCGTTGATCAGATTCTCTACAAGTTGATATTAAACTAATAGGAAATAGGGAAAGAATATGTTATAAAGGTTATCCTCGAAAATAGGTTCGGATGATTATTAAAAGCGTTAGTAGATTTAAATACGCCTTATAAAGATTAGATGCCACTTATAAGGGCTTTTTAAGCTAATTACAATTTTTATAAGTAACTATAATAGTATGTACACCAACATAGTTGATATATTCTCCTAAGTTGACAGTTTCTGCGATTGGAACAATAATAACTTTTGAATTACATATAACATCAACTTTAAGTACGGTAGATTCAAATATGTAAAACCTAGTTATATGTTAAGATATGGAAATTTCTATTGGTAATACTTGTGCGGTTAAATCCTACAAGTATATAATAACAGTAGAAAATATCGTCGTAATAGTAATAAGAAATGTTAGATTTGTAATAAGCTTAATCATTAGCTCATTCATTACCTATTTCTGAAACGTTATAAATTATATGTAATTCTTTACACCCAATTGTTCATTTATTTTACTAAATATTACATCAGTATCATCATAGATTTTGAAGGAAAACATATGTAGAATTATAAAGGTAATATATTAAAAAAAAATTATAGCATGAAAAAATTGTTTTTAAATCAATATAAGAAGAATTCAACTATACTTTCCTATACCACTTTACAGCTAAAAATCCTTACTACCCTTAGGAAAATTGAACTCTTACCCATTTCAATTTATTTCACGTTCGCAATCGTTTCGCGAAGTATACGTTTGAGAACATCATATCAGATACAGGGGCTTTAACATACTTAGTAAGTGGATATTCTTAATATATTTCTTTGCAATATGAAATCATCACTGCTACGTTAAGGAACTATCAGCACGCCGGTAAATCCAAAGTCAACATTAATTGAAGCGAGGAACTATCGTTATTCGAATTATGAATTATTTAAATTGTTATTGCATCGATTAATATATATATTTTATAATACCTTGCCTTATATTTACAACTTGAAATATTTATAAACCTTCGGTTTTAATGCCAATAATAGCTTTGATGAGTCGACCAAAAAGGATTGAAGGTTTCTTTTTATTTGGAAAGACAGACACCTGTGATATTCAAAAACCAAAGGTTATTGTTAGAGTAGCAGTCAATTGCAATACAGTGAAGTCAACTATTCTTACAGTTATTTGATTTTATTAACTGAAAATTTACTGTCGTTTGTGGGATTTGACTGCAAGTCAAGTGCAGTAGGTTTCCACTTCAGTTTGGAGTGCGGGCCAAAACAATTGGCCATACAAATCAGCGTGCAGACCGGCTAGTGGTCTGCCAGACTTAGAAGCAACAAATTACCAGTTCGACCAGAGATTCGAATCAACTAGGTTGAAAAGATAAATGCTTACCAACAGTCACGGTAATAAATTGAATAAATTTTGAGATATATTAGTTATACCTGCGTTTCAACTATCCTGCCATCAACAAGCTATTCAAAGTGTTATAAGCTGGTGCCCCGGCTAGTTGTCACCAGGGATCTAGCCCTGGCGGTTATTATTCTCCCACGATAATTTGAAGCCGCTTTTAAGCATACCTTTATATCTGTCACGTGACCGGGTCACCCATTTTCTATAACTTTATAACAACTATTCAACAGGGGTCTCTCCCTCTTTTTTTAATCGAAGATTATTAATAGTATTTGACTGCCTTGAAAGATAATTTTAGCTTAATATCTTTACATATAACCCTTGATATTTTCTCTCGATGGTATCTTAGTTACATGCAAGCAACTATAATCCAAGGTTATATTTTGCGACCTTTCGAATTTAAATTACTAGGCTTTAGAATTGTGCCTGGACGAACGTATAAAGAACGAGCTCTAAGGTATCCTAATAACGTAATACGACTATTTAACTACTTAATACGAACGATTAACCAAAACCTAATATATGGAGCTTGTTAAGTGAAACCAAGACGTTAGCAAATACGCTTTACATATCAAACAATGTAATAACGACGTATTAATTATGTTGATGAATATAATCTAATAGCTTAAAGATATTTTAGATGCTCCTAAGTTTTCGAAATAATCTCTTTCCTAAAGGTGTCACGCTCCTACTTTACTTGAAAACGATGCAAGTACCGTATCATTTCTTATCGGGAATCTCGTTAACTTACTCGAAGACAATAACAACCAAAACTCCTCTGATTCCGATTACTATACTAACGATTTACCCGATAACATTAACATTTAACAAATTAAACGTATACCTTTCGATTGACCGGTTGAGTGTTCCAATGTTAACTAACGTTTTTCGGTATAAAAAGCTACAACATTACGTAAATTACGTGAAAATTAGATGTTTATCAGTAAAGAAAATTACTTTTGTATTATCATTCAATAAATCAATAGCTTAAATAAAACCGTGATAAAAAGTTACTGTGTTTTTGGTTAAAACAACGGTAATAATAATCTCAACGCCTTTATAATTATATTTCGCGCGTATTATTACGATTTCGTTATAAGCCGTTATTACGCGGCTATCAAGTTTAAAATAAAAGGTGACAGTATAGATTCGAAATTCGCCGTTAAACTCGTTATTTTAAACAGAGTCATTGGCAATACGTGAATTCACGTATTAATTACATTCGATATATCCGTAAATTATCATGAGTGGGTCGCACTCGTCTAATGTATTAATAAACAACTTTATAACCTTCACAATATATACAGTGGTATTATTAATATTAGATATAGTAGTAATGGAGATATTATTTATAATAAGAGTAGTAACGACGATACGACCGCCCGAAATAATTATGAAAATATTATTATATTGGGTGTAAACACCTTTTTGATCGGCATTCAACAACGTATTATTTAAATTAATGATTTTAAAATTTCCCTCCATAAAACCTTATATGAATGCCTATAATACGACGCAAATAATTATCGGATTCTTATGTACCTACTGTATTCCTCATAACGTCTGAATATCCTTAATATCCAAACTGATGTAATGATCACACTAAATACCCGTGAGTATATAGAAGGTGTCAAAGGGTTTATGTTATCAAGAAGGTAGCAGAGGTGCTGAGTGAACAATATYGCAACCGTGCAAGTAATGATCAAAAGCCGTGAGGCTATTCAGAATATACTGAGACTGAATACTTAGATTGACAACTGAAGAGCTATGAAGGAAATACTATCTATGTGGTGCTGACCGTGTCCTTATATCCTTAATACTTCATACGCCTTCAGTGCTGGATCATGTTGGATCGAAACATGATCCCAATAATCCTGGATCTGTTGGATCGAAACATGATCTCAATGATCCTTAGTGCGTAACCCTAGCCCTAAGGTTGCTGACATAAGAGATATCCCCACCTGATGTGTTGGACATCAGGTTCTTAGTGGCTTAGCCCCATACTGGCCTGTTTTCTGACCCTCCGATGTTCTTGGGTCATAACAACTGATATTAAGATTTACCTTATTTTCCCCGACGATATTATCGACTTTCGAAGGGAAAAAACGTAATTTTTTATATAATCGCGTTTAGGAGTTGATGAGATGTTAATTTAACCATGTACCTTACTTGTAGCCTTTAAATAGCTTTTTGTTCGTGATAAAATTACTTTGCAATTTTATTCAATTTATTGATGTTTCAATGAAAATAGGTCATAAATATTAAAGCGTTAGGAATAAATGATTTCGTCGCCATGTGCAATTATTGAGCATCCTTATTCCATCCAAATAATTAACAAAACTATCTATTACATACCTGAAACTGTCTTACGATTTATTTCGTTTATTATTCATTGAAACATTTACTTGGATGGATACTGGCAACAAATTTTGGCTTATATTATTTATCACTTATAACGCAGCTTGATTTAAGGTAAATAATAAAAAGAATACAAATAGGTATTTTACTCCTTTTCGGAATATATGTTTTTAAGATGAGCTTATAACTACCATAGATAGGAACAGTGATTGAAAGGGGTATAAAAGTTACTCAAATATATATCGACACTTCTACTTTATATACTATACTTCGTAAAACCCAAAGGGATCCAGCCATTATCATACAGCTCATTACCGTCTCTTTCGAAAATATCAATAAAAAGTTAACCTCAAAACCACCCGTTACCATTAACATAAAATTTTTCAATACCTTGAAAGAATTCTTACCTTTATTTTATAAAGTTGTAGAAGATAAGCTACTTCCATACCGTTTGGAAACTTATTACAGAATTATCCTTTCAAAGATTTAAAACCCTTTATATAATATATTACGGGAAAAGCTCTTAATTTTACGAAAAATTTCAATTAAGTTGTTAAACTAAGTATTGATAGGCCTTACCCAGGATAGGTCTTTAGATGTTACAACGTAGTTGATTAAAATCACTGTGGTCAAAGTAACTGTTACTGCATTTAAATTGGTTCTGAGTAAGGTATAAGTTCTAAGTTTGGCGGACCGCTGGTCGATTTGCACGCTAAATTTTTGGCCAAATAATTCGGCTTGTACCCTACTTTGAAGTGGTTATCTAGTGCACTAGACTTGCAGTTAAAACCACAAACTGCAGTCAATTTGCAATAATTACAATCAACTAACTGTAAGTATAGTTAACTTGACTGTACTGTATTCGACCATTGTTTCAATACTTGTGGCTTTTTTAGGTACCTTCATGCCAGCGTAGCCAGCCATCAATTGGTGACAACCTCTGAAATCCCTCCTCGATACACAAGCGACAACACTATGAATACCAGTCAATTTACACTAAAATTAATATTCATTACAGTTCTTTGTTTTACATCTCCAAACCCTTCATTCCTCAACTCTCATACACAGGTTTTTTGCCACAAACTTATACGCATTACGCATTCCACCAATTACATACCTTTTGCTAGTAGTTCCACCTACTGAGACTACCACTATCTCCACCGCCACCATTGCCATCGCCACCATTACCCTAACAGTTTTCGAGTTTTCCAGTGCATCCCTGTTTCTTCACGTTACGTACCGAGCGGTCCACGTAGCCCTCAATTCGTACAGTCAGTATACTACTATCTATAAACCGTTTTAAGGCGTTATTAGACGTAGCCTTGGTTATAACGTTAGCAGGGGAGTTTTTTTTTTTTTTTTTGCCGTTAATTTACCAGAACTTATCGATTTTCCAAGCTTCGTATACGTTCTTCAGAGCTACTATGTCTATTATTAAATGTTTTTAATTAGTTATACCAAACTTCAACAGGTATTCGTAAAGGCCTTAAATATATATATATATACCATTATCGGTATAGGAGGCAATACTGATTATTCAATAGTAAACTTGAACGTTTCGTTAATTATCATACCGATATTAAAACTTACTATTATACAGTATAATTCCGATACTAATACATTCCGTATGACACTTTTACAATTGACGGATATTCAGTATACGTGGTTTTTGGCAATCTTAAATTCTTTATTGAACCTTTCCTCACTAACGAATATTATGAAAAACCCGATTTACGATATAAAGTTAGTGTTATTAGTGAAGGAACCATTCGTAAAAACTATAGATTTCTTAGTCCTTAAATTTACCGAAACTATATTAATACTTTTTTTCTAATTACCAATTTTCTCCTCAATCTTTTTTTCAACCTATTAAAATCCTTGTCCTGCGGATCCTATGTTTACACAGTAGTGAATAGGTCGTATAATACCTTCGGTTGGTATAATACCACAATGTAAGTTGTACGGGCCCTTTAGTCTAGGTATCGTTGTAATTTTTCCTCGTTAGCCTTATTCATCATCAGAATATTCGTGATTTACCCTATTTGACGTAAATTAATATACTTGCTGTTTTCAGCCTTAATACTATAGATAAGGATTAACGATCTATTAACATCTGTTTATATACTTTTAGCTAACGCTTCGATTAGCACACACTTTCAGAGGTCTAACCTATCTATAACACGTTATTTTGTCGTTACGAATACAATGTTCTTGAGAAAAACGTTATCTTTAGTTTACATACCAACAATACCGATGTCTTTTCCTCATTTAATTAACAGAAAAGAGTCGAACATTGAAGTCTTTATACCCAGCCTATTTTCAAAGTACACCTATTTCGGCTAGTCTATGAAAAGTTTTCATTGAAAATATCACCGTACAGTCCGAAAACATATCCCTTAATTTTTTGTCAGTTCCAATAATATTATCCATCAAAATTTGGTGAAATATTATCTATATGATTACATTATATCATGACTATTAGGTGCAAACTAACCGCTTACGCTAGTAGTAAAACTGGTAGCAATTAGGACGATTGAAATTTAACTGATCTTTTAAATTGTAAGCAATTAAGTTAGGATTTAATTCTTACCTTTATTACCGTTTAATTAGGCGATTAGTTGTAACTTTTCGTATGGTCGGTCTGTAATCTTGCCTTTGATCTCGTCAATTATTTTTAGATTGCAAATTATAATTTTTTGATCTTTGAATTATGTTAACAATATAAGTTAAATAACTCCTTTTGTAAAAAGGCTGTTAATCTTTACCAGGGTACTTCCTTTAACTGGTCTTCTCGATTTCTTCATAATACCTTTAATATGTAACTTAAGGTCGAATTTTCTGTCTGTTTTTACTTTTTAAAATACCTACGCTGTTTTAAATATTCTTCTAAGCTGATAATCCTCTTCATCATTCTTTTATTCAGTTTATATCCTCATTTTTAGTGGTTTTTAACGCGGTTGACGTTCCATTAGACTGTTAACAATCGGCTCGGAAGGATTATATTAGCTAATCCGTTCAACTCAAGGGTCTTCAATATTGAAGTCTTCATTAAATTTAAGGTTTTTTTATACAACTTAATTTATATAATCCAGAAAATGATAAGGTTATTAACGGTTTCAAATATTGAGTTTAAGTTGATAATATTCAAGATTTTTACGGCTTATTTTATTTAACTGTCTTTTACCATGTAAAAAATTCACTTTGAAAGCATTGAAGTATTAAATTTGTTATAGATAATTCGTTCATAGTGTTAAGTATATCATTAAACTAGCGACGTATCGATTATTTTCTCAATTACCTAAAAGTTTGACTATATATGATAGTACAGTTCTCGATGTTCAGTACTAGTATCGATTGAGTCGTTATATATAGGTAGGCCACAAATACCGGAAAAGTTGTTATAAAGCCGTTACAGTTAACAATATCATTAAAGCTCTTTACCGTCACTTAAAGTCATGCTTTTGAATTTATGAAACTTCTAATTTATAGAGTACAAATACCGTAATCCTTTCGTAAAAAGGAGTAAGGTTTTTTTAATTTACTAATACCCTAATAAAATTTAACGGAACTTTGTTTATACAAAATCCTCGTCGACTTAATATTAACTTGAAATTTCATCTCAGTGAAGTTAATACCAGCGTTGTGAATTAACATGTTTAGTGGCTCTAGGTACGTTTTTATCCATAAAATTCGTAGTATTTTACATATTTCCTCGCCGTAATAATCTCAAGGAGTTTAATACCGTAGAATTTCTCAGCAAAGTTAATAACATAAAGTATAAGTTTAATATCCAGGTAAAATGCGTTTATAAAAAACTTAAACTTATAGTTTTAATTTTTCTCTAACATGAACTTAAACCTTGATGGGTTTGTGAGTGTGTTTGGAAATAATAGTCAAGCTGTTTCATTGCCTTTAGTGTTAATAAGTTTAAATCTTTGTAATCAATAGCCTTTAAAACTTTGTAGAGCCTATTAGTCGCCGGGTAATTAAACCGTCGATATAATTAATGAAATTCAACTTCATTTAATGAAACACTATTACCCCTAGCTTTTAAAGATAGAACCAAAGCCGCTCTGATTTAAAGTTAAGTAGAAACCTTATACCGTTTTCAATTTAAATTAATGTATTAATTAAAACGTGAACGTTGGACTTGAGGTTTTTTATGTTTTTAAAACAAAAAAGAAAAAGGGTTATAGATTCTAAGATATAGAAAATTACAAGACTAACAACGTTAGTAATAGTAGTTAATTCTAATAAAAAAGCCTTTTTCTAGGACTTAAGTTAATTTTGACCTTACTGGCATCCTTACAGTTAAGTTCCGTAATAATATTGATATCATTTCGTAATATGATGTATTACACATAGCCTGTTATTAAATATTATGTTACCCCAATATTTGGCATAATACTTAAAAAGACCTGCTTTGCGTCACGATTGCGGATAGTAAATAGGTCCGTAAGGCTAGGAATTTTATGGTCATGTTATCGATAAGAGCTTTTACCTAATAAGCGGTATAAGAAAACATAGTCGACGAGTTATTACATTACTTCTGGACCGGTTTTAGTATTTTCGTGCCAATCGATTACCTTAGGTTTATTTTCGTCTTTTCAACTTTTTTTCATTTAAAGTATATAATTGTTATGGTCCAACCTACAATGATATACTAAGTACGTTCTAAATAGAGTATAAAATTGAGGTTCTGCGGAAGACTAGATAAGGCTACAGTGATCCTTCATGCAGGAATTATGTGTATGGTTCATGTACAACCCGTCACATATCCTCGCACGTAATGCCAACGGACCACGCTTGGACCGCGCCCGAGCCGGGCCCGAGCCAGGTACTGTACTTCCCATTACATGAATAGTTACGTAGCCTATAAACACAATATCCAATAACCTGAGTCCATAAAAATAATATAGTAAAAGTAATCTTGTTTTAAGGTAGTAGGTTATTATAAATAATATATTACCTATTGTTTGTAACGCTTGTCCAGAAGATAGCAAGTTAATTAATGACTAGATTTATTATGAATTCAATATTTTCTTATGTTGAAAGTAAATTTATGTAATTGACTTAAAAATCTTGACGAAGGAGAATAACTTCTTCTGTAAGTGGCTTAATGGTTACATCCCTAGGTTTAGGCCTTTCGTTAACTGCATTAGCCGTATCTACCATGTTTAAGATCAATTCAGTACGTGTAAAAGGGTTTTTTTTCGTCGTCGCTAAACTTCGGAACTTAGGAGTATATACTATTTAAGTTCGGGACTCGAGTTATTACCATCGTAGAAAAGGAATGAAATTAATCAAAAAACCCCTTTATAAATAGCTCTAATGCATTATAAGATATATTTTAACTCTTTATAGATTGTAAAGGTTCATGAAACTTACTGGCGTAATATCTCTTCACTATGTTTTACGTTCCCCATTACTTATTATTAAAGTATTAGCCTATTAAATATCTAATCAAAAAGGTTTATTTTATTTTTTGTCATTTATTTGTAATGTAATATAAGAAACGAGGATATAATATTCGAATATATGGGCTATTGTTCGAAATCGATATCGTATTCAAAGTAACCTTTCAGGCCGTTATAAATTTTTTGGAAAGTGGAGTAATTCATCAAGTACCATAGGTACTATTCCTTGGCTTAGACGGTAAAATACTAGGAAATAACAAGTAAAAGCCTGATAATTCAATCCTTATTTGGCGTCAAATGTTAAAGAATGGGTATACCTTCACGTTAAATAGATTATACGGCTTAATATTATACTTTTTTTTTCTCCTTCAATTTGAATTAACGTAGTAATTTCCCTGTAGTTCGTATCTACTAGAAAGATTTTTCGAGGGGGACAGGTAATATACTGGTCGTAAAAACCCTGTAGATACCTCGACTGGTACTAGGGAAGGTTTTAATGGGTACGGTAAGCAGATTAGTTTTCTCTGGCTAAGTTTGGAGAGGAAAAGCCATTGGTCGTACCCATAGTAGACTCGCACGTAAAGCTATTCCTTCTTTAATTTACCTACTAAAACTAGACATGATAATTTACTTAGGGGGGAAAAGCTTAAGGTTTCCGCGAACTTAGTGAAATCCCTTTTAGTATGAAAGGGCATGTAGATATTCCTACTTAATAAACTGGTAAACTTAGGGGTTTTTCTTATATAATTTAATTATTTCTTCATATAAAATAGCACTAGCCCCTAAATCATCAGGGAAAGGTTTTATGAAACTTATCTAGGCTTGGGTAGGACCCTGAGAACACGATTAAGGGTATTAAATAATGCTTTCACCAGCGATAACTTTACTCTTAACCTCAATCTATTAAGGTTCTTCCTTTGTTACGCATTCGTAAAATAAGTTTACCAGTTTTCCCTCTTTTATTGACTTTGTAAGGAGTTTAACGCCTCGGTTTACGAGATAAGTCTTCAACCTGATCTTGAAATGTTTGTTTACCATCTTCCAAATATCTTATTTCAATCTTTAAAGCATGCTAAAAATCCATCAAGCGCCTTTGAGCCTTAAACGATTCTGGTGAGTTTCAAGTAAAAAAAGTAAAAGTCGATTACATCGAGAAAATAATTAATTAAAGAGTTTTTGTTTACGTTTAAAAACCAAAGATCTTCGTTATTATGTCTTTCCAAGATAATTCCAAAGTATTTGATTATCTTCTTCAGGTTGTGGTCGTTAATGGTATCAATTATGGCGTATGTTGAAGATATTGTAACGAAAATTAAAAAATATAGGGGTTAAAAGAGTATTGTAAAGGAGTGGGTTGTAGTTTTACCATCAAATTTAATATTTTTTAAAGGTTATAGGACTTAGTCCATTTTGCTTTGAAGTTTGTAATAGTAATACCCGGAATACTATTAACTTAACCGTTTGCTAACCTAAGAATTTGGCGATCTTTGGGACTTTTAGCGGTCAATATTAACGCTTTTTTTTCAAGATTGGTCTAATATAGGTTTTTTGGTATTTTCGATAGCGATTTCGACACCTGTTCCTAAATACCGGCGAAAGCTAATACAATCCAAATGAATTCTCTACCTACCGCCACAAAAGCTGACACAGTATGATAAAGGCGCTTCGCAATAACCTTTTCCTTTATTCTTAGCCACCATTTGATATAGAGAGTAACCAGAAAGTAGATTCTTTTTCTACCTAGCTTATCTGTGATTAACCTAATAAGCACTGATCAGTGTTGGTAGAATTTGCCTATGATAGGATTTTAAACATTGCAAAGTAGTTGATTCGAATCAGTGTGATCGAAGTAACTGGTGCTGCGTTGAAATTGGTTCTGAGTGATTTGTATTCTCCAAGTTTTGCTCACCGCTAGCCGGTTTGAACGCTAATTTGTATGGCCAAATGCTTTAGCCTTTGCCCTCTTCGAAGTGGGCACCTACTGTACTAGACATGCAGTCAATCCTACAAACTACAGTGAATTTTCAATAAGTACAATCAAACAACTATAAATATAGTTGACTTAATTGTACTGCATTTGACTGCTATTCTAACACCAAGGTTATATTCGCGTAAGTAAATTTTCAACGGATACCCTTATACTTTTAGTTAAGCAATGAAAAAGCTGACTATACTTTTATATCGATTACCGTACACTTAACGCTATTACAAAAATCGACCTGTATTTTTTTTCTCTAATTAAGGACACGCTCGCGGATATTTTACAGCCCATATGGATTATTAAATTCGATGTTAAAACCGCTTTTTTCAAACATTATATTAAAGAGGGCAATGAATAGAAGATTACATTCTTTATAAGTTTTAGACTTTTTAAATAGAGAGTTACCTTTAACGGATTCTTCGGTATACTGATTACATTTTAGTGATATATCAATAATTAGTTATGTTTCTTTTTCGATATTTTTTATTTAGGTTACCTCAATAATATCATATTATTTATTGGTAAGTCTTTAGACGTTGCAATGTCATAGATTCGATTGATCGAAGTCACAATAATGTTACATAGTTAAGTAGTCGATGTATTGTTTTAGGTTTGGCAGATTACTAGCCGGTTTGTGTAATAATTTGTATAGCCAACTGCTTGGCTCATGCCCTAGAATGAAGTAGGCGCATACTGTATATGACTTGCAGCCAATATAGTAGGCCCACACAAAACCATACACTCAACTTTCAGTCAGTATAGTCAACTTTACTTACAAAAAGATTGACCTACTGCACCGCAATTACTACTATTCCAACAGTTTATTAAAATTGTACTCTAGACAACTACCACGTTATAATCAACCAGATATTAACCGTTTGAGTACCGTTAAGATAAACCTCGACATAATTAAATGTGATTTTGAAATTAAAGAAAATAAGGATATGGGGTTAATTATCTTAATATAAATATAGGTATGTATAAACTCGGGAAAGTTACGTATTATCTAGTAGTAGGCGGCTTTTACGTTTTTATTAGGGGTACAAGGGTTTCTCGTCTTTGCCAACTTTTACTGCCAATTTATTCGGAATTACTTTACAATTGCCAGCCCGCTTATTCGGTTCGTCGAGAAAGGCACCGCTTTTTCTTGAGGGACCAAGGAAAACGTTGCTTTTGAATGATTTAAGATATTTCTCTTTTCTAAAGCAATTCTCGCCCAGTAAAATCCTGACTGGAAAACTTTTTTAAAGTTTGAGTTTTCTGGTTCAGCCTTAAAAAGATATTGAATTTAACGGGATAATTACGGCAACTTATACCTAATGGCGCATTGCTTGTATTGTTTATAGCCTGTTGAATACAATTCCGAGATTTATAATGAAAGAACTACTGGAGATTATAGGGTTTTTGAAAGTATATAACACGGAGTTTTCAAATACAGCTCGTTGGTCTAATTTCTTTCAAAAATAAAAAAAAAATAAAAATTGTAATACTTCATAATCATTTGACGACTCTTCGAACAACAAGTCTATTAATTGGAACGACTTTTTCAATTTCGTTTTAAGTTGGTTTATAATTCAAGGGCAAACTACATACGACTCAATACATCATCTAGAAAGAAATCAAAAATATTTACAAAGGCCTTTCCGACCCTCGCCTAATAAAACGAGAATTACAACTTTTTTTTTACCCCCCGAATAGGTTTCTTTTGAGTATCTCCCACGCGTACCCGTCTTTCAATTAACCGTTATTGGAAAATATTCTTCGAATAGTCACAAACCCTTCACCAATATCTACCTTTAAAGCAGTTGTGACGCCGCTATTAATCGGAACGTCACTTACTACCGTCAAGTTTGCATAATACGTATAGGTGACCGGAGTTTTCCCACCGATATTCTTGTTAATAATAAACAAATTTTTAAGGTTTTTTGGTAGGTTTTCATTGTTGTAACGTAGTTGATTCGAATTACTTTGGTCGAAGTAACTGGTACTGCATTCAAATTGGTTGTGTTTGAGTTGCAAGTTCTAAGTTTGGCAGACCACTCGCCGGTTTTCACACTAATTTGTATGGCTAAACGCTTTGGCTTGTGCCTCACTTTGAAGTGGGCACCTATTGCACTACATTTGAAGTATAGTCCTATAAACTGCAGCTAATTTGCAGTCAATATAATTAATTAAATTGACATTTTAGTTAACTTGATTTTACTCTATTTGACTGCTATTCCAATACTGGCGGCTTTTTATTTTTGTGCTTGTTAATTAACGCGGCTTACTATTAATTGGTCGCAACCTTTCAAATATCTTCT
Organism: Anisogramma anomala; assembly: GCA_038502455.1. Lineage (NCBI taxonomy): Eukaryota > Fungi > Ascomycota > Sordariomycetes > Diaporthales > Gnomoniaceae > Anisogramma > Anisogramma anomala. The sequence continues at coordinate 11,926,597 of JASMMZ010000011.1, read as the reverse complement.
TAATTTAAAAGTCAAACCCATATCAATTCCGATTGATTTATATTGAAATTTACATCAATTACGACCTTTCACCTCCTATTTCTGAGCCCTTCAATCCTTAACTTCCGTGCACAGGTTTTTCGCCATAAAATTATATGTATTACATATTCAAATACTCATATACCTTTTACCAGTAGTTTAATCTACTGGCGTTACTATTATCACCTTTAATATCGTTGCAATTAACATTACTACTATATCGATATTCAAATTTGCTAGAGCCTCCTTATTTCACTAGATTATGTGCCGGGCGATTTACGTAGCACTCGATTTGTACGAGCAGCATATTATTTTTTCAAAATTTTCCAAAACACTATTAAACGTGGCCTTAGACATAAGATTAGCGGGTTTATATTTGTCATTAATTTACCGAAATTCATTGATTTCCTGTACTTACTATACCTCTTCTAAGGTTATTATGATTATTATCAAACGGTTTTTATTAGTCGTACTTAACTTCGATAGGTATTGGTAAAATCTTCGGAAGTCTATATATACAACTAAAGGTATCGGAGGTACTTCTAGTTATTTAATGATAATTCCTATTATACCGTCATTAATATGTCGATATTAAAGCTTATCATTATGTCATAAACTTTTAAAGTTGATACGCTTCGTGTTATATACTTATATTTGACGGGTATTCGATATACGATGTTGTTGGTAATAATATATTGCCTTTTAAATCTTTCTTTGTGAATGATCATTAAAGGAAACCTGATTGACAATATTTGTTTAATATTATTGATAAATGATTCATTCGTAAAAATTATTAACTTCGTTTTCGCCAGGTTTACTAAAACCATATCAATTCCTCTTTTCAAATTGGTTAATTTTAATTCAATATTTTTATTTGATTTATGAAAATTCTCGTCTTATAGATATTATATTTGTACCGCGATAAACAGATCGTACGATACCTTTGGTTGGCTCAACATAGTAATATAGGTCATACGTATCTTTTACTTTAAGTGTTTCTATAATTTTACCTCATCGGAATTATCAGTAGTTAGTGAGCTTTTACTTTACCCTTTTTAACGTAAACTAATATTAATGCAGTTTTCGGCATTAACGCTACAAATGAGAATTAGCAATCAAATAAAGTTAAGTTATACACCGTTAACTAACACTCCGATTAACTTATAATTTTAAAGACACAATTTATCAATAGCATATTATTCCGCCATTACAAACCCTTTGTCTCCAAGAATAAGATTATCATCAATTTGTATACCTATTGTTGGTAGGAATTTATCGTTGAAACGTAGTCGATTCGAATCACTGTGGTCGAAGTAACTGATGCTGCATTGATGTTTTAAAGTCTGAGTTACAGGTTCTAAGTTTGGTAGACCGCTAGCCGGTCTACACACTAATTTGTATGACCAAACGCTTTGGCCTGTGCCACACTCTAAAGTTGGTACGTACTATACTGCACTTGCAGTATAGTGTATTCAAATCCCACAAACTGAAGTTAATTTGCAGTATGTATTATCAACTTTACTGCAAGTAAAGTTGACTTGACTGTACTACATTTAATTTTTATTCTAACACTGGCGGCTTTTTTTTGTGCCTGCATGCCAACCTAGCTTGCCATCAATTAGTGGCAACTTCTGAAATCCTTATTAATCTACAAACCCGACCCCTGTTAATTTCAATTAATCTGTACTGAAATCGACTCCAATTACGGCCCATTATAGCTCCTTTGCTTCACCCTTCCGAAATCTCCGTTCCTTAAATCCTGTGCACAGGTCTTTCGTTACAAACTTATACAAATTAAGTACACCAGTAATTTCATATCTTTTGGCAGTAGTTAAGACTAAGTTTTTTCTGCCTTTGCCAGCATTACTATTAACATTACCATTATAACTGTCTTTAAGTTTACCAGGACAACTCTATTCCTTCTTGTTACATGCCGGGCGGTTTACGTAACCCTAGATTTGTAAATTTAGCGTATTACTGTTTACAAATATTTCTAGGGCGCTATTAGGTGTGGCCTTATTAATAGTGTTAGTGGGGTTATCTTTACCGTTAACTTACCAGAATTCATCGATTATTCGGTCTTTATATACACCAATTAAAGTCATTAAGTCTATTATTGGACGTTTTTTATTAGTTATGCCTAACTTTGATAGGTATTCGTGAAGGTTTCAGGAATTAGTATATACTACCAAAGGTATCAAATGAAATCTTAGCTTTTTGGTAATAATTTTCAATATAGGTTAGTTACTATACTAATAATAAAGCCTATTATTATGTTGTAAACCTTTTAAAGCCAATACTCTTGGCATTACCCTTTTATATTTGACGGATATCAAATATATAAGGTTTTAGGTAATTGTAAATTGCCTTTTATTCTTTTTTTGTTAACGAGTATTATGAGAAAGTCGATTTACGATATAATGTGAGTATTATTGGTAAATAACCCGTTCGTAAAAATTATTAACTTTGTTTTCGTTAAATTCCCAAATAATATGTTAATTAATTTTTCCACGTAATTTAGTTGCTACCAAATCTTTTTATTTAACCTGTTCAATTTTTCATCTTGTGGGTCCTATATCTATGTCGTGATGGATGGGTTGTATGATACCTCTAGTTGAAACAAGGTGACAATATAAGCTGTACGAGCCCTCTATTCCAAATATCTTTATAATCCTACTCCATTAGGTTCATCAATAATTGTTAGGCTTATGGCTTACCATTTTTAACATATATTAATATAAGTGCCGTTTTTAGTTTAATATTATAAATTCGGATTTACTATTTATTAAAGTTTATTTCTATACCTTTAGCCAAAATTTCAATTTACTTACATTTTTAAAAGATTAACTTCTCAGTAACACGTTATTTCGCCGCCATAAACCTAATATCTTCAAAGAAAGGAGTATTATTAATATATATATTTATCATGCTAAAGTCTTCAACTTTTGTAATTAATAGGAACGGTTAAAACGTTGAAGTTTTTATACCTAGCTTATTTTTGAAGTACGCCTGATATGTTAAAACCAAATATACGTCTGCATCTTCCAGTCCGTATAAAGTCTTACTACATCTTATTAACATCCTATCCGGAAACGTATCCCTTAGTTCTTTCCGCAGATTTGGTAATAAGATTCGTTATAAATCGGTAATAGATTACATTTAAGTTTACGTAATGTCTTGGTCATTAAGTATAGACTAAATTTTTGTCTCAATAGTTTAAATAGTAGCAATTATGACTATCAAACTCTAGTAAAATTTTTAAATTATGGGCGATTCAGTAAGAATCCAGTCCTTACCTTTCTCTGTATTTTAAGGCAATCAACCGTAACTTTTCGTACGGCCAATCCATATTTTTACCCCTAACCTCGTAAATTATCTTCGATTTAAAGATAGCAACATTTCAGCTTTTAAATTGTTTTCACGGTATAAATTATATCACCTTTTATATTAAAAAAAGGCCGTTAATCTCTTGGTTTTTTTTTTAAAATGAGTTACCCCACGTATTAATAATACCTTCGGCATGTAGCTTAGGGGCAATCTTTCCGTTGAAAATTTACTTTTAAAATTCCTATGCCGTTGTATATTCCTTACCAGATATGTAGTTCCTATAGCCGTCCTTATTTTTCAGTATATATTCTCCTCTTTAGTATTTTTCCATCCTTTCGACATTCTATTAGCTTGCCAAAGATCAGCTCGGAAAAATTGTATTAGCTAATTCGTTTGGCTCGAAGGTTATCGACATCAAAATTTTCATTAAATTTAAAGGGTAGTTCATATGGCTTTACTTATGACTCGGAAAGTTGTAAGACCGTTAACAGTTTTAACTACTATATTTAATTTAGTAATACTTAAGATGTTATACAGCTCATTCTATTTGCCTGGTTCGCGTCACATAAAGATTTTATTTGAAAGGGAGAGGGATAATATATTTATTATTCATAGTACGTTCCTGGTTTCAAAGGTATGTTTAACCTTAAGGCGTTCCAATTCCTTTTTTAGTTTCTTTAGGGCTTTGTTGTATATTATAACACGTTTTTAGGAATTGAACAATATTGTTGACTTTATTATTATATATATATAGGATTTCGATATTATTAAAGTCGGTATGAATATATTAGGGCTAATAATATCATTAAAGCCTTTCACCGTTATTTAATACTGTGTTTCCTAGCTTGTAAAGATTTCGATCTACAATATAAGGATATTGTAAACCCTTTTTAGGGAAGCATACCCCCTTTAGACTTAACTTATACCCTAGTGAACCTTAACAGGACCTGTTCATATTAAATCTCCATCAACTTAATGTCAACTCAAAAATCTATCGTAATAAAGTTAATATCGGCATCGTAAATTAGTACGTCTGGTAACTCAAGGTACTTATTAATCTACAAAACGCGTAATAACTCCCACGTCTCCTTTACCATTATTCTTTTAAAAGATTTAACTTCGTTAGAAGCTGTAAAGAAGTTTATAACATGTAATATAAATTTGCCGTCCAAATAAAATACATTTACAAAAACTTTAGAATTAAAATCTTAATTTTTCTTTAACGTAAACTTAAATTTTACGGGGGCTTAAGAATATGTTTAGTAATAATGATAAAATCGTTTCATTACCTTTAGCTCTAATAAGTTTATATCTTTGTATCCCACTACCTTTAAAACCTTATAAAGCCTGTTAATCACCAGATAGTTAGACCTGTGATATAATTAGTGTAATTCCGCCTCCGTTAAGTTTAACATTAATGCTTCTAGTTCTTGAAGATGAAACTAGAAGTGGTTTAATTTAAGGATAAGTGAGAACCTTTTTAAGGCTTTAATTTATATTAACTCGTTAGTCTAATCGTTCAGGCTAACTCTGAGGTTCTTCATATCTTTTAAAAAAGGAGAAAGGAAGTATGAAATTCTAAGATATAAAAAACAATAAGATTAATAACAGTTTTAACTGTCGTCGATCCCAGTAAAAATAGCTATTTTTCAAAGTTAAAGATAACCTTTGTGTTACTAGTATCTGTATAGTTAAGTTTCGTAATAGTATTAGTATCTCTTCTTAACGCGACTTATTGCAAATAGTATTTTATCTAGTACTGTACCGCTCTTATATCCAGTATAATCACTTCAAATACCTGCTCCGCATAATAATTTTAAATACTAAAGAGGTGTATAAGGACAGGGTCTGCATATTTATGTCGGCGGTAAAGGTTTTCCATCTATATTATGGTATAAAAAGGCGTGGTTAGCGAGTTATTAAGTTACTTTTGGACCATTACCAGTACTATTATATTCGTACTGACCGATAGTCTTAAACTTGTTTTCGTTCTTTTTGACCTTTTTACTTTTAAAGTCCATAACTCATTCGAAATAGTCTTAGTGAAAAGTGAAAAGGAATTGTATGTAATACATTACCTATTTCAATTTACGCTCGACGATAGTGAAACGTATTAACCAAGAGCCTTAATTATCGTAAATCCAACACCTTTTAACGTTTAAAGTAAACTTGTTTAGCTGACTAAAAAACTTTAAGGAAAAGTGATACCCTTTTTTGTGGGTAATTTAGTTACGTCCTTAGGTCCAAGCTTTTTATTAATCGTATTATCCGGGACTTCCATACCTACGATCGATATAATATATGTGAAAGGGGTCTTTTTCGTCGTTACTAAATTTAGGGGCTAATACGTACATACTAATTAAACCAGAAACTCGAATTGTTACAGTCGCTAGCAAAAAAGCAACTGGCTAAAAAACCCTTCGTAAAGGGTATTATGATACTGTAAAGCGTATTCGAACTTTTTGTAACCTTTAACGTCTTGCCAAACCTTCTGGTGTAGGGTGATTTCTCCAGGTTTTACGTTTCCCATTACGTGTTGGCAAAGAATTAGCCTATTAAGTATATAATTAAAGAGGTCTATCTTACTTTCCAACTCTTTTTTGAAATTTAACATATAAAACTATTTGATAATAGTTCAATGAGTAAAATATAAGGTAAAATGTATATCATAATCGAAATGAACCTTTAATTTATCGTAGATTTCGTGTAAAAGGGAATAATTCATTACGTACCAAAGGTAGTAATCCTCGGTTAAACCGGTAAGGATACTGGAAAACAACGAGTAAAAACTTGGTAGTTTAACTTTTATTTAGCGGCCGATATTAAAGAATGGGCGCAACTTAACGTTGATAACGTTGTACAACTTACCGTTATACTTTTCCTTTTCCCCTCTAATTTTAACTATTCTAGTGATTGTTCTGTAATCCTTATCTACTATAAGAATACGTCCAAGGGGAAGGGTAATATACTAGTCGTAGGGACCTTCTAAATCCCTTAACTAGGAAAGGTGCTAGGGTTATTAGTACTGGTAGGCGGGATAATTACTTTTGGCGGAGTTTGGGGGGGAAAAGCTAGTGGTTATACCTATAGTAGGCTCTCGCGTAAAGTCATTACTTCATTAATTTAGATATTAAAATTTAATATGTTAAGGGTCCTGAAGGAAAGGAAATTGAAGGTCTTTGTGAGCTTTTTAATACTTTTTTATATATTACGGGGTAGGCTGAGGATCCTGTTTAATTAATTAGTATACTTAAGGGTTTACAACGTATAAGTTCATTATTTCCTTACGGCCAATGGTATTGAAGAGTTGATTTTGCGTAAAAGTAATTAAAAAACTTATATGGGCTTAAGAAAGTCCTTGCAAACGTTTGTAAAAGTGTTAAGGAATGTTGTTGCCAGTAATACCTTTCCCTTTACCCTTGTTTTCAGAGCTCTACTAAGGGTCTTCATCTATAGAGTATTCGTAAAATAAGTTTACCAAATTATACACTTTCCCCTTTTTGGCAGGTAGGTAGATTTCTCGTTTTCTTAATTTAATCTTTATCCTCATTTTAACTTGCCTGTCTGTTATCTTTCATATTTTTAAGGTTCATTCATTAAATTACTTGGTGAAATCGTCGAAGGCATTAGATTTTTGAAAACTTACCGGAGTGGTAATTTTTAAGACTTTTAGACGGTTCATCCTAAAGATTTTAAAAAGGATTAATAAAGATTTCTTGATGGTTTCAATAAAAATACCATCGCTTACTTGTAAACTACCGCAAATAGCTACACAGCCAATAAGTCTTCCCTACTTGCTACCGCGAACAACTATATAGTATATAGGGGCCCTTCGCAAAACCCTTATCTCTACCTTACCTAAATAAATCGTAACAATCGAAAAACAACTTCTTCTTTTACTTATCCAATCTTTGTTTAACATAAGAAACACTAATCAGTGTTATTAAGCCTTTATCGTTGCAATATAGTCGATTTGAATCACTGTGGTCGAAGTAACTAGTGCTGTATTAATGTTGTAAAGTCCGAGTTATAGGTTCTAAGTTTGGTAGACCGCTAGCTGGTTTACACGCTAATTTTTATGGTCAAACGCTTTAGTCTATGCCCTACTATGAATCAGGTACGTACTGTACTGCACTTGCAATGCAGTGTATTCAAATCCCACAAACTGGAGTCGATTTTCAGTACGTATAATCAACTTTACTGCAAGTAAAGTTGACTTCGCTGTACTGTATTTGACTGTTATTCTAACACCTACGATATTAAAGTTTTTGACCTTCGTAATTAACAGGTACAGGTTAAACTTTAAAGTTTTTATTGCCAGCATTTTTTTAAATACGCTTAATACTTTTAAAACAAATAGATGCTTACCTCGGTTGATTCATCTAAAGATTTGATATAACGTATTAACGTACCATCTGGAAACTTTGTTTTCATTTTCTTCGGCAATTCTAACAGTGTAATCCGCTAAGAATCTTTGGCGAATTAAATACATATTTATATCATTTTCCGGCTATTGAATTTAAATTAATCACTTTCGCTAATATTTGATCTAGAAATAATTAAGAAGATGAAACGATAATCGATTTTTGAAATTATAAGCGATTAAGTGAAGATTTATTTTTTTACCTTTATTATCGTATTATTAAAATATAAGCCGTGATTTTTCGTATAGTCGATCCGTAGCTTTAAATTTAAACTTATAAAAAATCCTCCACCTAAAGATAATAATATCTTCAACTTTAAATTACGTTAACGGCATAAGTTTTAAACCTCTTTTGTAAAGCAGATATTCATCTCCACCTAATCGTTTTCCTTCAAAGGTTTACCTACTATATTAATAAATCCCTTAATACGTAATCTCAAGGTATGTTTTCTATTGAAATTTCTTTTTTAAAACACCTACGCCGTTATATATTCCTTTCCAGGCCAATAATACTCGTCTACATCTTACTTTTTAGTGTAATTTCTCTTTTTAGGTGGTATTCCATGCTGTCATCATTTTATTAACTTATCAAAGATCGGTTTAGAAGGATTATATTCATTAATTCGCTCGACTAGAAGATTATAGACGTCAGAACTTTTATTCAACTTAGGCTTTTTGTCTATGACTTAACTTATATAATTTAGAAAGTGATAGTGCTATTAATAGTTTTAACCAATATCTTTTGCTTAGTAATACTTAAGATCCTGTACGGTCTATCTCATTTTCTTGGCTTTCGCTACGTAAGAATTTTATTATAAAAGGGTAGGGCTAGTACTTCTATTATCGATAGTTCGTTCCCAGTATTAAGGGTATAGTTAACTTAATATCGTGCCGATTTCTACTTAATTTTTCAGGGTTTTGATATATGTTATAACTCATTTATTGGTATTTGGAGATAATAGTGATTTGTTCATTATACGTAGATACGTACTAAATATCAGTAGAGTTGTTATAAAGCCGTTAAAACTAATAATATTATTAAGGGCTTTTACTACTAATCGAAGCCGTACTTTTTAACTTATAATACTTTAGTTTTACAGAATAACGATATCATAAACCCTTTAAAGGAAGAATTATGCCCTTTCGACCTTGTTAATACCTTCATATACTTTAATAAGTATTTATTTACACTTGGTTTCTATTGGTTTATTGTTAACTAAAACCTTCATTACAATAAAGTTAGTATCCGTATCGTAAATTAATACGTTGAGTGGATTAAGATACGTATTAATACAGGAAATACGTAATACGTTTCATATTTGCTTTACTGTAATGGTTCGAAAAAACCTAACGTTGTAAAATGCTGTGGCAAAATTTACGACGAAAATTACCCATTTATCTTTCAAGTAAAATAAGTTTATGAAAACCTTGAAGTTAAAATTCTAATATTTTTTCAATATGAACTTAAACTGTAAAGAGGTTTAGAAATATCTTTGGCAATAGTAGAAAAGCTATTTAATTAACTTTAATGCTAAAAAGTCTATATCTTCGTAACTAACTGCCGTGAAAACTATATATGGCTTATTGATCACCAGGTAATTATATATACAATATAATTGACGAAATTACTACCCCGTTAAATTTAACATAATTTCTTTTATCCCTTAAAGGTAAAATCAGAAATAACTTTATTTAAAGCTAAGTAAAAAAAATTCACTACCTTCATTTTGAACCAATTCGTCAATCTCAATATCAAAGTTAACACCAGGGTTTTTTATATCTTGATAGTAAAAGAAGAAAGTGGTAGGAGATCTCAGGATGTAGAAAATAATAAGACTAATAACAATAGTAAAAGTCATCAATCCCAATGAACAAAAAAGCTCTTTATCAGAGATAAAGCCAACGTTAACTTTCCTAGTATCCATATAATGAAGATTTGTAGCCGTATTCGTATCCCTTTGCAACGCAATGTATTACAAATAACCTCCTATTAAGTACCATGCTACCCTAATATCCGGTTTAATACACTAAAAGTCCTACTCTGTATAACGATTGTCAATGTTAAAAAGGCATGCAAAGCCAGGATTTTCATTGTTATATCGGTGATAGGGGTGTTAACTCGTCAGGCGATACAAAAAGGCTTGGTCGACGAGTTATGATGTGAATTTTAGGCTGGTGCCAATATTTTTATACCAGCTGATGGACTTAGGCTTATTTTAATCCTTTTAAATCTCTTTCCCTTAAATTTTTTCAAATTATTCAACTTAATACTAATTGAAAGTGAAGGGGAATTACATATAATATATCACCTAATTTAAATCGCGTTGGATAATAGTATAACGTATTAAATAGTGACTCTATTTGCCGTAAATCTAACATCTTTTAACTTTTAAAGTAAATTTAATTCATTGGCTCAAAGACCTTAAAAAATGAATAACCTTCTCTGTATACAAATTGGTTATGTCTTCAAGTCTGATACTTTTATTAACCGTACTTTCTGGGCCTTCCGTACTTACAGTCGATGTAATACGCGTGATTTTTATGTCATCACTAAACTTTAAAGCTCAATGTTATATATTAGTTTAGTTTAAGACTTCAACCATCATGGCCGTTAACGAAAAACGTAACTAGTTCAAAAAAACCTTTACAAGTAGCGTTAAAGTATTATAAAGCGTATTTAAACTCTTTATAAATCGTAATGGATTAGCGAACTTGCTGGCAAAGTGTGCCTTCGCTAGATCCAACGTTTCCCATTACTAATTAAAAAAAATATCAGCAAATTAAATATCTGGTGAAAAAGATTCAATTCACTTTCCATCGTTTTTTTGTAATCCAATATATAAGACAACCTAATAATATTTTAGTTGGTATAGTACTAGGTCTGATTAGTATCGTATTTAAAATAGCACTTAAACCCATCGTAAATTTCATTAAAAAAGGAACAATTCGTCAGGTACTAAAGGCAATAGTCTTTAGCTTAGCCGGTGAAAATACTGGGAAATAACGAGTAAAAACCTGGCAATTCCACTCTTATCTAACGACAAATATTATAGAATGGGCGTGAATTGATGTTGAAGAGGTTTTATACCTTACCGTTATACTTTTCCTTTCCCTTCAAAATCTTAACGAACGTGGAAATTATTGTAACATCCGTATTTACCATAGGGATGCATCAAGGAGAGAGGGTAATGTATTGGTCGTATAAACTTTTCGAATTCTTCAACTAATATTAAGGATGGTACTAGTAGGTAGGGTAGTTAATTTTAGCTAAATTTAAAGGGAAAATGCCAGTAGTTGTACCTATAATAAGTTCGCGTGTAAGGCTGTCTCATCCTCAATTTTGATACTAAAACTGGACGTGTTAAAGGCCCTTAGAAAAGGGAATTTAAGAAATGTTTCCTCTGCAAGGGACTTAATAATAGTTCTGTTGGTATTAATGGATACGTTAAGGTTCCTACTAAATTAACTAGTGGATTTAAAGGTTTGCGACACGTAAGTCAATTAATTCCTCACGAACAATGGTACTCGACTTTCAATCTTAGGTAAAAGGGTCTAAGGAATTCATTTAGATTTGGTTAAGTAAGTACAAACGCGTTCAAAAGCGTTAACAATGTTATCTTCAGTAATACCTTTACTTTTAACTTTAAATATTCATCACAGGTCTTTATTGGTGGTGTATTCATAGAGTACGTTTGCCAGGTTACCCTTGTTACTTTTCTTCGTTGAAAATTTAATACATAGATTTACGAATTCGTTCTTTAGCCTGAGTTTAACATATTTATTTTTCATTTTCTATATATTGAATTTCTATTTTCGAAAGCATTTCTAACAGTACTCAAAAGTTTCTTTGATTTAAATTATTTCGTTGAGTTTTAAATCAAATATATAGGATTCGATCATATTGTCGAGGTATTTAATTTAGAAGTATTTATTAGGGTTCATAAATTAGAGGTTTTCATTGCAGTAATTAACAAATATAATACCTGGGTTTTTAATTACTCTTTTTCTGTTGTGGTCGTATATAGTATTAGTTTAAGCGTGCTTTAAAGATATTGTAACGAATATTAACAATATAATGGGGAAAAGAGTGGTATAAAGTAATAAGTCATACGTTTTTCGTTCAAGTTATTATAGTTAAAGACCGTATAAATTCATTGTTTTTACAATTTAAAATTTATAATAGTAGTACATATACTATTAGTAGCCGTAATAATATTAACTTAGACGTTTACTCACTTTCTAGTTTAAAACTTTTAGCGGTTAATATTAACGCTCTTTAAAAAGGATTGATAAAGATTTTTTAATGTTTATAATAGCGATACCGATACCTGCTCCGAAATTGCCGCGATAGCTGACACAATTTAGAGGCTTTTCCTACGTACTACCGCGACTGCTAATACAGTACTATAGGGATACTTCGCAAAAACCTTTCCTCTACCCTTGGCCGCCGTTTAACATAGGGTGTAACTGGAAAGTAACTTCTTCTTTTACTTCACTTATATGTACTTTACCTAATAAGCACTAATCAGTATTTGTAGGTCTGCATCTATACAACGTAGTCAACTCGAATTACTGAGGTCGAAGTAACTGGTGCTATATTGAAATTAGTTGTGGTTGCGTTACAAGTTATAAGTTTAGAACACCGCTAGCCGGTTTACACACTAATTTATATGGTCAAACGCTTTGGCATGTGCCCCACTTTAAAGTGAGCACCTACTGCACTGCACTTGCACTATAGTCCTATAAATTGCAGTCAATTTTTGGTCAATACAATCAACTAAACTGAAAGTTTAATTGACTTGATCTTACTGCATTTGACTGCTATTTCAACATGGTTTCTATTTCGGAATATTTAATAAACAAGAATAACATTTTAAGATTTCGTAACCGTATTTAGATTACTATTTAAAAACTGTTCATTATCACCTTAATTTGAATTATATACAATTTCTTTTTTTATAGATTACCTCGATCACTACGTTACTACCATTATTTTAACTAAAAAGTAATTCTAGCCAGTGTTACAACATATAATTCAACTTTTTTACCGAAATTATAGTATTTGTTAGCGAACGAATTGTTGGAGACATCGTTGAAAAGAACTTTTTAAGTTTTTATCAATTCTGGTACAGTTTTTAAAAAAAATATTTTAATCGACTTTATAGTTGATTCCATTAGAAAAGAACTGGTAAACTACATTACATCATGATTATCATAAATAGTTAAAGTAAAGCTATTATTTCAAAGGTAATAATTACTAAAAACTTTGAAATTCATATAAAACGGTTATGAAAATATTATTTACGATTTTACGATTTTCTTTATATTATTATCAACGACTAAGATTTGACTTGAATCGGTAGATATTAAAAATACCTTCACGACTTAACGGGGTTAAGTAACGTTTAAATACTATATTCCACCCCATAGTAAATAATGTCACTGAATGTACTAAATAAAAGGTTCTAACGTATTTGTATTACTTCGTTATTTACACTTAATTTAAGAAAATCTATTTTTTACCTGATTACAAATTAGTGTTAGGTAATAAAAATACTATTATTATTATTATCAGCCTGTTTTCTATAATAAATAGCTATTAAGCTAACCATATACAACACATTTAACATTTATTTATTTTTGCTACAAAGTTACATATAAGGGTTAAAAACTTCATCCATTATATTCGCGACTCTACAAAATTCGTAAAAACCGCAAAAGAGATTACGTAATAACATATGAAGAAAATCATTAATAAGTAACGTTTTCCTTTGAAATATTTTCGAATCACTAATAACTCTTAGCTTTTTTTTTGGAAAAAAAAAATGCCGGATTAAATCTTTGAAAAAAAAAAACTAAATTCAATTTCATAATAAATATCATATTATATGTATCATTGATTCTTACGTTATTGCACTTGATATTCCAGGTAGAAAATACCATTGATTTTCCATCAACCAATTTATCCGAACCGCTTACGACCCGCTATCAAGCTCATAAATCTACAATTACCAATCATCCTTTATCAAAGTTATTAGTAATAATAACAAAACCGAATATAAGTACCATGTCGAAAATATTTTTCAAACCTGAAATAAACTTTGAGTAAGTCGTCTCCATATTAATAACCTTTTCAAGCGAAAAGTTTTCGTTTAATGCATAGGGTATATATACCTGACTTAAGAGATACTCTAAAGCTTTTCTTATACTGTAGCCTTCAACGTTCTCGAATCCTTTTATGACTCAGCCGAAGATAATATTTTTTCATTCAACCCACTAAAAAACTTAATTTGATCTCATTGTTTTACTAAATATTGAGATATTGAAAAGCCATAATTTTACGGTTATTAAATATAAGAATGAATTTAAATTGCTATTATAATTACGACTGTAACTAAAAATTAATAACCTTATAATCTTTATTATCCGAATCACTTTCTAGGTCATGAACAGCGAAAAAGAAATTCGTCCATGTTAACAAACTTACCCAACTTACTGTGAATATTTTAAAAGCCTTAACTAGTTTTTTAATCAATTTGAATTGAATTATTAACCCTTTCGTTAACCGCAACGTCCATGTCTATTATCAAAATATTTTTCCCTATCCAATTATTACATTTCTTATTTAAGAATTATATAATGCGGAGATCACTCGAACGGACGAGCGTAAATGGCACTGGGTTACCATCGTTACACGTGTCGACCTTACGTTAAGTAGTACGATAGATTTTTATAGCCTTTTTGGCTGCGACTACCTAAGTCCATATTCTCTCTAGCCGTTTGTTAGCACTTAAAAAACGGTTTGAAACCTGGTTATTTACTCCGGTTTGAAGCGTCGAACCTTAGGCAAGTTTTATAAAGCTCCTTGACGGCTTTATTCATGTTTGGACTGAAGTTTAAATGTGTATAAGTGTAACCGGAACTTTAACTCGTGGTACCGATAGTATATAAGAAATATTTTACGCTAATATTTGGCTATTCGTTACTAAACCATTAACCGATACTTTAATTTATACTTACTTTTGGTTTCTAGAATCAATTTACGCGGATTATTAGTTATTTTATAAACGTATTCAACACAAATCTACTCTCTAGTAATATCGTGATACATGTTTATAGGGTGTAATAACGGAAATTATATATGTATTGGTCAAGAATAAGTAGCTCCAACGTAATAAAACTCATTTTTTCGATGGACTTGTTTATCTTAACACTTAGATTAGCATTCATTTTGGTAGGAAAGGATAACAACAAAAACAAAAAAAGCTGTAGGATTTCAGACTATTAATAGTTTATAACAGTACAAGGAGGTTTATATTACTACTATTTAAAAGGGAGGAGAGTAGTTGTTAAATAAGAAAAGTTTTAATATTTTAGGGGCCCCATAAGAACTATTTATAAGGGAAGACGATAGGAGTTTATTGCCGGCGCATTTTACGACGTATTAAAACTTTCGATGGTAAAATCTTTCATGCTTTTCTATAAAGTTTTAACCCGCTTTTAAACGGTTTTCACGTACTTTTCACTACATTTTACGATTCGATAACGCCTTTTACCATCTTTTACAAAGCGCTGGAACTAAAAATGAGAAGCTAGAGATATTAGTATAGGCTAATATATAGGCTTATAGTCATCAAGAATCTAGACCTAGTGATTTTAATACTTTTACGATACCCAGAAGCCCTTTTTAAGTATTCCTTTACACGTGTCATGTAACCGGGCTACCCCTTTTTTTGTAGCTCTATAACAGCTCTTTAGCAAGGGTTTCTCTCTCCTTTCTTTATTGAGGATTATAAACAGTATTCAACTACCCTAGGCGACAGCTCTGGCTTAGTCCCTCTACATAAAGTTCTTAAGTTTAAAGGGTATGAAATTTTTGAATACTGCGTATTCAAAATTATCAAAAAGTTTTATTACCATTTACATATCCACATTCAAATACATAAAAGGTTGAAATTTACCTTCAATGATAATAAAAATATTAATTGTAAGACTATGGATAACATTTTATATTTATATAACAAATTTGTTCTTTACGTTGAAAACTCCGCAATCTCTTCCTATGGATATTACTATATACCCTCATAGATAGTATATATAGGGCAAATAGCAGTGCACTGTATTGCAGGATGCACTCCTATAGAGTGCACGATAATGTGTTACGCTGTAAGCTGCACTCTTGCAAGACGCAAAGTGCATCATGCATGGATTGGTCTGGAATGGCTATACCAGACCGAATGGCAATGCGAGGAGCGGTTTAGAGTGGTACGCTCTGGGCGAGTGCTTATAAGCCCTCACCTATAGCGTACACCTCTAGATGCTTCTTCTTTGCATCTATCATCTTTTACTACTGCAATACCAATATTTCTGATTACTCTTCTAAATACCTTATTTCACCTGAATAGGCTTTAGACCTTACCGACACTTCCCATAGAATTAAATTCTTTGAGTTGATATCGGCAAAGGATATCTCAAAAGCGTTAAAAATGTGATAGATCAATATGTATTTTGGATCAACAAATGTCATTGTCCACAACGTTAATACCGACTTTATGGCGACGAAATGCTAAGTTAATACCCAGATAATAAGGATTTAATGTAAATAAGTATTTGTTAAAGCCTAATGAAGTATCAGAAAGATTGAAAGAGTGTATATATTCTTTTGAAAAGCTTATAACTTTCCTATATTGAAGATCATTAGTTTTACAAATTAGTGGGTACATTTTAAAATGGCGGTAAACGGTTTGAATAATATCGTGGGCTTTGATAACGTAATGTTGACCTTACTAGTTCTTAAGGTATATTTTTATTTCAGGAATGGATATTTTTTATTAGAAAATACCTAAAAAAGGCCACCGCTTACATTAAGGTCTCAAGTTCAAAATATATCAATACTATGAAACAAAAAACCGTTGGTATTAGAACCGCGTTTAAGTGTAATACAGTTAACGTTGACTATATTGATTGTAAATCAATTGCAGTAGAATGCCCAATTCAATGTAGGGCACGGGCCAAGCAATTGCCTATACAAAGTAGAGTGTAGACCGGCCAGCGGTCTACCAAACTTAGAAGTAACCATCCACCACTTAACTACGTAATACTTTTATTACTTTGATTACTATTCGAATCGATAACGTTGCAACGTCTAAAGACTTGTCCACACAACTCTTCGACTTTGAATGTAATTAGTTTTTTGAAAGCGTTTAATTGACCAAAAGTGTTACTACTTTTATAATACTATTCTTATCCCAGTCTCCGAAATAGTGAGCGGTATAATCAAGCAGATAGCGGCGCCGGCGTTACGGTTAGACGGTGTTACAACATTCTTGCACACACTTTTGGTACATTCAAGTTACACAGACAGGGTTGCCAAACGTGTACGTTGAAATGATCCACCATGCTTTGGCAAGTCCTCCAACATTACATAAAGCGACGTGTACAATTGTTGATTTTAGTCGCTCATGGAACGAGTTTGTTAATAGAGGAGTTTCATTCCTGTAGTCGATACATATTGTATGCTCTAGCCAGCTGAGACTTCTAGGCGAGATGACGACCCAACGGTAATTGACGAACCTTGAACGGTGCATTCAAGACCTGATCTTGGATGCCCGTATGTCCGCTGTGGACGACACTCCATTGCTGCCCCGCGTGCATGTGCGTGAAGCTCGCTGAAACCTGATTACGTGCCCAGTCTGGCCTCAATGGCTGCACTGTGGGCAGCCTTTGCCGCAGCGATCTCCTCCTTCGACGCGTTGTATGCAACCTGCAAATGGTGCTTTGGGTTTTCCGGCGACTTATCCCATTCCTTGTCAAGCTGTTTGAGCGCAGTGCCCCGGTTGTTGCCGGTGCCTTGCTTGAAGAAGCCTTCCTCTTTCAACTCAGCCAGCCGGCGTGCCACAAAGACTTTCTTTGCGGTGCCGGCTTTTCCTGCGCCCTTCTGAACCTTGATTGAGGAGCTCTGATCCACGACCTCGAAGGCGTCAAGGGCATTGTTGATACCAGACGCATTCAGAGCGGGGAGAGCCTCATCTAGCGATGAGAGGTCCAGACCCCGCGTCTTCTTGACAGCGGTCTTTGCGTTCATGGGGGCTGCTCGGGATGGGAGACTGCTCTCTTCCTCGGCCAGCAGAGCCTCTCGCTCCGCCTTCTTACGGGCAGCCTCGGCAGCCTTTGCCTCAGCAGCCTCCCTGTAGACAACGACTCGTTAGCAAGCTGCCCATGAAAGACGCCCGTGACAACAGCAGATTGCCTGGCCCTAGTGTCACGCCCACTCGCGGCCCACACAACCACCACGAACACCAGCCCTTGGCCGTCGGCATAGGGGCCCCGCCATGGGTCAGGCCGGTATGGTGCGAAACGGGCCGCCCGCTGCCCTGCCAGAAGGGTGGCCGCAGCGATGGATCCTGTGCCCATGCAGGTAGGGCAGGCAGCAAGGCAGGCAGGTAAGGGAAGGGCAACCCACTTCTTCGCATTGACCTTCTTCGCGCCCTTGTCCCACTCGGCATCCTCGGCCGCCGCGGCCTTTGCGTTCTCGGCCGCGGCCTTCATGCTGGCCGCCTCGGCCTTGCGCGCCTGGCCCTGCGCCTTCTTGCTGCCGCCGCCGCCGCCGCCGCCGCCCTCGGCGTCCCCACCGCCGCCGCCTTTGCCACCCCTCTTGCCACCCATGTCTGTGTAGTTGTTGGTTCGCGTGGGGAGGGCTTGCTCGACTGAGCTAGCTCCCGTCGACGGTGGGTGGGTTCGGTTGGTTCCGTCTGGTGGGCTGGGCCGCGTGGGGCTGGCGCTTCGAATCGTTCCCCTTGTGAAAATGCACTTCCGTTGTGGAGAGAGACCGGCGAAGCTGGTCGGTCGACGTTGGTGATGGTGCAAGGAAGTTGCTCACGTGGGTTGTTTCACACACGTCGGAAACGAGACCGGAGCGGGGTTCATGCTCCGAGCCCGGCCGGTCGAAGCGCTCGCCGGCCCGGCTCCGAACACGGCATGGCCCCTGCTGCCAGGAGTGCAAGACGCAAGAGGGTTAGGGCCATGACCCACAAGTGGACGGTGAAAATATCCAGATCTACGGCGACGACAACATGAAAGGGGAAGCGACGAGTCTCGGTACATATGAGACTGAGTTCATACCTCGCATTCGCTCATCATCTGGCCCAATAGCTATAGTCTGATTGGTAGAGCCCTCCACTCGACACGTCACGACCTAACCCCATGAAGTACACCGGTGTGGAATATCAAATCGAACCCCCTGGGCCATGGCGCTGATATCGAGCCAGGCCATCCAGCTGGAGCCTGGGCTTTGAAAAATTGTTCAAATAAGATTCATCTCCCATTGTATATTCTGCACAGGTATTAAGTTATGCAACACCCTGGCTTGCCTACGGCGGTCAAGGGAGACACAACATCACCCAGCCTACCGTCATCAGTCGCACCAGTATGTGTCTCTCCAGATCGCCTGCTTATGTATTGCTGTCGTGAGAAGCTGTTTACGCCCAGAAAGTCTCGGCCGTGAAATGGAAGTCATCGTGAAACCATCCTGACCGGTGGGATGCGTGAGAAACGGAAGGAGGACCAACGCCCCCAGCAGACACAGTGCAAGTCTACCGCCATGTACGTCAGCAGTCCACAAATTAGTACGTCCGTGATACATCGTCGTCGAAACCGGGACGCATGGCGCAAAAGAAATCCCCGACGTTACCGACCGCCAGGGCTGAGCAGGATGAATGCCCCATTGATCTGCGCTCCAGGCCAGGGTGGCATGCTGCTAGAGTGTCCGAGTCAACGGACAGCGGTAGAGACCCCGCTTCCAACCTCGCCAAACATGGACCAGGCCAGAGGGGTTGTTGGTGGCACGGTTCCCCTGCGAGGGGGCCGTTCGCAAGGAGGTCTGTCCTCGAGATAGTGTAATGGTCTTGCACGAGTTTATTGTCGACGCAAGATGCAGTCATGCATCCAAGGCGCGTGAGCTGTGTTGGCTCCAGTTGAGACCCCAGTGTTACTCAGAGAACCCCGTGATCGCCGTGTTCGTCACCATCCACACGGATGAATCGACGAAGACGGCCCGGCCCCGGTGGCTAGTGACGGCTGAACAGTGTTGTATCAGATCGTTTCGATGCCGACGGCCCTACTGCGGCGAGGCGCCGTGCTCGACCTGGCCGACCGACCCCCGGGACACCCTCTTGGTCTCGACATTGGGATCAGGTGGCCAGCTCAGCCGGGGACGGGTGGGTGAGCATGGTGCCATACGTGGTCCCAGTCGGACGCACGGCCGTCAGGCAGGCTGTCTATTGCTGAGGGCGAACGGCAAAGCCGCACCTCATGTTATTGCCAGCACGACAAAGCACTGTCTCTGATCGTCCGCCCAGACTGCCAGACAGGATTTGCTTGTCCACGGCTGGACTCGCATCAGCGTGTGGGTTTCCCGGCTGTCGTCGGGTCTCCTCATGTCCGGATGGTCACGCCGCGAGACCCAATCGCAGAAGCCATGCACCTCACCGCAGGAGTTGCTCCAGGACCGCAAACACCGGTGAAGAGTGGTCTCAAGAGCCCGCGGGCGCCTGCGCACATGCGGATGGGTGAGACTTCCACAACGGAGCTTGCCCCCACGCTGCAGCGGGGTCCGTCAAAGGAGCCATCAAGCTGGTCAAAGCTCCATCTCATCTCCTCAGCAAGGTGAGAGCTGACAGCGCCTGGCCACGGTGATCATGCGGTGCCTCCTGTCACTAAATTCCATGCCGTGCAGCACTGGTGGCTGGTTACACGGGCCATTCCAAGGTATTGCGTGATCCG
Organism: Anisogramma anomala; assembly: GCA_038502455.1. Classification (NCBI taxonomy): domain Eukaryota; kingdom Fungi; phylum Ascomycota; class Sordariomycetes; order Diaporthales; family Gnomoniaceae; genus Anisogramma; species Anisogramma anomala. The sequence continues at coordinate 11,906,049 of JASMMZ010000011.1, read as the reverse complement.
TGGACACACAGGGGGCTTAGGGTGGTCGACGCCCTGTGGCGGCCCCAGTTGGCTGATGATGGCCCCCCCTGGAAGCTTTGCAGGTTCTCCTCTCAAGTGAAAGGGAAGGTTGTGCCGCTCGACAGCGACCCACCAGTGAGCAACGTTGCCGGCTACCAAGTAAAGCAATAGCAGTAGACTGTGGGCCCTGGGTTTTCGTCAGCAATGGACAGCGGCTTTGTCATTCACGAAGGATCGGATGAAGGAAGATCCGAGGTCGCTAAGTAGCTCGTCAGGCAGCCATTCCATGAATATATACTGGCGGTGCGATTGCCGGGTACATATGCCACACTGCCTGCAATGGCCTCCTGAATGACTGCAGCAACGGGCCGGCCAGGGACGAACGGTGCGGGACTGGGACGCTTGATCCGTAGCGACGTGAGACGCTGCGTATGCATCCTTTCGCAATGCGGAAGGCAGGCGGGCCACAGGTGTTGATGCTAACCTTGGTGTGTGTGTCGGTGCACGGGTGCTGGCTAACAGCAATGCAACAAACAGGCTCCGGGCCGGCAGCTCAGAACCATCCATGGATCACCATGGATCACGAGGCCATAGCAGCGCGGCGTAAGCAAGACATAAACTTCCCGGCGCCTGCTGGTACCCAATGGTACCAATGACTCGAAGAAAAGCTGCCCATGCGGGTGGGCGATGATCAGAGCTGATGGGCGGAATAGATTTGCTCTTTGGTTTGCACCGCAACCTTCCATCGCAAGCAGCGCCTTCTGCGAGATCGCATGGCTTCGAACATTCAAGAGGACGGGTCCGGTGTAAACCACACGCCTTGGCCAACTCGGCGGGGCGTCTACTCCGGGCCGTCCGGCGGCGGGTGGCGTACCCGGGCCAACGCCATTGGTTCCCCGAGATTGGCAGCAGCCACCCTCCTGTGGCTGGGACCAATCATGGGCGACCCGGGCCGCTTCCGACGCCCGCTGACAAGCAACATACAGCGCCTAGAGTACCTAACAGTACACAGTAAGGACTGCGTCGGGCGCCACGTGCAAGGCACCGACAAGCTTTTCAGACAGTGGAGCCTGGCATAGTGACTGAAAGAGGAAAACATGTCCTCACGGCTTTCTGCATGCCCGATCTTGGCGACATCCCCGTTGAAAGGATTCCGCCCCCAAGTTCAGGGCGTGCACCGACGCTTGAATAGGGAATTCCGATTCCGAAAGCTAAACTGTGCTGAAGCAGTTGTCAATGGACCGAAAACCTAAATTCCACCGCTACCTGGCAGTCTTCCCCGGCCCTACAATAGAATTTCTGCACGATTCCGACTGGCTGGATGGTTGGCAAAAGTGTGATTGAACTTCTCGGAGATATCACCGGTGCTCTTTCACGGGGTTGGCTGGCAGGCAAGATAGAGTTTCGCACAACGCACTTCATCAAATTGTGATTCCGCCGGCAGATGGACGCAGCAGCTCAGTCTCGAGTATAGCGTTCGGGACACGCTGTCTCTCGCAGCTGGCAGCAGTCTTGGGAGATCTCCAGCTTGCGGCCCAACATGGAAGGCAGTATTCGTGGCATCGGAACTTTGTTCAGGCAGCAAAGCAATCTGGGGTGCTGGCCATGTGCATAGGACGACCGCATCGAGCCAGTAGGGAAACGAACGATATCTTCAGCACGCGCAAGGCTATGGGCTCCGGCATGTGCTGCCGGTTTGTTTCCGATCTGTGCGAGTTGACAGCTCGTATTGTGAGAAGATGAGATGGGCCGAGGCGCTGTGTAACTGCTTCGGCATGCAGGCTTGCGTGTAGGCTGGCAGGTTGCACGACTTGATGACCGAAATCGTCGGTGAGGGTGTGACAACACCGGGGAACATGTGCCCGGGGAAGCGGGAGCCGGCCTGTGAGCCCAGCTACTACTGCTCTGTAACGTATGGTCTCTGGTATCCGGACCTTGTGAAACACGCGCAAGGGCTGGATGTGCTCCCCGGGGCCTCAGACCTTGACAGGTGTGCGTCGTCCCGCCTAGTCTGCGCCAAGGGCTAGACCACGCCTTGATTGGGTGTGCCCAAGCGCTGGGGGCGGGGAGCGGTTGGAAACGTTCCCGGTTATTCCCCTGAGTTCGCCACACAGGTGGCAGCATGGCTGCCAGGTTGATCAGTCAGCCTCCGTAGCTGGATAAATACGAAGTACTGTATCTGTAGATGCGGAGGCAGCGGTGGATGCGATGCGCTCTGTCCGGCTGGGTCGTCGTCAATCTTTGCCCGACGACCTTCGCCCTCTTCGCCCTCCAAACACTATTGCGCCCCGTCTACTATAGTACTACGTATGACGTGCGTGGAGGAGACGAGTGGCTTTGAGTACACAGTGTGAAGTCTGTTGCTCAAGAAGCCAGGGGAAATCTTCCTTTGATGCAACCCCAACCCAAGAAGATGGCAGACCGTGAACAGACCGCGACCCCTGGGAGGAAAATGCGGTCGGTACATGGCTGATGAGTAGCATGGACAAGGGTGATGCGGAGCCGGAGCAGAAAAAGCATCCTGCAAGTCATCTCGCATTGACCAGAACAGGTCTGATGACCTTGATTTCCCCTGCGGTCGGGGGGGGGCGACTCGGGGGCTACGTGTTGACGTGACAGGATGCCCATCGCCAGGTACTACAGTCGAGGGCAACGAGGGCCAGAAGCACGAATGGCTGATCCACGAGATCAAAAGTGTGACCCTTCACATGATCTGGTGCGTATGCACGGTCGTCGGTGGCCCGTGGCCGGTGGAGAACAGATTCAAGGACAGGAGGATGGGGCCAGATATGCAATACTCGGGGAGGGACAGGGGTGTCCGGGTAAGGCTGTGGGCTGCATATGCATGTAGACGCTAGAGCGTGTTCCTCCTAGTGGCCGCTAGGGCCGCTTGGCGCTCAAAGGGAAAGACGAAAAAACGCTACTGTGTATTTTGACGCCCAACGCAATGCGCAACAAGTGTTGAGTGTTGAGACTCCGTCAACCTTGCTGCTACATACGCCCAGCTGTTGCAGCTTTGGCGCTGTCGCTCGCCATGGCTTGTCCTTGGAACGCGCTTGATTGATCGACCGACTACTACGACCAACCTGGCCTGCCTGCCTGCCTGCCTCTCCCGACAGTCAGAGTCAACAAAAGCAAATCCAATCCAAAAAGCCCATCAACCCATCACCGCCTTTCCCGCTTGCACAGCCACGGCCAGTGATCGTCATCGGCGACGGTGACACTGGTGACACTGGTGACACTGGTGATGCTGCATGGCTCGTCGCCCACCTCATCTCCCAGACCGCTCAATCGTATCGGCCACAAGTCGGCGCGATGTCCACGTCAGCTTGTTCCTGACTCTTGGCTCCCCGGCTGTTGTGCTCCTCGGCACCAGCACCGTGGAGCTTCACACTTCGCCAATCCTCATCTTGCGATCCGATCGTCATGCGGGACTCCGGGACGCGTCCGCGGACGCGGCGATAGCCAGGCTGCAAGACTGCGTTAGTCTGCTTGGTTGGCGTCAGATGTCAGAAGTGGACCCGACACACAGATTCAAAGCTCCCTCCTGAAATTCAAACGGACAGTGGGTTCCGGTTGGCTGTGCTCGCGTGAGATTCACACCGGAGATTCGAAATTCAGGCTGCGACAGGGGTGGAGCATCTTCCGAGCTTCCAAACCTTCCATTCACCAGCTCCACAGCTTCCAAATCTTCCATCCTGTTTCCATGCATGGCAGCATGGAACATCCTGATGCCATACCCATCAACTGCTGGCACTGTGCGATGGCACTGTGCTATGGCGGAGTGGTGACGACCCTCCAAGTAGCTCTAGGCCTGACGGCCTCTCCGTTTACCCAGAAAATCGACGCAGCTCCGCCCACTTTATTAATCTCGAGCATGCCGACGTTGGAGGCCGGCATCTCATCTCAACACGCAGGGCTGAAGATTCTGGCATTGTCCACAGGCAAACCTGGTTCGCTGCTGGTGATCTAATCTACGACAGGCATCTCTGTGGCCGAACACCGCGTCCAGATCCACACATATCGGAGCCGATCATCATAGTCTGCCGTGCCATCCCATGCTCCATGCCTTCCAAAGTGCACCAAACGTCAGGTTCGGATGCTACTTGCCTGTCGCTGCCCAAAGCGCGGTCTGGGAGACCTACCTACCTTTCCGACAGGCGCCAGCGCATCTTTCGCAGAGGTGACACATCTGTACCATCCGAGATCGGCAACCGAGTGGATGGAAGATTCTGCCGCACGGCTTTATCTGCGGTTCAACGCTTCCGCTGTCGTGCAAGCAAGTATGCCGAGTTCCTTCCGATGCTCCGCGGTCGCCCAACATTAACCACTGCAGCAATGCGCACCGGTGACCGGTGTAGACTCCCATGTAAGTGTCTAGCATTCGCTAACAGGCCGACCCAAGCTCCCAACACACCGCCGAACTTCATCTCGAAGGGTCCCGTGTTCTCAGCCATAGCGTACCTGGCAGGGTTCTGCTCTGAGACAGCGCCCAGCAAAAAGCATATGTTAACTTCATCCAAATTCGATGTGCTTGCAAGATTTTACCCATCACCTGCGAGTCCGTCCAATTCCACCGGTGGGGCCCGAGTTCCGAGTCCTGTGGCGGACGCCTTCTTGCTGTCAGATTCGTCAAGCAGGGCGGTTGACAGCTGCAGGAGACAGCCGTGTCAACTACCTGATTCGAAGCCCGGCTGGGAGGCTGGCTACCAATTTTCCAGATGTCGTCTTGCATGCTTCTGCAGACGATGAGAATATCCCCAGTCAGGACCCACGAAGTGCGGCACGGGACGCACCTTTCCTCACGAGGGGTCCTATCTGACGTGAGCCCAAACCCGGGGTCGCGACCACTAGAAAGGTTGCATCGGCCATGGCTGTGCTCCGTAGTCTCTTGCGGGTTGAGCAGCCAAGCAGCAGTCCACGGGCAGGGGGCCGGCACCTGACCTCACGCATGGGCGCCCATCCACAGCAGCCGGGCAGCTGCACGTACAGGGGTTGCATCATAATCTCGACCCAGTCGTGTTCGCTCCCATCCACAAGCGGACGAAGTAACTTTTCTTTTCTTCTGCCCCCGGCCTCCTCCGACAGCCCTTGGTGATACTTTGTCCGGCGGCCCAACGGTTTCGTTCAGACACACGATCGAACGCAGCCTTTGGTGACCTGTCACTTCCTCAGCAACGTGGCAGCTCAAGCGGATTACCTGATATGGACGAGGCTGAAAAGTCGCGAGGGCATCGAGACGCCTTGCGAGGCGGCTATACATTTGCCATATCAACTGATGGATAGTCAACCATGGGACGCGCCTTTGGACTCACCGCCTCCTGTTGCCGCTTCTGCAATAGGAACTGGTGTCTTGACCGTGACGCAGACCATATCACCTTTACTCTCGCACGCAGGCCTACATGTCAGACTTGCAGACCTGCCGACCTGAAGATCGTGGGACTCCCATTCGCTTTGTGAGACATGAATCGATACGGCCGCCTGGAATTATGCAGATTTCATGTATTTGGAAGGAAGCGCAACCGAGACTGGCATAAGCTGTCGCTCACTCAACGGATGGCTGTGCGCGCGTGTCTACTTGCTTGAGAGATGGCCCAGAGGGGCGAGGAAGCTCTGCACGGGCACTCCGTTGCTACGTCTCTTTGCCCTTTCTTATCCAGACTGGCACTGTGCCCGGGCGACTAAAGCAAAACCGACTGGCGCGTACGATCATCTTTGGGGCTCACAGGAGAAGCACACATTGCGTGCTGCTATGATGGAGCCGTGCATCTACTAGGCTACCGGACGAGACCATATCTATGCTGTCACACTGCAGGCGCGGAGACATCTCGATCTTGCGCACGTCGAGACAAATGACTCCATGCCCGGGACGGAACGGGAGCACAGGTGAGGCTATCGCCAGGCAGTCTATGTCACTGGCTACGCGAGTGTGGTCACCGCCTCCGAGGGTATGACGAAGTCTCATACTGGGGCATTCCGATCCTGTCAGCTCATTCCGTTGTTATGCCGGGAGCCGTTCATCCGACCGGTGAGGAGGAAGAAGCAATCTTCAAACCAACAGTGGACAACAGCTCCGAATCCAACGCGCAGGATCGTTGGGCTTGGACCCTTAGCCGTATGCCGGACTCTTCCACGCGAATGACTGCTTGTCTATGTTTGTGCTTGGGCGGGTCATGCCCAAGATGGTGGTCAGGTACGGGCCCCGGATTGGGAAGCCATGCCCCGGTGGCCCAGATGAGGCTCGAGTGTTCAACGGCGGGGCGGCCGGGCGCTGGATGACTTGTCGGGGGTACCTTGGTACGGCTTGGTACGGCTTGGTACGCCCTGGTACGCCTCGGTACGGCCTGGTACGCCTCGGTACGTACCGATGTCACCCTGGAAGCATATGCGCCAAAAAGAAATAGCTGGAGGCCAGATCCCAGCACCACGACGTCACGTTTTGCCCAGGGGACTAACAAGGATAGGTTCCTTGCGCGGAAATATGGTCCAATCCAAGGCGAGAAACTCTGGTCGAGTCGAAGACTGCAACACAGGGAACAAGTTCGTCCACTTGGGCACCATTGCCACGGCTCCGCGCCAAAGACGGAGCACAGGCATCCACAAGTCCATGCTTTTTTTCCTGTCACAGCCCCTTCACCGTGTGCTCGTCAATCCCTGTCCCATGCCCATCATTCCGGACCCCTTCCCCCTTCCCCCATCGTCAACCTGATGGCTCCCTGGCGCTGCTAGGCGTGCGCAAATTATGGCAGTTCCCCGAGAGCTCGAACAGTCACCGCCTGTTTCGTTTCAAATAGAACATTTCCCGAGGAAGACGAGGTTTCTCGCTGGGTATCCTTGACCCGTTCATCGGAACCGGACGGTGCACTACTTGCAACCCCACCGCTCATTTTCCTTTCTGTTGTATACTTATTCTCGCCCAGTCGCGTCCCTACTTCATGGGCTTCCTACCCTGGCTAATCTCCTTACTTATCTTCCTCCTAATCAGTGTCCAACGACACTCTGCCCACCAGCGTCTTTGCTTCTTGCTGTTGTTGTGTTGGCATTGCATCACCGCCTTGTGCGAGCGTCTATCGTTCGTTGGAGTCCAGTCCACCAGACCGAGTCGACTACGTAGACCCACGGCCTCGCAGCCGCTATACCAACCCACTTGCCCCTTCCCTGGTCCTCCTGATTGCTTCTGAGTGTTACACAGCTCTCCCTGTGTGGTAAAGTCCAGGCGGACCGTCCACCTTCTCTGGGCCTCGAGAAACATATATGAACCTGCTGGGCAACCTCTTTTATGTTCCGTCGACCTCTTCCGAAGTCCGGAGTTGGCAGCGACGTACTCGAATCATTATACACAAGCGAATGCCTTGCCATTCATAACCCAACATCCAGTCAACACGACCCCGTACATTCCTCTCGTACACAATGCGAGGAGGCGCACCAACCACCGCTAGGGCCGCGGCGTCCAAGCCCTTCCCTGCCCAGCAGATGTTCGTGCTAGGTATGTACTACGCTCTGCCACTATTTGTTGTTGTTCAGAGAAGTACAGTCTCATATCCGAGTCGTTTTTCCTGACAGTCCGAAGCCCTCTGCCGGATATGTGAGCCTATAGCGTTCATGTCGATATTTCCATACATATACTACATGGTCGAGAGCTTCCAGATTCCGGAAAACGACATCTCCTTCTACGCCGGCCTCGTGACATCCGCCTTCACTTTTGCCGAGTTCTCGAGTGGCATGCTATGGGGCCGCCTGAGTGACAAGATCGGACGCAAACCTGTCCTGCTGACTGGGCTGGCTGGCACGGCACTCAGCGTCTTGGTGCTCGGATTTGCGCCCAACATTTGGGTGGCGCTTGTTGCACGTGCGCTGGGTGGTCTTCTGAACGGGTAAGTTCAGCGGGTGGAACGAACAAGACCGAAGGCTGAAGATACTGACTGACTCGACTCGGAAGCAATATTGGCGTCCTTTCGACGACCGTGGCCGAGCTTGTTACGGTCAAAGAGCACCAGCGTGAGTTCAGACGTCCCGAACCTTGGCGTGTGCTTCTGGAAAGCTAATAGTGAGCAGCCCGTGCATACACAATCATGCCCCTCGTCTGGTGTCTCGGTTCCATCGTTGGGCCAATGATTGGTGGTCACCTTGCGCGACCCTGCAGGAACATGCCAAGCTTGTTTCCCGCGGGCAGCATTTGGGACGAGTACCCTTACCTCCTGCCCAACCTTTGCAGCGCGGCAACTTGCGTCTTTGGAGTCGTGGTGGGGCTCTTGTTCTTGGAGGAGACGCATGCTGAGAAGAAGGACCGCCGTGACCCGGGTCTAGAGCTGGGCAAGAGCATGGCACGCCGCTTTGTCTGGCTCACAAGGAAGAAGGTCGCCCAGGACGACCCGGAAACGCGGCCGCTTCTGAGCCTCGACGACGAGCCTCCCAGCTACCGAACGCACGAAAACTCGCCTCAGCTCACATCGACTCCCGCGACGGATGTGGAACAGCAGCCACTGCTCGACGCTGAGGTTGTGGGCGACCGATTGCGAGCTTCGGTTGACTTGAAGAGATCCCAGGCGGAGAAGCCGCGAGTTTCTGCGCGACAAGCTTTCACGAGGCCCGTAGTCATGAACATCCTCTCATACGGCTTGCTGGCTTTGTGAGTGTTTCCCAAAGAGTTTGCGCTTGCTTGTATGCCGAAGCTAATCGCTGAATTATAGCCACACCATGACCTTCGATCAGTTGTTCCCGGTTTTCCTAAGCACGCCGCACCAAGAAGCAGCTGGACCTGTCTCACTTCCATTTAAATTTTCGGATGGATTCGCGCTCGACCAGAAGACGATTGGCTTTCTGCTCTCCGTCCAGGGGATCTACTCGCTCTTTGCCACTGTGTTCCTATTCCCATACGTTGTCTCTCGCATGGGAACCCTCCATCTCTTCCGGATCCTTGCCTCGCTCTACTTTCTGCTGTACTTCTTCACGCCCTACCTCGTCCTCCTTCCCGACAGCGTCCGCATGGTGGGCGTGTACACCGCGGTGATTTGGCGCTGCACCTTCCAGTCACTGGTCTACCCCAGCAACGCGATCCTGCTCACCAACGCGGCCCCTAGCCTGCAGATGCTGGGCACCATCAACGGCGTGGCCGCCTCGACCGCCAGCCTGTGCCGCGCCTTCGGCCCCACCGTCTCCGGCTTCCTGTACGCCATGGGCCTGTCAACCGGATACTCGGGCCTCGCATGGTGGTGCAACTGCCTGGTTGCCATCCTCAGTGCCGTCGTCAGCTTCCAGCTCACGGAATCCAAGGGGCGCATGGATGAGAAGACCACCACGGAGGCAGAGGCCGCGCAGGAGGCCGCGACCGTCGCCGCGGCGAGCGAGCTGCAGCCCGAGATGGTACCTGGGCGTGTCTCCATCGACATGGTGCGCCGGGCGAGTCAGGTTGACATGGTGCGGAGAGCCAGCCAGATCCAGCTGTGATCTACATAACATGCGCTCTCCATGCGACCATGCCGAGTGCAAGGCTTGTTTCCCAATGTCTAAAGGCCAATTCACGAATTTTCTATCTTTTCCTCATCGGGCATGATCCAAGTGCCTACTCCAGCAGGGAGAGACGACATCTGCCCACTGGTTCCGGATATCCTCGCTTCGGCGTTTTTTTTTTTCGTTTTTTTTTCAATTGTTTTATCATTACCCAGGGTGACGAAGATGGAGAATGGAGCTACAAAGATGGATCTGAATGGGGCCACCACTTCTCAAATTTACATCATCTCCCCCACCACCAGCACCACCACCTCCACCACAATTTCCCCAACACGCATGGAAAAGAAATGGGTTCTTGTAATGCGATTCAGTAATCAATGCGGCATGGGGGGATTTCATAGAAAGGTTGTTCTTTTGATTACATATCAAGCGGGCTGGGACTGAACATGGGAAATTAGGGGGCCAACCCCAAGGGGCACACACAGGGAACAGAAAAGGCTCAGGCAAGCAACATCAATAAGGGCTTGGCTTTTGCGCCCATCATCGGGATCGGGACAGTGTATTATTTTGGCACACCTTGTCCTTCGTTCTTCAAGCATGGCACCATCACACCAGCCTACGAACCAAACATGGTACGGATGGAGGCGGACTCCATAGCGGAGGCTGGGGAGGGTGGAGGGTTTCCATGGGTCAACTGGGCGAATAGGGGCATTTCTTTTTCTTTCCTTGGCCTGGGCAACATGGACGGATCGGATGCACAAGCGACAGGGCCATTGGGGGGTAACACCAAGGTGGAAATCTTGTTTCCTTGCTTCTTGCCCCTTTTCTTGCTGCTGGATGGGTATGACAGGTCTCATGGTCCCCACTCATCGTCTTACATATCCTTTTCATGGTCTTTCTGCGACTTGATGCTTTTCGTTTTCATAGATTGTCTCCATCATGATATCAGTTGAGGGGCCTCCGTTACGTGGGAGTAGGTCCCCACGCAAAGCAAGCATGCTCAATGCTACGTCGACATGACAAAAAATGAACCTGTCTCGTTGCCTCGTATGTCGGTCCAGCTCCATGGGAAACGGAAGGGCCATCGGAGTTCGTGGGCCCCCCGTGCCACGAGAATGAGCAGCAAGTATCCGTGACTTTGTCCGCTAGCCGCCGGCCGGGCCAGCGGGAAGTACCGTGACAAATAACTGTAATCTTTAACACGCGCTAACTTTCACATCGGACTGGTGGGCTGGTGGCCCCGCAGGCAGCCCCGGGCAGCCCCGGGCAGCCCCGGGGCCAGAACGCTGTTCATGACAGAGTGGAGGCAAAGAGGAAGGTTTCGAGCTATTCGAAGTCTATCGGACTGCGTGGGGCCCGAGTCAT